>LR753354.1:1052761-1066190 GCA_902729485.2 Mus minutoides | reverse complement strand
CCATGAGATCTAGCTGTGAGGCATTTTCTCAATTAGTGATCAAGGGCCCCTTGTGGGTGGGACCATCTCTGGGCTGGCAGTCTTGGGTTCTATAAGAGAGCAGGCTGAGCAAGCCAAGGGAAGCAAGCCAGTAAAGAACATCCCTCCATGGCTTCTGCATCAGCTCCTGCTTGAGTTCCAGTCCTGACTTCCTTTGATGGACAGCAGTATGGAAATGTAAGCCGAATAAACCCTTTCCTCCCCAATTTGCTTCTTGGTCATGATGTTTGTGCAGGAATAGAAACCCTGACTAAGACAGTGGCCATATTTGCATCCTTTCTTTTCCTGGGTAACATTATTTGTGTATTTATGTACACCAAGTAGAAACTTTGTCCAGTGATACATTTCAAAATTCTAGAACAAGGCCTAACTTACTGATCAGTATTCACCTGTAATCTGTGGAGAGAAAGAAAGAATCTGGGATATGATTTTGCTTTTCTGCACAGTGATCTGTGGACAATTTTGATCAGCTTTTTCTTAGACTGAGTGTTAGGAAGGCATAAAGTCAGATCCATTGGTGCTTACCTTGTTATCATCTACATAACATTTCTTGGCTTTCAGGTTCCTTTCATGCCCCACCCCCATCCCACCCACACACACAGACACCTTACAACTGTCTCCACTTGCACCTATAAATTTTTGCTGAGTCCAGCCAAGCTTGGTCCTGGAAACATTACTACGGTGACAAGAAAATGATAAAAGGACACAGACACACAGAAACACAGACAGAAAAGCTGGGATTGGCTGGGACGTGCTTGCTCTGTTGGAGTGGTACCAAATACAAAGTCCCTAGAATCTTGGGGTGTTATAAACAACAGGACAAGGAGCAGTTTGCTATTCTTGGTGGGCCCAATCTCAGACTGTAATTATCTACAAGGAAGAAGCTGTGGTCCATGCATTGTTTCCTGTCATCTTTCACACAAAGACCAGACAAAGGCCATGCCAGTTCCCATGGGTCTGAGGCCTTGGTCTTTGTCAATCATGCATGTCTGTTTTGAGATTGCAGTAAAATCTCAATATTTCTACCTTCCTTTTCTTCCCTCCCCACACTACCACGTACCCTTCCCCATCCTTCTTTAAATTGATGCTCTTTTTTCTCTCATCAGTTGTTATTACATGCATCTTCTGTGTTTGTGTATCCACATGTTCTTAAATATAACTATTTGACTACATATCATGCTATTTGTATATGTGCTTTCAGGACTGGCTATTGGATATTGGGTACCCAATGGGTGTGCTTGTCCCTAAAGGACTACCTCTCCTTCTTCCAGCTTTCCTCGCATGTCTGTAGTTCCCTGTGTAGAGTTGAGGCCTCATGAGATTTTCCCCATACACACTGGCAGGCTTGTTGCTGTCATGCTTGGATGGTCATGTTGGTGAGACTTTATGGGTGTAGCATCTGATGTTACTAGGAGACACAGTCTTTGATCCTCTGGTTCTTAACACCTTCAAACCTCTTCTGCAATGTTCCTTGAGCATTGAGTGTGGGTGTGTTTATAGTTCATTAAAACCAATCTCCAACACCCTTCATATTAATTGTTTTATATTAGTTGTTTTCTACAACTGTCTTCATTTGTTGCAAAATTTTCTTGTTGACAGGTGGTGAAATTACACTTGTTTTTGAATATAAGGACATATGTTTTTAGAGAGTTGCTAGAAATTATGCTGGTTTGCTACATTAATAGTTTTATATTTTCTTCCAGTCATTATGATCTCAATAGAACTGACTAGTTAGATAGATTTCCAGTAACAGGCATGATATACTCTTATATAGTAGATCCTAACTCTAATTAGAGTGCAGTTAGTTGCTGCTAACTTAATTATGTGCCTATACTGCTTCTGTAGGATTTACTGTCATGCTGGATGTTGATGTGGTTCACATGCATTATTTATATAGCTGGACTGTACTGTTGGTTATAATTCACATACTTCAAGTCTATAAATATAAATGCAGTGTATAGTGTCTTAATGAACTTTTTTTTCATCTGTGCTGATGGTGTTCTTCCAAAGAGCCAAAACTCCTAATAATGACTCCAATACTAGACACAAAGTGAGTTCCAGGACAGCCAGGGCTATACAGACAAACCCTGTCTTGAAAAACCAAAAAAAAAAAAAAAGAAATCCTATTTTAAGTAGTTGGTTTATTCCTCCTGTGAAGAGGAAACAAAATACCCATGAAAGGAGTTACAGAGACAAAGTTTAGAGCTAAGATGAAAGGATGGACCATAGAGAGACTACCCCACCACGGGGGATCCATCCCATAATCAGTCATTAAACTCAGACACTATGGCATAGGACAGCTAGTGCCTACTTAAGGGACCCTGATATAGCTGTCTCGTACAGAAGTGGATGCTCATAATCATCTATAAGAGGGAACACAGGGCCTACAATGGAGAAGCTAGAGATAGAACCCCAGGAGCTGAAGGGGTCTGCAACCCTAGAAGAGGATCAACAATATGAACTAACCAGAACCCCCAGAACCGGTGTCTCTAGCTCCATATGTAGCAGAAGATGGCCTAGTCGGTCATCATTGGGAAGAGAGGCCCCTTGGTACTGCAATCTTTATATGTCCCAATACAGGGGAACGCCAGGGCCAAGAAGTGGGAGTGGGTGGACAGGGGAGCAGGGAGGGGGAAGAGGGGAGGGGACTTTCAGAATAGCAGTTGAAATGTAAATTAAGAAAATATCTAATAAAAAATTGGAAAAAAAATAAATTATAACATTAAAAAAAAGAGAGAATCCCAAACCATACAGCCTATTGTTTTGCCCTTGATTATTCCCCTGAGATGGAAGGTAATTCACTACTGCTAAGGATACCATGCCCTTCAGAAACAGGCTCCAGAGGCTCTGAGCAGGAACTGTCTTGTAACCTCTCCCTGAGAACTAGTTTCCATGGTACCAACAGGAAGCATGAAAGCCTCCAAAGGAGAGAGGCAACCAACAGTCTGACTCGCACTCTAGTTCAAGTTGGCAGTGTGTTCTCCATTATAGCACTACTCGTAAACATGCAATAGACATGGTATTTAAGGTGACCTTCTTTTCTTTAGGAGATTAATTTTACAGGAGCTGGAGAAATTGGTCAGGTATTAAGTGTACATACTGGACTTGCACAGGACCCAAGTTCAGTTCCTAACTCTCACATTAGGCTTTACAAACTCATCTATACCTCTTGCTTTGAAGGATCTCAAGCCCTCTCTAGACCCTATAAGCACCTGCATTACATTTGGATAACTATAAATACAACACATGCATGCACGTGCACACACACAAACGCACGCACGCGCACACACACACACACACACACACACACTAATTCTAAAACAAATTAAATCAAAAGATAATGTATTACCCTATTCTAAATGCCTTAAGGTAGAATAATAAACAGACAATTCTTTAGTACTTCCTTTACTAAATAGGAAAGCACTTATTGATTCAAATAAATAAGTGTTCCATAACATACAATGATGGAGCAGTAACAGTGGTCATTCATAACATTTCTAATATGAATAGGATATCTTATCTGTTGTTATTTGAGTCACTATTGACTCCTATGTAAATAAAGATTGATTCATTGGAAACATAAGATAATTTAAATTCTCATCAGAACTTCATTACCAGTAGGACTCCCTTAAACACAGGCTCAAATATTTCAGAAGACTCTTTCCCAGAATCAATTATTCCTCAATTCTAACAGGATATGGAGGGGAAAAAAGTATTATAGTACTCAGCATGAATTGAATAGTCTTCTTTGAAAATGGAAACAGTTTATACTCCATATACGAAGGAGATCATATGAATCAGTTTTTCTAGCTGATTTTTAACCCCAGTGTCTAGTCTGGCAACTGTTAGCTTGGATTGGCCCTTGTTTTCTCACTCATAAAAGTTACTACAGACTCCCCATATATTTATGTATCTAATATATTATGTATACACATATGTATATACATATATTATGTATCTAATCAGAAAAGCCTTCATGGAAACAAGCAGCACAGTTATTCTTCTCCTCATTCCCTTAGAATAATAATTATCACATGAAAAAAATCTTGCCTCAAAGTCTTATTCCACCAATAACCACTCTTGGGCAAAACCAGTCACGCATGATCAGTCTCAATTTTCTTACATACAAAACAAAATTAACTCCTCCATCACAGCTTCTGCTTAAGTTGTAATTTAAATAGGCTTTAAAATACTATGTAACTTCCCAATTAAGTTGAATCAGAGAAGTATTGATTAAGCACACTTGTTTGCCACTCAGCATCTTTCCATCTGCAATTTCCATTCAACTTGTCTATTATTTATAGTCCTTCCTGTTTTACGTTGTGGGGTTACTTCTGTATTGTTCAATAAATAACTACTTCTCCTATGGTGCCTCTATATGCTCAGATCATTGCCTAAAGACACATCATTGAGAATTTCAGAACCTTGGTGTTCTCACTTCACAAACCTGTGTGCCTCAGATACCTATTCAAGGAGGTAATCTGCTGTTCTAAATATGCTTGAGTGTCTCTGAAGGTCTGTTCTGGTTTTGTCCAATTGTAGCTCTTCAGCTTTAGTCTGGATGAATATTTCCACCAGGTGACTAATTTATTGGCAATGATATCAAATATTGAAGTTGTGTATTTAGAATTGTAGAAGTATTTATACATTATGGATAAAGGGAACAGATGTAGCTATTGTTCTTTGCCTTACCTTGATCATCCAACACAAAAATCTTTAGTGAACACATTTCACGGTCCAAGCCGATAATTTGGCTGCCCAGAATTATACCTTCTTGTAAAATGGTATCCTCTCAGTTGGTAAACACATTAGCCCTAACAAGGCCCTGACTGGGTGCTGAGACCAGGATGTATCAATCAGGATAAAGATATTAATTGGCCTTAAAATTTTTCATCTTAGAAAATACTACATTGCATAAGTGGAGGAACAATAAGTGTTCAAATGAGCAGAGTACCAAAAGTTAGTCAAAGGCCAGGCAGTGGTGGCACATGCCTTTTATCCCAGCACTTGGGAGGCAGAGGCAGGCTGATCTCTGAGTTCATGGCCAGCCTGGTCTACAGAGTGAGTTTCATGACTGCCAGAGCTACACAGAGAAACCCTATCTCGAAAAAAAACAAAACAAAACAAAAAAGTTAGTCAAAAGTAGTAGAAAATGTAAGTGGCCAAATTACTGCCACGCCAGCAAGAACAGACATGGACACCAGAATCCTTCTGCAAGCATACCTTTATTACATCATGCGGAGAAAGAGGGCAAGCCCAAGATGGGTCCCACTTAAATACACCTCAGTGAGACGTGTGTCATCAGGATTGGCTGACTGCCCATTACCTCAAGTTACGCCCCGGGATGGGCGGTGACTTACATGGCTTTCTCACAAGCGCATGCGCACTGAACTTGTTTGCTTGTCCCAGGCTGGGGGTGGTGACAGGATGTCTGCGCCATCTTGGAATGGTGGCAGAACCAGCTCGGGCATGGCTCTCTACAAGAAAAAAATAAACAAACAACAAAATAGAAACAGGTCTAAGCCAGATGTGATAGGTATCTATAACTCCAGCACTTGAGAGGTGGAGGCCTGGGCATCAGTAGTTCAAGACCAGCTGGCATATGAAGATCAGGGATATATGAAATGCTGCCTTAAATTTTTGTCTATCTCCAATTTAAATAGATTTAATTAGGTACTCTTAAAGTCACAGCACTTACTGCTCTATGGAGTTGGAGAATCTAGCTTCTTCAGAAGTATTTTCTTCAGAGTGTAGGTGGCAATATTTAGACTTGGTGATAGGAGGAGTAAGTCAGTGCTAGCGTTTGCTGGAGGACCCTTGCAGAGGTAGACTTGGTTTACCTGTATTTTTCAATAGGAAGGCAACAGGATCATGAGGACCTGTGGAATTTGTTTGAAGATAATGAGAAACCTTTGGGCCAGGAGAGGTGGTCTATGCCTTTAATTCCAGACCTGCAGAGGACCTTTGCGAATTCCAGGCCAGCTAGTGCCTACATATTGAGATTCCGTCTCAAAAAACAACAGACAACAACACGGGCTCTCCATACGTTATACAAAACATGATTTTTACTAAGGTTGTTTTGCCATCCAATTGATCTATGCACACAGTAAGATCTTAAGAAAGTTCTATATATTATTCAGTAACTAATGAAAATTACTTGAGCATGTAGAGATTCTCTCTTTATTGCAAACTTGCTCATGGAACATGTTGAAAATCTGAGAGAAACTAATTCCCATGGACCACAAGGCCATGAGTCAAGAGCTAAAAATAAAAAGAGACAGCAGATAGTGTCCCGACCTTCTGTCTTCTAATTATTTATAATACAATGCAAACAAAAAGGAACTAGTATAAAACAAATGAAACAAAAAAGGTGTTAAAGATGTTTTTGTTTCAGTGTATTCATTGGAATATAAGAAGTATAAGGATTGATACACCACACCAATTAACACAGTTTAAAAACTTAACTGTAGAACACATCAAAAACAGAGATGGTGTGACATGTAAGAGAAAGCTGGAAAAGTTTAGAAGCCAAGGCATGTTAGAAGAAATTACTCCAAACTTCTTTCCCTATATTCTGGCATAAACCTTCTAAAGAACTTAACTCGAACTTGAACTTTAACTTGAATTTAACTATTCAAGAAAGTAGTTAGAGTAGAAATTTAAAACCTAAAGAACACAAAGAAATATATAACTTTCAATTACATACTCTCACAGTAATTTTTAATGTAAAGTTCAGAACTGTAAATATAAACTTATCTTACAGTTATGTTCTAGGTTAAAGGAAAACATACTAAAATATTCATAAATAAATCAATTGTTATAGTTAATTTTGAAATCTGACTCTGACAGTTCAGGTCATTACAGAGAACTGGAGTTCCATTTCCAGGAGTCACATTGGTTGGCTCATGACCTGTAACTCCAAATTCAGAGGATTAGAAATCCTTTTCTAGATTCTGAAGGTTTCTGCACACACATGCACACAGAAATAAACAAAAACAGAAATAAAAGGCCTTTGAAATCTTAGAACCGTTAAGTGTATATAAATAAGACACATGATAAATTTTATACTTATGGATTTAAATTTCACTTGTTCTAGATAAATATATGTAGATATATGATAGATAGGTGATAGATAGATAGATAGATAGATAGATAGATAGATAGATAGATAGATAGGGAAGTAGATGATAGATCAATAGATAGATAATAGATTGAGAGAGAAGAGACCAGAGCTCTTTTATTAAACTGCTCTATTAGCATAATTGCATAATTAATTAGCTTAGCTATTTGGTCTACATGTATGATGTCTCCCCTATCTCTGAAAGACTTATTCCATTCTCATAACTTCTATTTGGGAAGTTGGGCAGGGACACAGTGACTAAATGGAGACTGTCTTCCCCTCACCCTCATAAATCAAGCGAGATTGGGTATGAGGGCAGCTGGCCAGATGCATTTTAACAATGAGAGCTTAATTTTGAAATTTGCTAACCACATGTGTAATTTGATTAAACAACAATGTCAAGCTACGGGACTAAGAAGAGCTAATACGCCATTGTCTAAAAGTAAATTTGGAATAGTGGTGTTTCATATAGTTGATTTTGCAGGATGTCTATCATAGTTATAATTTTTATATAATTACAGAAGGTCATATTCTATTCACCTTATTAAAAAGGATTATAATATGACTGAGTTATGAAATTTCAAAGTATTCTATGCAAAAGTGAATCACTACCCTGAAGACTGATTATTACCATTTTATTCTTCCTTATCTTAATTTTCTTTCAGACAGTAACAAATTGTGTAAGTTGTGAGGATACGAATGATATGCTCGCTTCTACGTACGGCCTTACTTTGCATTTTATTTAGCCTGCATAATTAGTGACTGATTATTTTGTTATCTCCATAAGCACTGCAACTTTATGCAGTTTTTATTTTGACCACCACATTAGCTGTATGTTGTTTTTTCTTGTTTTCTATTTCTCCTTTTATGATTTTCTTTATTTTATTTTATTTTTTGATGATGCAACCTGCAAATTTGAATATATTTGACTAGTCTTGGGATGTGGAACCTGAAAGTTTTCTTTAATATCAGCAGCCTCCAATGTGGGCATCTTTAATTTGTAACTGCTTTGCTTATATTCTGGAACAGACCTGTAGTGCAGAACCAGTACATTAACTTCCACTGTAACTGCCATCCGCAAATCATCTTTTGTAAAACCCGATCAGCATACTTTGCAAAATAATTTCCAGAAATGTAATTTTTCACCACCTCCTTTACAAATCCATCATTGTAATTTATAACTGTCATTTGAAAGCTTTAATTTCCTGATGGGAGTTGCCTTATTGCACACCCAGGATAAAAAGGATTAGGGAATGCTGTATTTCTTAATGTGAATGTTCCGGCAGACAGAAGTTTGCTTTTCAGGGCTCTGCTCGCTAAGCTGATCTCCCTCAATCCCACATCACGCAAAAGCTAATTTCCACACCCTCTTTCTCATGCTCATCCAGAAAAGAGGTGCAAGGGCTTAAAACCAGGAAGTCATCTTCAGTGAATTTCCATATAATTTAACTCTTGACTGCTTCTCTGTACTTTTGGCTTCCTGAAAATTGAAGGTCAAGGATACAAATAAACAAAAAGTATGCCCATAAAATATGCAATCTTGATCAGTCTCCAGGGCTTTACAGGAGTATGTTTAGTGACTTGTTCTTTTCATGTACTTTTTTTTTTTTCTAAAAATTTTAGAAACCTGAATCAAAATCGCTGCAGTACTTAACATATTGGGTTGTCTAAAGATAATGAAACCATGGAGCATGCGCAGGATTTGTAGACCATTAGCTAATATGCAATGTTGGTTCCAACAAAATTGTTCACCTTCAATAAAACAATGACAAAAATAATCCAAAATATGGACACAGCCAATTTGGGGTAGGTGTTATTTTTATCTTCGTAATGTGCATGTATATTAAAATTGAGCATAGAAAATTATTAATAATGATAAACAACTGCCTTAATCAAATTGGTTTACAAATATTGAAAATAGCCAAAAATTGATAACATTTGCCACAGTATTTCAACAAAATGTTAGATATATTTTTAGTGTCATTTTCAATGTTTATCCTACTGATCCATGATCATGGGAGATCTTTCCATCTTCTGAGGTCATCTTCTATATCATTCTTCAGGAACTTGAAGTTCTTTCAATAGATCTTTCACTTGCTTGTTTACAGTTGCAAGATATTCGATATACTTATGACTGTTGTGAAGAGTGTTGCTTTCCTAATTTCTTTCTCAGCCCATTTATCATTTTTTAAAGGCGGGCTACTGATATCAATGAGTTAATTTTTCACCCAGCATCTTTCCTGAAGTTGTTTACCAGCTGTAGTTCTCTGGTAGAATTTTGGGGGTCACCTATGTATACTATCATATCATGAGTACTGTGAATACTGATACATTTAATTCTTCCTATCCAATTTGTACCCCCTTAATCTCCTTTTGTTGCCTTATTGCACTAGCTAGGACTTCAAATACTATACTGAGTAGACAGGGTGAGAGTGATAAGTCTTATCTTGTCCTGATTTACTTCAGTGGGATTGCTTCAAGTTTCTCTCCGTTTAATTTGGTGTTGGCTATTGTATATTGTTTTTATTTTGTTTAGGTTTGTGCCATAAATTCCTGATCTCTCCAAGACTTTAAATATGAAGAAGAGTTGGATTTTGTCACAGGGTTTTTCAGCATCTAAAGATGTGATCATGTAATTTTTTGAGTTTGTTTATATAATGGATTACATTGATGGATTTTCATATATTGACCCATCCCTGCATCCCTGGGATGAAGCCTACTTGAGTTAATGATATATTTGATGTTTTATTAGATTTGGTTTCCAAGAATTTTATTGAGTATTTTTGCATTGATGTTAAATTTGTCTGAAGTTCTCCTTCTTTATTGGGTCTTTGTATGGTTTAGGTATCAGGGTAACTGTGGCTTAATAGAATGAATTAGGTAGTATTCATAAATAACTTGTGTTAGTTTCTACTTTGGCATCTAGTAATAGGCATCTGCAAAACTCTCCCAAGAGGCATTAGGATCACTAACCAATTATACATATGGTAGTTCTAAAGGCTGTACTGCTCTAGCTACCACACTGCATGTAGTGGTCTCCATGATACACAACATAATGTATGACAGTCCATTTACGCTGTGAGTACACAGGACTTTGCTTTGAGATGTATATGTGCTCATGGAATGTTATACATAACATTTGAAGAGAAAAAAATAATTACTTTTCATCCCATGGAATTTCTTCAGCCAAATCAGTGCTGTCTCGTTGATCAGCAAAAGACCTGAAAGTGTAAAATAAGTTAACTTTGTGCATATCTTATAGGTAGTAAATTGTGTTTCTTCCCTGGCTTTTATTGTTCTGTAATGATCAGTTTGAAATGTACTTGTTATTTTCAGACTTTACATACACATGCAACTTGTAGTGATTTGAGGATCTGCTCTATTGCCCTGATCTGCCCTTTATAGGAATCTGATTTATATGCTGCCCTTACTCCCATTGTTCTCTTCTATATAGAGAAATTGATTTTATCCTGCTGCTCAAACTCGTGAACCTGGGTGAGTCAGAAAACAAAGTAAAACAAGCAAAAGTTATAAATGACCCAGGGCTATGGAGAAAATCTGTGAGTACACAACTCATCCAGCACTCTGGTAGTAACAGTTCCCTTGAATAAATACTTTAATAAAAATCCTAGAACCATGCATGAAAGAAAAAAGTATATAGGCATGTAACATTTTTAATATAGCAATGTACACATGTCTAGAAATTTGGAATACCTTTTTTCCTAATGTGGAGATAATTTAGTGCTACAAAAATTGAGTACTATGTAAAATACAAAGGAAGACATAAAGCCTCTGGAACATGAAAGTAACTGCAGAGATAATCTCACATGTTAAGAGAATACTTAGGGTACACCTTTATTCTGTGCACAGTGTCCTGTTTATCTCTGTCCTGTGTAATATTGAGTGAAAGCAATATCATAAATGAATGATGAATTTCTATGTTAGGAGTTGTTCAAAAAAGAACCTTTCTATCTATTTTCACTAAATTAAGAACTCAAAGAACTCCAAAGAGACCATGATGAATGGAGTAAATTGGAGGTAATTAATTGGAATCTGTCACCTTCCCCTTTCCCATATGCTCATGTTCCTGCTGTCCTTTGCAAAATGCTATGACAAAAACAAAAGAAATAGCAATGACAAAGAAGTGAATAACTTAAGAATTCTCTTCCAGATACATTATCAGAAAGTTTTATACCCAACCCATGTTTCATGAGGTGCACCATGTTAATATCTATTTCATGTTTTATGATATGCTCTACATTCTTACTGCCCATTGAGAATCACTCAATTATTCCCTTTCTTACTAACCATCTTTGATGAGTTGCTCATTGCTAATTAAAAGTAAATCTATGTGTTGAAAATAAAGTATCAATACTGAAGTGTGACAGTCTCCAATTCCAATACTCTCCTTTCCCTCTCCATTCAATTCTCAATGCCTTACATTTTAGATGGCTTGTCTATTTTCATGTTTATATTTGTTTGCTTTTAAGACAATCTCATTGCTGAATCCTGGCCTCACACTCAAATAGGATGGATGAGGCTAAAGTACTGACCCTTCCCATTCTCTTCCTAAGCACTGGGATTGCAGATGTGTGCCATTGCCTCCAAGTCTAGACGGTTCATTTATAGAATGGTAATAAAAATATTATCTGACTACTGTGGCTGTTGTCAGGGCTAAGAGGATAATAACACCATGGGCTAGTTGAATTTGCATTTACATGTTATGTGTGAATTTACATTTATATATTCTGCATGTAATAGCTACTGTTTTCAATGAAGATGAAGAAAATTATCATGAATGAGCCATTCATGATGATGTTAATGTTTATGAATTCCACAGTGGTTAAAACTGTTAACATGATATTTGTGTTTAATGGTAATTTCAAGTACTAGAATTTTTCAGGATTCCAAGAGTGTTGTCATGGGTCTAATAGCAGGCGATTGGGCCTATATTAACAATTTGTTGATGAAGGAACTTGTACTCCTACTCACAGGAGATAATGGTTTTATTTTTAATCTTCTGAGAAGATATACTAATAAGGCGTATGTGAAAAATATGGTAGTTTGGATTTACTCTCAATAAAATGATAGAAACCATTTGCTTTACCAATTGTTTATTCAGTTAAGGAACATATAAAGGTTGGAGCCATTGTCTCACTGTTTAGTTCATGGAAATCTCTAATTTCAGTTTATTTTCCCATAATGGAATGAAAAAATGATGTGTGACCATTAATAGCTCTTTCTCTGATGTTTACATTTTAATTAAAATAAGAAATTGCCTCTGGGCATTTTAATGTTTTGCAGTAACTTGAGTTCCTGGTCATAGAAATATCAAGCCAATAAAATTTAATGCTACCTTTTAAAAATTAACATAATTTAATGTTTTTGTCTTTAGGGAGAAATTTTTTTTAAAAATAACATTTGTAAAGTATATCATGCCTAAAGTTAGTTAACTAACTTGTACAGTGCACTGAACTTTCTTCAGTTCCCTGAGCTTTTCATAATTTATCATTGGATTTGCAGTACAGAGTCACTAACACTTTAGGTTAAATAATTTCCTTAGTTTGCAAAATGTATTCTTCTTGTATTCTCTTTTTTTCCCAATTTTTTTATTAGATAATTTCTTCATTTACATTTCAGATGATATCCAGAAAGTCCCCTCTACCCTCCCCCATCCATGGCTCCCCTACCCATCCACTCCCACATCTTGGCCATGGCAAGATTACCCAAGATACAATTTGCAAAACACATGAAACTCAAGAAGAATAAAGACCAAAGTGTGGGCACTTCACCCCTTCTTAGAATTAGGAACAAAGCACACTTTGAGGGAGTTACAGAGATCAAGTGTGGAGCTGAGACAAAAGGATGGACCAACCAGTGACTGCTGCAGCCGGGGATCCATCCCATAATCAGCCACCAAACGCAAACACTATTGCATACACCAACAAGATATTGCTGAAAGGGCCCTGATATAGCTGTCTCTTGTGAGGTTATGCCAGTGCCTGGCAAACATAGAAGTGGATGCTCACAGTCAGCTATTAGATGGAACACAGGGTTCCCAATGGAGGAGATAGAGAAAGTACCCAAAGAGCTGAAGGGGTCTCCAACCCTATGGGTTGAAGAACAATATGAACTAACCAGTATCTTCTTATATTCTCTTAACATTTCCTTATAATTGTGGAGTTTTTATCAGGCTGTTTACAAAATATAGAATGAAGTATAAGTGGGAAAAAGAAATTATTTTAAATAATACATGGTATTGTACAGAAT
>LR753354.1:1005585-1051981 GCA_902729485.2 Mus minutoides | reverse complement strand
TAACATGTACTCACTGATATGTGGATATTAGCCCAGAAACCTAGACTACCCAAGATACAATTTACTAAACACATGATACTCAAGAAGAAGGAAGATCAAAATGTGGACACGTCACCCCTTCCTAGAATTAAGAACAAAGCACACATTGAAAGAGTTAAAGAGAGCATCTGTGAAGCTGAATCCAAAGGATGGACCCAACTGCCAGGGATCCATCCCACAATCAGTCACCAAACATAGACACTATAGCATATGCCAGCAGGATGGTGCTGAAAGGGCCCGGATATAACTGTCTCGGGGGAAAATATACCAATGCCTGGCAAACATGGAGGTGGAAGCTCACGGTCAGCTATTAGATGGAACACAGGGTTCCCAAGGAAGAAGGAGCTAGAGAAAGTACCCAAGGAGCTGAAGGGGTCTTCAACCCTAAAGGTGGAAGAATAACCATGAACTAACTAGTACCCCCTGGGCTCATGTCTCTAGCTGCATATATAGAAGAGGATGGCCTAGTTGGCCATCAGTGGGAAGAGAGGCCCCTTGGTTATGCAGACTTTATAAGCCCCAATACAGGGGAACGCCGGGGTCAAGGGGTGGGAGCGGATGGGTAGGGGAGCAGGTCCGGGAGGGGGGAGGGTATAGGGAACTTTCTGGATAACACTTGAAATGTAAATGAAGAAAATATCTAATAAAAGTTGAAAAAAAAAAAGAAAATGTGCATTCTTATACATACGTAGGATATTTAATATTAACCAAGTTACAAAGGACATTTAGCCTTACCTTTACAACAACTTTCTCATTATTATTTAATATCTGTGTTTTGTTCAGTTTTTATTTCTACTATTTCCTTAAATATTTAATTTAAAAATATTTAAATGATTTAAATGGTTATGGATACATAGCATCATCTGCAAGGTGTTACTTGAATATTCTGCTTCAAACAATACTTGTAAAGATTAACACAGTTTGGAGCTTTAATAACTACATAGAGAATATTCTTTTCACCTTGAAACTCTAATAACACTCTCCAGTACCTTCATTAGCCTATCAGAAAAGTGAAGTACTTCTAAACTGCTTAGAGGTTAAAGAACAATTTAGTATTCAGTATATTGGAAAATCTTTTTGATATGAAGTTTTAACATTATTTATTAGGCTTTCTTTACATGTTCATGTGAGTCCTTATACCATTAACTTAAGATGCAAAAAGGAGGGAAATAAAATACGGAAACAAAAAATTAGATATCAATAAAAGATCTCAGGAGAAAAGTTAATGCTCTTTGAGAGCCTATGGAATTTGTAAATTTTTAGGAGTAATCATCGTGAAAATATATATAGTTACTGATTTTAAAGTGGCCAAAAAGGTAACATTTTACAGATATATGACAAAAATGCCTTTGGAATATATATCAAACACACTAATCTGAGGAAAAAACAGGTATAGAAATGCAGCACAAATAGTGGCAGAAACCAATATTATAAATTTTAAATAAATTCAATTAATTACAATATTTCCATTAAGAGACCTGGGAGGTGAGTCTCAGGACTCAAAGGGAGGGACCTTAGATGAAATGCCAGACAATAGGGAGAGAGAACTTAGAGAGCCTACCTCCAACAGAAGACAGGGCATCAAGTGAAAAATGGGGTTGCGATTCCACAGTCACATCTCTGACCCATAATTGTTCCTGCCTGAAAGAATTACAGGGATGGAAATGGAGAAGAGCCTGAGGAAAAGAAGGTCCAGTGACAGGCCCAAAATGGAATCCAGCTCAAGGGGAGGTCCCAAGACCTGACACTATTACTGAGGCTATGGAGCGTTCACCAAAAGGGACCTAGCATGACCACACTCTGGAAGACCCAGCAAGCAGCTGAAAGAAGTCAGGTGTGCATATTTGCACTCAACCAATAGACAGAAGCAGCTGACCACTGTTGTTGAATTAGCAAAGGCTGAAAGAAGCTGAGCAGAAGGGCGACCCTGTAGGAGTACCAGCAGTCTCAATTAATCTGGACCCCTGAGATCTCTCAAACACTGCACCACCAAACAGGCAGCATACACCAGCTGATATGAGGCCCCCTACACATATAACAGTAGAGGACTTCTGGGTCTATGTTCTTTCAGAGATGATGCACCTAACCCTCAAAAGACTGGAGGCCCCAGGGAGTTTAGATGTCAGGTGGAGCTGAGGGTGGGGGCATCCAAGTGTTAACAGGGGGATGGGGAGGAGGTATCAGATGTAGAGTATTCAAAGGGTGGACAGGGAGTGGGGGGGTAAAATATCGAGTAAAACAATAATTAGTAAAAAATTCAGGAAAAAAAGTAATACAGTAACTTTTACCAAAGTTGAATGACATAAAAATACTAGTTGTTTAGAGAATTATCCTCTCTGTAAACAATCCTAATGTGGGCACAGTGGTGCTTGCCTGAGATCCTTACACTCAGGGAGCTGACACAGGAGGCTCCCCTTGACTCCAGGGAAGTCAGAGCAGCACAGTGAAGTCAACACCAACCTGGGCTTCACTATAAGATCCTGTCACAAAACATTAATTGAATGAACAAGTAATTATTAGGCATAATTTAACTATTACTAATGTCATCTTAAAAAGTTGATATATCTTCAAAGAAATGATAAAAATAAAAAAAAAATTTATAAACATCTCATTCACGGTAGACATTAACATCCTTAAGTTTATGAAATTCAAAAGCCATTCCTGATTAATGATAAACAACAGTGTTTCAAAAATCAACTTATATATTATGCAAGAGAGTAGACCATATGAAAATTTAGGAAACAACTTTCTGGAGAAATATTGAACTCTCTCTCTGAGCCTAGGTCCAGGAAGACTTCTGCATTCTATCTTTTCTATTTATTAATGGAATGTTCACCCATTCTAGGAAGGCAAGAAAAACATGGTAGCATACGAGGTTTTGAAAGAAATAACTGAAACACTCATCCGTATAGATTCCTTATGAAAAAAAATATCATGTTCAAGTATACTCAAGTATAGTCATTTAGTGCCTAACACATCATCAGGGAGGGTATAAATGAAAGACCTCCGAAGTGCATATCACCCTCACAGTACCTTGCCAAGATGGCTGCCTGTCTGCTTCAATGCTAAGATGCCACACCGCTCAGAAGTGGCAGAAGACAGTTAGTAATGGGGAGGTCCTCAGTTCTTGTTTCCCAAAGTGGAAAACAGTGGGATCTGTGATGATTGCTATGGTTCCCAGGCTCCCGTGTACCCAGGTGCCTTTGGAGTAGTGCTGGGAGTTGGGAATGGGGTCCCTGGTCTGTGAGTCTGTGCTTCTCCTTAGGGCATCCACATGCCAGGCAGAAAGGGAAAGGCAGAGCATGGGTGGTGGGTGGAACCTAGTTTGGTTCCAAGTGAGGGCCTATAGAATGGAGGGGCTGGGGAGCAAAAAAGGGCGTCTCCAGAAGATTTAGGTGTACCTTACAGCCTCCTTTTTCCTCCCCTGCAGTTCCCACACCCCTCAGAGCAATTCTTGTTGGTGAGATGGTTCTTGCTTATCCAAAAGGCTTTATTTAATGGTGAATGTGAGTGCATACTTTACTCTGGGTGGGGGGAACCAGGGATTAAATACTTTTTGCAGGAAGAAAAGCCCACGAAGGGAAGCAAATTAGCTAGACATTGGGCACATCTAGACACATCTTTAGTATGGAGAACTCTGGTTTTTATGCTATGTGATCTTTAGCTATGGTCCTCTCAGTGGGAGGTAGTGGTTATGCAATCCTAAACAGGAAGAGTTTGGCAGAAAGCTGGCTCCACCCCTACATTTTCAACTCTGAGTTTCACCAGGTTGGGCTTGTACAACCTTACTAGTTCTTCAGTCTGGGCAGGTAGCTGTCCTACAGAATACAGCACTTCCCTGAAATCCATGACACCCCAAACTCATTTGAAGCAAAGGAAGGGCACAGAGCTATCTCATGTACTTTTCAATTTAGAACAGGGACCTGGATATGGGCACTGGGGAAAAATTCCTAAACAGAACAGCAATGGCTTGTGCTGTAACATCAAGAATTGACAAATGAGACCTTATAAAATTGCAAAGCATTTGTAAGGCAAAAGACACTGTCAATAAGACAAAAAGGCCACCAACAGATTGGGAAAGGATTTTTACCAATCCTAAATCTGATAGGGGACTAATATCCAATATATACAAAGAGCTCAAGAAGCTGGACACCAGAAATTCAAATAACCCCATTAAAAAGGGGGGAACAGAGCTAAACAAAGAATTTTCAAGTGAGGAATACCAAAGGGCTGTGAAGCACCTGAAAAAGTGTTCAACATCCTCAATCATCAGGGAAATGCAAATCAAAACAACCTTGAGATTCCACCTCACTCCAGTCAAAATGGCTAAGATTAAAAATTCAGGAGACAGCAGATGCTGGCGAGGATGTGGAGAAAGAGCAACACTCCTCCATTGCTCCTGGGATTGCAAGCTGGTACAACCACTCTGGAAACCAGTCCTCAGAAAATTGGACATAATACTACCAGAAGATCCAGCAATACATCTCCTGGGCATATACCCAGAAGATGTTCCAACTGGTAATAAGAACACATGCTCCACTATGTTCATAGCAGCCTTATTTATAATAGCCAGAAGCTGGAAAGAACCCAGATGTCCCTCAACAGAGGAATGGATACAGAAAATGTGGTACATTTACACAATGGAGTACTACTCAGCTATTAAAAACAATGAATATATGAAATTCTTGGGCTAATGTATGTATCTGGAGGGTATCATCCTGAGTGAGGTAACCCGATCACAAAAGAACTCACTTGATATGCACTCACTAATAAGTGGATATTAGCCCAGAAACTTACAATACCCAAGATACAATTTGCAAAACACAAGAAAATCAAAAAGAAGGAAGACCAAAATGTGGATACTTCATTCCTCCTTAAAATAGGGAACAAAACACCCATGGAAGGAATTACAGAGACAACGTTTGGAGCATCTAAGATGAAAGGATGGACCATCCAGAGACTACCCCACCCGGGGATCCATCCCATAATCAGCCACCAAACCCAGACACTACTGCATATGCCAGCATGATTTTGCTGAATGGACCCTGATATAGCTATCTCGAGAGAGGCTATGCCAGTGCCTAGAAATACAGAAGTGGATGCTCACAGTCAGTCCGCTATTGGATGGAACACAGGGCTCCCAATGGAGCAGCTAGAGAAAGTACCCAAGGAGCTGAAGGACTCTGAAACCCTATAGGTGGAACAACAATATGAACTAACCAGTACCCTCAGAGCTCGTGTCTCTAGCTGCATATGTAGCAGAAGATGGCCTAGTTGGCCATCATTAGGATGAGAGGCCCCTTGGTCTTGCAAACTGTATATGCCCTAGTACAGTGGAATGCCAGGGCCAAGAAGTGGGAGTGGGTGGGTAGGGGAGTAGGGTGGGAGGAGGGTATAGGGTACTTTCAGGATAGCATTTGAAATGTAAATAAAGAAAATATCTAATAAAAAAGGAAAAAAAAAAGAAAATAACCAATACAAAAAAAAAAAAAAAAAAAAAAAAAAAAAAAAAAAAAAAAAAAAAAAAAAAAAAAAAAAAAAAAAAAAAAAAAAAAAAAAAAAAAACTGTGACCTGGAATGTCTACAGTAATCACTGTAGAGTGCACAATGATACAGCAGATGAAATGAGGGCTGACTTCACCGTCCAAAACCAGACAGAGATCTTATAAATCCTGAAGACTTTCATGGCTTTTGTAGTTTCTATTTGCAAAGAAAGCAAGGTCTCGAGACAGGTAAGATCACATCAGTCTGGAGAAACACACAAGCTACTCCTCAAACAGCATGGCTTGTCAATATCAAGTTAGATGTTGTCAATGCCAGAAGGTAGCGTACACAACTAGGAAGAGATCAAGTTTCTCAAAAACAGTCAAAGATTTCTCTCTGAATCTAGGTTCTGGAAGTCTTCAATGGTTTTGCTTGGATAAGCTCAACCACCATGAAAATCCACCAGAAAGAACAGAAATAAACCAAAATATGGTAACACATCTCACTGCATTAGGTATTTTGATCAGAAAATAATTAATCAGAAGTATTAATCTGGTAACTAATCAGAAAATATTTCTAGATAACCAACAAGAAAATAAACCTGTACAATTGTTTTGTGTCTTGAAGAAGTTTAAGCTGAATTTTAAAAAGTGTGATATAAATAAATAACATCCACAAAGCAACTTGTAAAACATCAAAATATGGTATAAAAGTAGGGAATGTCTCCCTAGAACATATCATTAGAAAACATTAGAGTAGTGCATTCAGCGTGCATATGCACACAAACACAGAATCATAAAAAAATGCCACATGAAGTTAAAGGTCAACCAAAAAATAGAAAAGAAACCTGCAACTTGTATGTCAACAATTATGACTATGAATTTTGCAGTCATAAAATAAACTTACTTCACAAAATGTGTAAGAAATGACCAAAAACATGTGTGCATGCACTGAGAAGCCGGGTCTAGTGGCCCAGGACCACCTGTAACTCCAACTCTAAGGTGTCTGAAGTCCTCTTATGACTTTTCAGATATCTGCACTATTGTGAACATAACCCCCATAGACACACACACACACACACACACACACACACACACACACACACACATTGAAATATTTGTCAAACTATGTCTCTTTGTTTCTTTATAGTTAGAGTTCATTGTTCATAAAATGTTTGTTTATCAAATATACTTGTCCTGATTTTTAGAAATCCCTATGTTGTCGAATATTCTATTTTATGCTTAAGATATCTGTTTTAAAACAACAGTCTTGCAATAATTATATTAAATATAGAAATTCTTATCATGAATTCAGAGCCTATAGGTTTTACATCTGTGTCAAAAACTACATGTGATGTATACCTTTTAAGTGAAAAAAATGATATAATCAGACAAATGTACATGTCCGACCCCAAAAGTATCCCCTTTTGATTCAGGCATAAGCCATCCAAACTTGAAGAAGTTTATACAGGCTCCAGCATTGTCTTCCCTGTGTCATCCATTATTCCTGAAGCCTCCACCTACATATAGGTTTGCTGTAAGTAAAATTTTGTAGAAACTGAACAGTGTATGAGTCATACAAAGAATATGGCAACTGTGCTAACCAAACTGAATGTAATACTAAATACTCTACTTGGGCATAGTGATTATAGAGACCACAGATAGGACCCAGCCTCAAATTTCTCACCACTTTCAGGACTATTTTTCATGAACATAAGGGATATTAAATTAAGTCATCCGATAAATTGTAAAAAGGAACTCCATAAATGTCAGATGTCCACTAAAACCATTGTTGGATTAGTTAAAACATGAAGAGAGTGAGAACTAGCTCCAGGTGAAGCCCACTACAGGTGCCCCATGACTACAGGAAGTTTAAATGAGGAGAAATCACCCAGGCAGTAACTGAGAGTTTCTGAGGAAAGTGGCGATCCACTTCGCTACAGGTGTTGCTTTTCAGTGTGGCATCTGCCCTGTTCCACAAGCATTGCTTTCTTGGATGCTGTGACTCTGTTATCCTCCCTAACTTGATCAATTGCATGACAGCTATGTAACCAATTGTACATCAGATTACATAGTGATGTTTTATTAATCTCCTCCTGCTAAGTACAAAAGACAGAAAACCCTGTAAAGATCTCTGCTTGGTTTGTCTACCAAGATCATGAACAAATAGCTGCTACATGAGTTATTCTTGCTTGTGTAAAGAGGGTTTGAATAAACCACCCCTGGTGTAAACAGTACTGAAAGATTGTTCTAAAGGATTAAATACCACAAATGATCTGGGGAGCTGAGACTTCTTACAGACTGCCTTGGCATCACAAGGATTTGGGCTTCCAAAATTATGCTCAGTACCCAAAATGAAAGGCAAATAAACTGTATAAAAACTAAGTCAATCACAGAATCAGGTTCGGTTTCAGTATTTCAATCAAAACAGGAAAGACTCAATATATGTAGGATAGACGGATATATACACATTCAATATCTATTAGGGAAAATTGGAGACAAGGATTCATATATACATACATACATGTATACATGCACAATCAAGTCAAGATAAATTGAAGATAATACTCTTATGGGTTTGCAAGCTCCTGCATTATATCAAATCAGGTACATGGAAATGATAAGGATAGAGTAAAAGGAAGCAAATCAGCATACAGATGTAATGATATGCTAAGATTGAGATTTCAGAACACATCCCAATTTGCCACTTTATTGCCTACTGCAATGCTTTTGTTTTTTGTTTGTTTGTTGTTTTATTTTTGCTCTTCTCTTCCTGCTGCATCAGAAAGTTGCTCATTGTCAGTATTTAGTCCCCAACAAGGAAGCTTGGTCTGGCTGTCCCAATAGTCCCTTGGGATTACTTAATCATTAACAGCTGAACACAGCTTACATCTCCAGGCCAAGACGGTAAAGAAGGCAAATGTCTGAGTATCAAGCTGGAGCCCACTGGGCAGACTTCTAATGCCCTGACAATATTCTAAAGATTATAGATAAATCTAAAGATTATAGATAAATCACTGGTCCAAATGGCAACTTCTGCCCATCTGTTCTGCCCTCTGGAATTGAGAGATGCCAGAATGCACTCCAATTATGGTGATGACACCTGTCCTATCACAAGATATGACACACAGCTAACCTTTGAAGCTAGTGTGTCATGGAACAGTGAGGGAGAAGAGGACTCACTGAATAATCTAAAATGATGGGCTTCCTGAATTCACTGAACATGTTTTCCAATCTCACTTAATGATACCCAACCCAAACTTGAAAATATTTAAAGAAGAAAATTACTGACTGCTGGAAATCCTTGGTGACATTTAAAAAGAAACAATGCTGCCAGCATATGCCATCAAACAGCATATCCTGAAATGTTTCCCATTTCAAAATGCCACACAAATGGAAATGGGGCTTCTAATGGATAAAAAGTGAAGGAGAAAGCTGTAGTCTCAAATATGAGGGGATCCATCATCCCAGTGACCAGACACTACTAACATTCCAGTGCCTGATCTATGCGAGTTTCCTATTTTGCAAGTCCCCAAAGGGAATTTGGGGGTTATGCTGGATCCTGTGACCTAAATATGATTGCTGGGTATTTCCATGATTAATCCAAGTCATGAGACAAAAGGCCACCCTTTCTCACATACTCTTTTCACTACGAAGGATAATTTTCATCTTAATTTTCCTATAACTACACTCATTGGAGGAGACATACTCCACGTGTCTTTCAGATTCCCTTAACTGCTCTGTCAAAAACTGCTAGCATTCACCTTCGTGAGGACCCTGTGCAGGCTGCCCTCAGAATGCCCACGCAATCTTTTGATTTCATTCAGGTAAGTATTGTCCTCCCTTGTGTCTTTTGCCATTTTATAATAGCTAATAAATATATATATATATAATCAGTAAGAAGTTACAAAATATTAAGGAGAATGCTTTTAAAGAATCTTTGCCTGTGGCACAGTTAAAAGAAGGATGAGTTTTGATTCTAGAAAGGTCTTTACTTCATTTAGTTCTGACAGCTATCGGAAGAGAATAGTTATATTTTATCAGTTATTTTAGTGTTCTTTTACTATTTGTGCTTTTCAAAAAATTCTTACCTCTCTTATATTAGAGATTTGATGCCAACATTGCAAAGAAAGCAGTTTCATCAGAGTGAGGCAATATCAGCCATGCTTTCCCTAGCTGTAAGTCAAAAACTGAAGGAGAATGAAGACTGTACCAGGTCCCTCTGACCAATAAGGCAGGAGAACTGAGGGCAGCATTGTCCACTAAGACATCCTCACTTGGGTTTCTTCTCTGTGCTTGCGTAATTATCGCGGCCTTTTCCTTTGGGGTACCCTCTCACCTTGTATTGCACAGTCAAGAGAAATAGAGAGAAAAGTTGTAAGAAGATCTAGCTTAGGTACACCCCTATTACTGCTGCTTTGGTGGATTTGCAACTGACACTGCTGTGAATTTGCCAGCTATGTTACCAGGTCGGGCCTCTTTCTTGTCCGCCAATATGAATTAGTTCACACTTTGTGGCTAATGCTTGGTGCCTAGAATCCCAGGAGTTAATCACCTCACATGAGGATCCCTGCTACCTTAAAGACTTTATGTTACAACATTAATTGTACAATTAGTCTAAGGTTAGGTGGTGCAGAACACATGCAACCTCTGGCAGAAGAAGACAGGGCATAAATCTAGACTTTTCTCTCCCAACCACATGGAAGGCAATGAAAATTTCACCTGGATTGCAACTCCTTATCTAAAATCTATGGATGTACTGAGCCAGATATTGCTATCAGAGAATAGTTGCTGAGCACTCAACTATGGGAATTAAATGAACACACATTTCCTAGAAGAGTATAGGAAAAATATGATCTAGTGTTGAGTGTTATTATATACCAGTGCAGCAGAGGTCAAAATGGAGGATTTCCATATCACTCAAAATTGAAAACATACATTCAGAAGGCATTTGACTCCAGAGGGGACACACACACACACACACACACACACACACACACACACACACACATTGGCATTTAAGGTAAATGTGTCTAAGTGGTAGATTTCTCATTTCAAATTAACTTTAAGGTGATATACAAGAGGTCTAAGACTGTACAATTTTCTGTGGTTCTGCTACTTCATCAAGGGAAGTCTTTCACAACACTCCAGTTTAGTAAAGGGAAGGTACTGCATTGTACTTAATCTATTGTATATCTATTTTAATGAAAGTAGCACTTGTAACTATAAAACACAACTACTTGGAGGTAATTTTATGTTCTGAACTTATAGGAAAATACTCCTGTGTCAAGGAAATATTTTTCATTTTCTATTGCTACATTTTGAAACAATAGAAAGAAGCTATTTGCATAACTAATTGATTGCAAAGAATATATATAGAGAAAAACTTGAAGAAGGAGAGGAGCTCATGGTGTAGCTTTAGCACATGTGAAAAATGGATGATTGTACTGGTGGCATGCAGGGAAAAGGCAGTGTGGACAGAAAATTGCTGACTGAGCATATCTCTCACTTGTCCTGCAGCAGATCCAAAGTGCTTGCAAGGTGTCCATGCCTGGTGCCCATTTGCTCATCATGTCACTGTGTCTGTTTTTGCTTTTCTAGCATAAATTGAGGATCTGTGGCTTCAGAGGTGATGAGGTTACATAATACTAAAAATTCCTCATTCAGTTTAAGATAGTTAATTGTGCAGAACACTCTAACACTGAGCCAGAAGACAATTCATGCTTGCCAAAATGCAAAGACAGAGGTTAGGTGTGATGACCAAGTGAATGTTCCAGGCCAAACTCAACTTCATGCTTCAATTCATTTATGACAAGCCAGAATATGCATAGATCACTTTATAGTTGATTTCAACTTTGTTCATTTATTCTCCAAAATAATTGAAACGTAATTATTTCATCTTCTGACCAGTTTGAGAGTAGTCATAGCACCGTCATTGCATTATGACAAACCCTTGTCAAAAGCCAACAAAGCCAAAATCCATGAATCCCATGGAAGTGCAGTCTTAACAAATAAGTTTGAAAAATGGACAGTAATTTCTAATTCTACACACATAATCACCAAAAAAAAAGTCATACCAAAAGTTAAAATAAACAAGCAGGAATAGGATCATTTCATAAACACAAGAGCGACAGACAAATAAACAATAGAAACTTTAAGCAGAAATTAGGTCACTACAAATGAACAAAGCACAGAGTAGAACCAATGTATAGTATGGAAGGACTTATTCTAAATGAATGAAAGCTCTAGCCCAAAAACAAAAGGAACTCAATGACTTTAACCCAAGGTAAATTAAAACAGGCCACATATATACAATTCAAGATAATGGGAATTACTTTTATTTGTGAGATAATAAGACAACCATGTTTATGAAAAAAACCTTAAAATACAAAATGATAATTGGACTGCTATCTGTTACAAGTGAAGCCAACATGGAATGAAATTACATTTTCTACTTTAAAGTAAAATGTACTTTGGTTAAAAGTGCCATGGTATTACTCAATTGCAATTACCCCTCACTGGTTTGCAAAGCTTCACTTTGGTGGAACATTTCTTTGCCTCTCATTGCTGTTCCATCCAAGGCAAATCAGTATCACTGCATTGAGTAGGGGCTTACTTGCTAGCACAAGGGGGACTTAAGGCACCTCCTACAACAAAAGCCTATCCCTGCAAAACTGCATCTCTGGGGCTCCTGACATACGTTCAAGTTTCTACCTCAAGTCTTCTCTGCTCAGGCAATTTCTTATTGCTTACATAATCTCCAAAATGACCAAGTGAAGCTTCTAATATATTTCATTTACTTCCTGAGTTTTAAGAACCCCCCGCTATTGTCCAAAAAGGAAGTTTTCCATTAACAGGAAATATCTACATAAAGCACCATATTGTGCTGTCTGAAACACCCAGTAGGATACCAACTGGATTACAGAGATTATGTTTTTGTCTTGCTACAGATAATAGGGCCATCATTCACTCTAGTATGACATAGATGTATTTTTTATATTGTTGTAGTTGCTTCTTATTTTCTATAGGGTCATTTTAGAAGAAGTATTAAATATACAACAGGGCCCTCTAAGGATAATCACATACTTTTTCTTTATAATCCATCTATAGATTAAGTTTATCAGTTTCCAAAATTAGAAATATCCTTGTATTCTTGAAAAAAGGACCATCTTGCCATGATACATTTTATACAATACTGGATTCAATAGGTTTATATTTTCTCAGAAAATTTCTCCCAGTCTATATTTAAGCAGGCTAACAACCAGTAATTTTCCTATAATATTTTCAGATTGGTATTATAGTAATACAGTCATTGAAAAATGAAGGGTTTGTGTCAAACTGGCATTTCTTCCTCCCACACACTGAAACTATAGGCCAAATATACTTTCTTTTGACATCTTAACTAAAATGAATTTTAATATATAGACTATTGCTCTTATGTCAAATATACTTGGCAATCTGTATTTGCAAAGAGTATTTGTTGCCCATCTCATTTGCATAGAATTCTTATTTTTTGAATGACCATGGGACATGATCCCTTCATTTTCCTTCTAATATCCAGTCCTTGTGCTTTTCTGACAAGTTATTAGCATTGGTTTATGTCTTAAAAAGTAGATTTTCAGACTGAATTGCTTCTTTTCTCATCTGAATTAAATGAATATCTGCTCTGCCGCCATCTATTTCCTTCTCTGCTTTCCTGGTATATACAGTACTTATTGATTTCGTACATATTCTTTTACAATAGTCTACATGAATGGTTACTATCAATTTCTCTTTCAGCACTTGTTTAGAAAAGTACACCATCTTTTCCAATGCTGCTTTTAAATTCTGTTGACTGTTCTGACATCTGTCCTCAAGATGCTTCTTGTCATTAGACTGGGAGTCTGAAACTGCCATACAGTAATATACTGACTGACCTTATGCTGGCTTTCCTCATGTTTTGTCCTTATGCCAAATCTTACCACCTAGATCGACAATTCAGCAGACCTGAGCATGGCCAGCTTCGGCATCCTTTTTCCATTCTTGACCTTAGAGTGATTCTTTTATTCTGATACAACTTTTTTTAAGTGGGCATGAGAAATTTAGACCATGGCCTAAAATTCTGTCCCATGAAGTATATAACCTCTTATTCTTTAAATCCAAGACCCATGAGTTCAAATTGTCTCAGCTCTCCTAAACTAAACTCTTAGATCAGCCAACTCAGCGCAGCATAACTTTAGTATTTCTCAAGGAATTCAGTTTTCTCTGAGTTTGAAAATTATTTTGAGACTAAGAATCAGTGTGCCTGGAGGACTCACCTCATGTGCTTTCCTTTTCTTCAACAAATGCATCTCAAGCTCATAGGGGGAAGGACCAGCCAGACTCTATTTATTATAATCCTGATAAACAATCATGACATTGTTATTAAAAATGGGACTGGGCTATTCCTGTGTCACTCATTCCATTATACCTGGAAGTCAAAGTTTCCAGGATATAGCTAACTTCAATTGTCAGCTTAGCACAGACCTAGAATCATCGGGAAACCACACAACCTCACCTTAAGAACTCACTTGGTCACACTGGCCTGGGATCATGTCATTGAGTCATTACTTCATTCATAATTAACACAGGAAAGTCGAACCCACTGTGGGTGGTACTATTTCCAGGTACAGTTAGTCTTAACTCTATAAGAGAGATGAAAAAAGAGAACCAGAGAGACTAGAAGACAAACCAGAAAGAAGCACATGTCTGAGTTTCTGCTGCAAGCTTCTACTTTCAGTTCCAGCCTTAGCTTCTCTTGATGGTGGACAGAAACATATATTAATAGATAAAACCTTTTCTACCCAAGGTGCAACTGTAAAACGAACTATTACAATACCGTTTGCAGATGTGCAATCATAAGGGAATTCATTTTCATTCAATATGCATTGCTTTCCTCTATAAGTTGGGAAAGTGAGCAGAAACATCTGTCCTTTACAGTGTAGCCTTCACAGCTCATGTGGTGAAGTCCCCAGTGAACATTTGTTGTTCTGAGCACCATGCCAGAATTCATCAGCTTGAAAAGTGATGTCACTGTCAGTCACGGCAGGCGTGTGAACATCTGAAATTACACACTTTCAGATATCTCCAGCAAGTACTATAAGAAACACGTATTTCCTTGTTTCAGAAATGATAGTAATAACCACAGAATGACAGCATTCAGAGGATGAGTAATGAAAGTTTAGGGATGTGTATCATCTGAGAGATGCTGATGAAAGCTTAGGGATCATCTGGGAGATGTTGCTGCAAGTGTTGGCTTCTCATTGCTAATATACTTCTCAGGGACTTTTGTCCTGTAAGTGATTGCAGAAAGTGGCAATATACTCTATGTAAAGTAGCAAGCGAATACATATTTGTTTATGCTGACCTCTTAACCAAATATTAAAACAAGCAGCACACTTTGCTCAGTCATGTGGATTACCTTCTTGGGCATAAGGGCATGCATATTGAGGCAATAAAATTAGAGCAAAATGTAGTTATATTCTTATTTCTAAAACTTAATAAATGAAACAATGAACAACACATCATGAGATTTTCATTATGAAATATTAATATGAATATTTTTTAATTTGATAAATTCAGTACCATGTACCTCAGTGTAAGAGACTACTAATTTCTGTATAAAACCTAAAGAATTCATATTTCCATATATATAACAACTGTAAAACTTCACATACTTTATTCTATTTTTAGTTCAGGGTCTCATGCACCCCAGGCTATCCCTGAGCTTGTTATGTAGTCAGAATGAACTCAGACACTGGGATTATAAGCATGTACCATTATAAGCATGTGCACAGTTACATTTTCCTTATTCCCTTATGTGAAGTTCTTGTGTTGCATAATGACTATGGCATGTCTGCTCTTTGAAAATTAGTGGGAATAACAGACTAATATAAACCACTAGATTTTTACGCAGATGTCAAGAGCAATAACTGATGTCCCAGGATTGAAATGAATTTTTAAGACTGTGTCAGCATCATATGTCCTATTGCCTCCCAAAACAAAGCAAACTGAGGACATGCTATAGAGAATATCAAGACAGCTTTGACGTATTCAGAAGTTTCTACTGCACTAACCATATCATTCACTGTGACTTCAATGATCTCTGTCCCTCTCATATGGAAAGCTCTCTCACCTAACCAGTGTCCCTCATGATTCACTCTATGGTGGGCAAAGTTCAAATTTTAGTTTCTTTTCAACCATATTACATGTCAATATGTCTCCTGAAAGCAACTTCTCTTGATCCAGAAACATATGAATTAAAAGTTAGTAGGACTGAAGAGCTGGATCAGAATTTAAGAACATTTGCTGCTTTTGCAGAAGATCATGGTTCAGTTTCACGACAAAACTCTCCATGATTCCAGTTCCAGGAGATCCAATTCCTTCTGGATTCATGGACATATATAGGTGGTACAAATTCATACATCCAGGCAAAACACATATACACATACATTAAAAATAAATATGTTTTAAGTTTAAAAAGAGTTAAGCCCCTAAAAACATAAACATGCACCTTACACACACACACACACACACACACACACACACACACACACACACACATACAATTTGGGGAACACCATACTTGGTAATAAACACTCAAACATATAGAATGGAAATGTTATAGTTCCCTGTCCCCAAAAGCTCTGCCAAAGCACTGTTGTCATTAGGGGACTCAGCAGGGTCCCCAAGGAAACCTTGGCACTGATCCTTCCAAGTGACCCTCCACTTTTCTACTCTGTAGAACATCCCAAGTCCTTGACTCCTTAGAAGTAGTTCACTCAATGGCTGCAGTTTATGTATCTTGGTTTTCCTCACTGCTTTCTAGCTTCTATCCTCTGAGATGGAAACTTTCATCCATTCCCAAAAGAAACACCTGATTTAACAGATATGGCAAAAATAGAAGCTCCAGAAGCATTTTCAGATTCATCCATTAAAGCCCTTTCTAGCAGGAAAGGCTATCCAGAGACTGCCCCACCTGAGGATCCATCCTATATGCAAACTCCAAACCTAGACACTATTGCTGATGCCAAGAAGTGCTTGCTGACAGGAGCCTGATATAGCTGTCTCCTGAGAGGCTCTGCCAGAGCCTGACTAATACAGATACAGAGGCCCACAGACAACTATCAAACTGAGCACGGAGACCCCAATGGAGGAGTTAAATGAAGGACTGAAGGAGCTTAGAGGCTTGCAACCCCATAGGAAGATCAACAATATTAACCAACCAGACCCCCTGCCCCAGAGATCCCAGGGACTCAAACCAAACCCAACCAAAGAGTACACATGGAGGAACCCATGGCTCCAGATTCATATGTAGCAGAGGATGGCCTTATCTGGAATCAATAGGAGAGGAAGCTCATGTTCCTGTGAAGGCATGATGCCCTAGTGTAGGGAAATGCTGGGGCAGTGAGGCAGGAGTGGGTAAGTGAGTGGGTGAGCACCCTCAGAGAAGCAGGGGACAGGGAGATGGGATAGGAAATTTGCAGAAGGGAAACCAGGAATGGGATAACATTTGAAACGTAAATAAATAAAATAACCAATAAAAAATCCCCTCTAGCACTATGTGAAATTTTCATTTTGTTTTCAATTGTCAACATCATGAATTCAGAAAGGCTTGTGTATATACTATTTAGACATGTACTATTGGCCAAAGTCATTCCTTCTCTTACACTGAGCAAGACATTATTCTGAGAAAGATCTGATAAGGTAGTTGTTTAGTCATTATATAGACATGATAAGTGCACCCAAGGTGTAATCTTATTTTATGGGACCATCATTGTGTACACAGTCCATGTCTATACTTTTGAAATATGTTTCTCTATCAATTTTGTCATAAAGATATTTATGTGATTAAGTGTCTAGATTTTGCTATTAAGATTCTTAGAACATCTTCAATATAACATTAAATCTTTATATAGAATCACTTTCAACACTAGGGGATCCTAACAAGGGTCTTTATAGCTCATACATTCTTTGGCTCAAGAATACTGTTAATCAGGATTAAAAGGGGTAAAACCTTTCATGAACAGATATGGACATGATATAGGAGGAACACTGAGATTCCTAAATGCCTCATTTCTCCCATGTTAAGGCCTAGAAAAGTTTCAACTTTGTCATCTATGGAGATGACCATGATTCAGGGAACAAATCCACTTATGTAAAATGGCATCTTGTAAGCAGCAAAATGCTTTGAAATGCCACAAAATTCACCACATATTTGTACTGTATCTAGAAATCAAAGGAAAGGTATATACACTTTTCCACAAAGTAAACTTCTATACAGTAATAGAACACAACATTCTAACCTCTGCTTGAATGAAATTATTTGGGAGAATGTTGCCTAGCAACAAAGTTAGCAGTTTTAATGACTGTTGTGGAGTTCACCTCTCTCTCTCTCTCTCTCTCTCTCTCTCTCTATCTATCTATCTATATATATATATATATATACATACATACATACATACACACACACACACATGCTTGCACACACTTTTATTATACTTTTATTCAGGTCAAAATATAGTTTTTAAATTAAAATGATTTTATTTTGAATGGCTGTCGCAATTATATATTCTGCAGGTTAACTTCAATGGTAGTGGCCTTTAGGCTATCTAAACCTTTTGAAAATATATTTTGAGTATGTTGTAGATCTGATTACAGCTTCAGGAAACTGCTCTCTCTGGAGAGGTTTCTTATAGAGTATACACTTCAGTTTCTATCACTCATACCCATTATAAATAGCAAAAGACAAGACTACATAGAAGATGAGTTTAAAGATCCACATAGACACCTGATGAAGCCCCAAAATCTGGTGTGGAAGCACATATGTAATACCACCACTAGTGAGGTTTATTTCTGGAGATACAGCCTTCCAGCCTAGTCAATGAATGATCTCCATATTCTGAAAGCTTCTTATTTCAAAAAATAATGTAGAGACCTATTGAGAAAGGAATCCAGAATCAATCTTTGAGTTCCACACTCATATGTCTGCATATGTACCACATACGCATATTGTATACAATATCACTGATCTGAGCAGTCTGAAAATGTCAGTCTCATAAAAGAGAATTTTATCATGGGTACCAGAGGAAAAGAGAAACATACCTAGATAAGATATTAATCAAAAGGTATAAGGCTGACTGAAAGAAGATATTTAAGGTAGATGAACCACTACAGAAAATGTGACTGCTATAAACAATAAACTATTCTGTACAGCAAAATTATCAAAATGTTTCATTTTAAATAGTTTAGTAAAAGTTTATGAGAAGTAACTTTTTTATATTTAGCTTGAATTGATCAGTCTTTTATGTAAAGATTTCCATGCCCTGGAATCCCGGATATGAATGTTTATAAAAGCTCTATTCACAATCCTCAACACTTAGAAGCATTCCAGAATGCCAGTCACTTGCTCCTTGCTCCATCTCAGTCAGGATGTCACAAAGTTAAGTAGAAAAGGTATTAGTGCAGCTCTTATTCTGCATGCTCAATGCATCAGTTGTCCCCCAAAAATGAACCGTGGTACTGCTTATTAACATCTTAAGATATGTCCTGTCCATACAAGCTGCTTCTGATATACTCATAGCAGGACAGGATGAGGCAACTAGGCCATCAAAGTTGTAGAGATTGCTCCTTATACACAGTAAGTAGGTTAATTCTATGTATACATTTCAATTCATTTAATTTATTTATTTATTTATTTATTTATTTATTTATTTATTTATTTACTTTGGTCTTTCAAGACAGGGTTTCTCTGTGTAGCCCTGGCTGTCCTGGAACTCACTTTGTAGACCAGGCTGGTCTCAAACTCAGAAATCTGCCTGCCTCTGCCTCCCAAGTGCTGGAATTAAAGGCGTGTGCGAGTTCATTTTCAAAACTATGATTTGAAGAGAGATGAAAAAAAAAAGTAACAATTCATAGCTTCTGGGTAGAAATACAACAGAAATATATTCTCCAGATATATTACATTAATCATCCGTAACAGTTTAAAAAACGGGATGCTCAGGAAGGGGCAAGGGGCTAACTTGACACATGTGAAGGATTCTCCTGGGAGAAAAGAATTAGTCTGAGTTTGATTCCAGGAGCCTCTATACCCAGTGGAAGCAATCTGAATGGAGGGATAACTTCAGGAAGCCATGATGTGGATTAACAAATTGCAAAAAATTAAATCAAATAAAGCTTAAGGATATTAACTGACCTTTATCCATGACTCCTAAGTGAGAAGCACAAACACCATCCTGAGAGCTCTGGAATTGCTGCATGAGCGGACTCTATTCACAGACAGAGGAAAGCAGTGAAGCTCAGAGATCAGTTGACTATAGTTTGGTACTTTGACTTCTCTGAACCAGACAAGCTCTGAAGATGAATGTCATTTTCCTATTTGATCCAACAAAAGTAGTAAATAGTTTGTTACCTAAGAAGTCAAATGTACAGGCATGTTGGAATATCTAATCATTGTAGAAAACACCCTCAACATGCACTACCAACTTTTAATCTGAATTTAGACATGGATTCTACTAACATATTATTTTGTGCCAAAACATCCATGAGTGTGTTGAGGTCAATCTCAGGCCACATATGACAACTCTAACTCTATTACCTATAGTGACTCTTCTAATCTTCCAATCCCTGTAGCTTTCTGTTATATACTATTGCTTAACCGTGCTTATCTTATGTTCATATTTCCTCTGCTACACTAGACTCCATGAGGATGTGACCTCTCATTTGTCCAACTCTCTGTCACTACCTAGCTTTAATTTGGTATAATCATGGTTGTTGTGTAAACATCATTTGACTGTTCTTAATTCCTCCTGCTATATAGAAATATTCACTCATTCTATACCTCACACAGCCAAGTATGTACCAATACTACTACCAGAGGATCCAGCAATACCTCTCCTGGGCATATTCCCAAAAGATGTTCCAACTGGTAATAAGAAAACATGCTCCACTATGTTCATAGCAGCCTTATTTATAATAGCCAGAAGCTGGAAAGAACCCAGATGTTCCTCAATAGAGGAATGGATACACAAATTGTAGTACATTTACACAATGGAGTACTACTCAGCTATTAAAAACAATGAATTTATGAAATTCCTAGGCAAATGAATGGATCTGGAGGGTATCATCCTGAGTGAGATAACCCAATCACAAAAGGACTCACATAACCTGTACTCACTGATAAGCCCAGAAACTGAGAATACCCAAGATACAATTTGCAAAACACATGAAACTCAAGAAGAACAAAGACCAAAGTGTGGACACTTCACCCCTTCTTAGAATTAGAACAAAACACACATGGAAGGAGTTACAGAGATCAAGTTTTGAGCTGAGACAAAAGGGTGGACCAACCAGCAACTGCTACAGCTGGGGATCCATCCCATAATCAGCCACCAAACGCAGACACTATTGCATACGCCAGCAAGATTTTGCTGAAAGGGCCCTGGTAAAGCTGTCTCCTATGAGGCTATGCCAGTGATTGGCAATCACAGAAGTGGATGCTCACAGTCAGTCAGCTATTGGATGGAACACAGGGTTCCCAATGGAGGAGCTAGAGAAGGTACCCAAGGAGCTGAAGGGGTCTCCAACCCTATAGGTGGAACAACAATATGAACTAACCGGTACCCCCAGAGCTGTGTCTCTAGCTGCATATGTAGCAGAAGATGGCCGAGTTGGCCATCATTGGGAAGAGAGGCCCCTTGGTCTTGCAAACTTTATATGCCCCAGTACAGGGGAATGCCAGGGCCAAGAAGTGGGAGTGGGTGGGTAGGGGAGCAGAGCAGGGTGTGGGCAAAGGGTATAGGGGACTTTCGGGGTAGCATTTGAACTGTAAATGAAAAAAATATCTAACAAAAAAAATTGGAAAAAAAAAAAAAGAAAGATTGCTGAATGTGAGCCTTAGAACAAGCCAGTTAACAACATTGTCCATGGCCTTTGCTTTAGTTCTTTTGTCCAGGTTCTTCCCTTGGCTTTCTTCAGTGACAGAGTGTACTTGTAAGCCTAATAAGCCCTCTCCTTTAAATAAATAAATAAATAAATAAATAAATAAATAAATAAATAAATAAATATCTTCTGATTTCTTGTAGGCAGATTTTATCATTTTGCAGTGAGTAAGTACTGAGTGATGTATTTAAAAACTTGAAGTGAATGAATATTTATCATATCCTCCTAGATCTCTTCCATTCTTTCTCTTTCTCTTTCTGGTCTTCATTCACTATCACTCTTAGTCTTGTCCTACAATGTCTTTCCAGGCAGAATGACCTATTGTCGTTAAGCCTACCTATAGGCCTTTCAAGTCTGCATCAACACAGTCACCAAACACAATGCCTGGCATAGTTTCACCATTGCAAAAGGTCTAGACTTTTGATCCTTCATTATTTACCCTGATTAGCAACCTCGGAATCTGAAGTGGACTTTTCATCTTTACTGTAAGTTGTAAGATGGAATAATATCAATCCAAATGGCTATAACAATTGAGATCCGTCTCTACAAACGAGCAATAACTCTCATTGTCACTTTGGGGAAATCGAACGAGACTTTATCCCAGGAAGCTTCTGATACTGTTATGACAAAGAGATTTCCACCTGAACCTGAGGACAGCACTCTCATGGAATGGAACATGAGGTTTATGTCATTTACATGCAGGTCAAGCATCCAATTGATTTTTAACTGTCTATTTTATTGTTTTTCATGAAAAAACAGAAAAGAATCCAATTTAAGGGAATTGGTTCCTACAGAAAAGCTATTCAGAACATAAACATGTACTGGACAGCCTCAGCAGCAGTCTCGAGTAGCATGTGACTCATACCTTGGGAACACACAAATTGGAGCCATCACAGAAAAGGTCACTGAAAGGAAAATGCTAGAAACAAGTTACAAAAGAGGTGGTTGGGGGCTATAAAGTATTGCTACATTCTTTACTATTGAATAAAACTGTTAGTTCATTCTCAGAGTTAAGTCAGTATAAGTTTTAGTATATGTTTTGTTCTTGAACATGAACTAGGTTAACCACACATAGTGGTCAGCAGATGTTAGCACACTTTGGCATGGGTTGAAGATATAATGACTCTGACATAGTCATTCTCAATATTTCACCAGTATTTTAGAATCTCTCTCTTATTTAATTGGTTCTAGAATCTTGGCCTTCATGTCCAGAATTTCAGATTTAAATGATTTCTGATTAATGTATTTGCTCTTGCATACAAAATATACACATTTTAAAATCACTGTTTATAATTCTTTTATACGAATTCATATAATGAAAATTACTTGGGTTTTGCTGGAAATGACTCTGTGATTTTTTTTTTTTTTTTGGTTATAAAGTAGAATAGGAAACAAATGTGAAGCCAGCAGAATACCCTGAGCTAAAAAGAGCTATCCCATAATAATGACACACAGTAAATATTATCATCTAGATTTGGCAAAGTGAAGGTACCTTCTATTCACACAGGCACTGAAATCCTGTCCTTAAGAGTATACTTAAGAAATCAGTAATATAAAATTGCTTATGGCCATGTTTTTCTGAACTTCTGACACTGAGTCTTCCTTCCTTCCAGAAACCATTGCACTTGAAGCATTTCTGATCCCGTAAGAGATGGGGCGAGATTGGAAGTTAATCATTCCAGCATAAAACCCATTCTATCAATGACACAACTGCAAAAGTCATGGTAAAAGAAGAAATAGAGATTATCAAATGTGCCTGCAACTTTTATCAGACTAATAGATAGATGATATATAATAAATGGATTATAAATAGTTAGATAGACAGATGATAGATGATAGATAGGTAGATTAGATAGATAGATAGATAGATAGATAGATAGATAGATAGATAGATAGATAGATGATAGATAGAAGATAGATTAAATATAGATGGATAATGATAAATAAAAGAGATAATAGGAACTAGATACAGATAAATAGCATGAGGATGTAAAGGTATACATACAAAGGTGATGTAGATGGATAGATGATTGATAGATTCATGGAATACCTTTGCTTTTGTCCATAGTATTGATAGGATTCTTTTAACAAGTACCATTTAATAATGGTATGTATTTGTAATTTATGACCTGTACCCCTGTGTGTGTGTTTACCAATATATTACATTTTTACCAATTCTATTGAGTTTCCAAATGGCCTCATGTTTTATATTTGCTTGTAGTTAAACTATTTTAATTTATTGCATATAAGGGACAAGATTTTCTAGGCAGAATATTTCCAAAGAGTTCTTGTACCCTGTTATATCAATTTTATTCCAGTCAGCACCCAGCTTTAAGACTGTATGAAGAAAATACTGAATCTCACTTACAGATGTGATTAAGGATAAAGAGGGACAGTTATTTCCAGAAATTATTTATATTCTCACACTTGTATTTATAATTTTATATAAGAATATATATTGAATATATATATATATGGAAACCCAAAATAAGACTACTCTAAAGAGATAAGAAAACACAAGGAACTGAAGAGCCTGATAGCCTATTAAAGACGGGCTAGTGTAGACACAGTCACTTGTGAGGTTAAGTGGATTTGCTTATCTCCTGAAAAGAATTTGTTGGGAAAACCCAAGCTGAGACTTTTGCTCCAAAAATTTCATGGAGTCAGTGCATAGCATTAACCAGCCATGAATAAGCTCTCTTTTTTTCTAGACTATTCTTCAGGCAATAGAAAGTTAAAGAAAGAAGAACCAAACATCTACCTCTGTAGCATCAAATTCTGAAATCTGGTATTAGGTTAAGGGAACACCAGTCCAAGACTCCCTTCATCCTCTCTTGAGTAATGAGAACTAGAGATGGTGCTCTGGTACAAGCAACATCAGTTTACAGAGACCCCAGACATGGGCTTGCCTGGACGTTCACTCTCCCTTTGATTCTGTTTCCCTCATGCCCAGGAGACTAATCCACAGATGTGATGCAGAGGATGGGAAGTAACACAAAAAATAGGAATGGAACTCACAGGAATACATAGAGTTCCATGGATTTTATTGCTTTGGAAATGTTTCTGCAACTAATGCTGGCTTAGAGTATTTAGACTGCAGGTGCCCATTTTATGAATCAGATAAATTCTTACTTGTTCATTGCAGTCGTGTACATATTCCCCTGAAGACAGGGTATCTCCCAGCTTTATTAGCAAATATGACATATTTTGAAAACTGGCTTATGTCTGTCAAAGACAGCCATGTGCTTTGAACCAGCATTCCTTATGAATAGGCACATTCACTGCTGACTGTGGGCAAGCATTTTCAAATGGACAAGGTAGCCTTTTTAATTGTTCTATTATTTCTGGTTTTGAGATAGTTGCTTATTTCTGTGACAACAGGGATGGGGGTGAGGGTTGTTACTTCTACTAAAAAGTGTGCCAGAGTAGTATTGTCCTTGCAAAATATGCTTATAGTTTTAAAACTGTAAGATGGATTTGACATCTTACAGTTTCCTCATCTGAAAAATGATTAAAAGAATAATTCATGTCATATATTTATGATATATATATATATATATATATATATATATATATATATATATATATATATATAATTCTTGCATAGCATATAGTTCTTGGTAACTCATATACAGACAGTCTCTTAGAGATAAGAACTGCTGTGGAGATGGTTATGCAAGTAGTAAAATAGAAACATTTATACAGTGTGTAACTGGAATTTTAAAAAAATCAATTCAGGCCAAACAAAAGATTGGAAGTACCCTCAGAAAAATCTGCCATCATGCAAGTAATCCTCAGTTTAAATGTAGACTCAGGTTATTCTACATTCTAGAAAAGAGAAAGGCATGTGCTTACAAGGCAGATGCTCAATGGACCTGAATCACACATGAGCCTAGCTCCTTCCTATCCTATCTAATATCAGAGATGATGTTACACTTTCCACGCTTCATATTTAATATCATCTCAACTGATTTCTACAGCAAACAGAAACCATCTCACTGGGCCCGTCTCCGATTTGAAAAGATGGACTTAAAAACAAAATACGGAATGGATGAGAAGCACCTGAAAAAAAAATGCTCAACATTCTTAATCATCAGGGAAATGCAAATCAAAACAACCCTGAGATTCCACCTCACACCAGTCAGAATGGCTAAGATCAAAAATTCAGGTGACAGCAGATGTTGGCAATGTTGTGGAGAAAGAGGAACACTCTTCCATTGCTGGTGGGACTTCAAGCTTGTACAACTACTCTGGAATTGAGTTTGGCGGTTCCTCAGAAAACTGGTCATAATACTACTGGAAGGTCCAGCAAGACCTCTCCTGAGAATATACCCAGAAGATGTTCCAACTTGTAATAAAGACACATGCTCCACTATGTTCATAGCAGCCTTGTTTATAATAGCTAGAAGCTGGAAAAGAACCCAGATGTCCCTCACCAAAAGAATGGATACAGAAAATGTGGTACATTTACATGATGGAGTATTACTCAGCTATTAAAAACAATGAATTTATGAAATTATTTGGCAAATGGATGGATCTGGAGGATATCATCCTGAGTGAGGTAACCCAATCACAAAGGAACACACATGATATGCACCCACTGATAAGTGGATATTAGCCCAGAAACTTAGAATAACCAAGATATTATTCGCAAAACACATGAAACTCAAGAAGAAGGAAGACCGAAGTGTGGATACTTTGTTCCTTCTTAGAATGGGGAACAAAATACCCATGAAAGGAGGTACAGAGACAAAGTTCAGAGCAGAGCCTGAAGGGACAACCATCTAGAGACTGCCCCACTTGCGGATCTATCCCATAAACAACCACCAAACCCAGACACTAGGCAGATGCCAACAAGAGCCTGCTGACAGGAGCCTGATATAGCTGTCTCCTGTGAGGCTTTGCCAGTGCCTGGAAAATACAGAAGTGGATGCTCACAGTCATCCATTGGATGGAGCACAAGGTCTCCAGTGAAGGAGCCAGAGAAAGTACCCAGGGAGCTGAAGGGGTCTGAAGCCCCATAGGAGGAACATCAATATGAACTAACCAGTACCCCCAGAGCTCCTTGGAACTATACCACCAATGAAAGAAAACACATGGTGGAACTTGTGGCTCTAGCTATATAATTAGCAGAGGATGGCCTAGTTGGTCATCAGTGGTAGGAGAGGCCCTTGGTCCTATGAAGGCTCTATGCCCCAGTATAGGAGAATGCTAGGACCAGCAATGGGATTGGGTGGTTTGGGGAGCAGGGGGAGGGAGGAGGGGATAGTGGATTTTCAGAGGGGAAACTAGGAAAGGGGATAACATTTAAAGTGTAAATAAAGAAAATATCTAAAAAAAAAAAAAAAAAAAAAAAACCACTTGAATGCAGAGATCATCACTTGATAGAATCATTATTTTCTTTGAATATTCCTTCCCCATTTTATTGAACTAGGCTGATTAATTATTCAGAGGTAGAAAGACGTTAAATGGCACCCTCAAGGCTACAGAGCGACAAATGAGCATTTTAGTTGATATTGAATGTAGTTCTTCTATGGGCACAAAACTAGGTGGTGCAACTGCCAGCAAATCTTTGAGTCAGCTGAGGACCAGATCATCTTCAGCCACCCTTAGGCTGTCTGATTTCATAAGATGGAATCTATCAACATCATTTTACTTTTTGTATGACATTTGAATATACATTTAATTTCTCTAGAAACTATTTTTCTTCAAGATCTCTGGCAAACTACAGCTGGTGTCATGTATATAAAATATTCAGCAAAAATTGACCCTAAAAGTCTGTATGAATTACCATTATTTATTCTGCTTCCTCGTTTTTTCTGAGTCATTTTGTTGCCTAAGTCCATCACTGGTACAGTTCTAAAGTCTCAACTTTGTATCTATGGTGTTAAATCATTCATTCATTATAAAAACCTACCAAAACTTAGATAAATAGAGGCATTCTGAGAGCCCATTCTACAGTGTAAAACCTGAGGTTTCTCAAATTCACTAAGTCTATCACAGACATTTCATTTTTTAAAGTTCATTAAATAAGGTGAGAGAAAATTAACAGAACCATGATCAATAGGTCAAATCAAGATTCCATAGAAATAAATATATTTGACCATGACTTAGTATTTCTTTTTAGTAATTAAACTGTACATGTGATTATCAAATTCAGACTTTGACATATGACTATTAATTTCCTTTTAATGAAAAGGTCAAAATACTCCCTTTAAAGAATTAAGGCTCATTATGACCCCCCCAAAGACCTTCACTGACTTTTTATATGAATATCTTCTAAGGACAGAACCTGTTATAACCTTATTTTGTGCAAGTAATTAAATACAACTCTCAGTGGTCTGGGGTCATTAGCCTATGGGTGTAAATAGAAAAATGTCTAATTTATGATGAAGGTACTGTAATGACTTATCTAAAATGATAAGTTCCAAACTCACAGTGGTAAATGCCTAACAACAACTACCATAGACCACATCACTGAGCACAGGTCTACTGCCCAAAAGTTTGTCACACAACCTGTTCTCTCTTTTAATGTATATATTAAGGTTCTCTACATTTTTACAAAATGGGAAATAACATTTTAAAATACCAGGAGAAAGAATCATAATGTGTGCTCACTTCTAGGCATCAATACTGAAATGTAGAAAGGATCTGTTCTCCCTGGTACCTAACATGAAATATTTGCTATTCTCTTTCCTCTGAAACCTTGTGAGAAGGGGTACAATACTAAAATATAAAGCTTACAGAACGTAAAAGAAACATGTAGAATCTGGTTTATAAAGCAAGGTGAATATGGATCTAGTAATATTTTTTTTGGGGGGGGTGTGCCTGGAAATGCCAAAAGGTGTTGAATAGACCAAAACTCCTATTTTCAAATCACAATAGTAAATAACCAAATTCAGTCTGTGACCATGTGACTACTTCAGGCAGGCTTGACATACATTAGATGCCAGGCAGGCTGTTGTAGTTTTGGCTTGTCGTTGTTTGTTTGTTTGTTTGTTTGTTTAAAGAAAATTCTTCTGTTCAGCTGCTATGCTCACAAATATTTGTTGTGTCATGGCCCGAGAGGCTGAGCTGATAGTACAGGATTCTCATAGTCATGTACCTGTAGAGAATGAAAGGCAGAAAAGGTTCAGCCTATAGTATCACTGATTAAAGCCATGCTTCTTAAGATAGAAAAAGAAGGCTTTGTTCCTATGGCTTGCCTCTCCCTCTGATGAAAAAGCTACAGCTCACTGTGTGCACTCATTGACATCTTTCCCTTGATCAATGAATCTGAGTGGGTTTTGTTGTGTTTTTACTTTCTTTGTTTATCTGGCAAAAGCTCTAAATAAATTCCCAGGCTAGCCTGGAATTTACTACATAACCAATACAGGACCTTGAACTCCTTATCCTTCAGTTTCTAAAAATTGGGATTGCTGGTGTTTGCCACCATGCCTGGCTCACAGGGCACTTCATGTTGATTCCCTTCATTTGAAGGATAAAACATTTATGAAAAGAATATTTCATTTCCATAGACATTATTGAGCTTACATCAAGTAGAAGAATTTGTAAGTTAAGATCATTATGCAGCCCTTTGAAATTTGTAAGATTCTAGGCTAGATCTAAAGGGTAGGAAAGATTTAGAAAGAAATGAATGAAAGAAAGAAAGAGAGAGAGAGAGAGAGAGAGAGAAAGAAAGAAAGAAAGAAAGAAAGAAAGAAAGAAAGAAAGAAAGAAAGAAAGAAAGAAAGAAAGAGGAGGATGGAGGAAGGAAGGAAGGAAGGAAGGAAGGAAGGAAGGAAGGAAGGAAGGAAGGAAGGAAGGAAGGAAGGAAGGGCAATGTGACAGTCAGCATCTTATTTTAGATTTTATGCATCAGATGTGTCCTTATGCCCATGATTATATGAGTCCCTAGCAAGATGAGCCACAGGCCTATGAATATCTGTCTCATGAATAACCAGCTATTCAGAGGCAGAAGTCATTATGTAAAAGTTGCTAAACAGTGCTTAAATGTGGTTAACACTGTGAAGCAGAATGTGCCATTTTTGTTTCAAAATGACTGTACAAAAAGAAAGAACTACCACCTTCTAAAACATCATTGTCCTGGGTTAAATCAAATGTTTATCCAGTGTGTGGCTTTAATTTCTTTCTAGAGTGTCACCAAGGGCTACATTTACAAAGGGGCCTTCCTGGGTTTGGTGTACTGCCAACATTTCTTTTCTTCTTCCTTTTTAACAGTTAGTAGGGAGGCTGTCCTCACTGCGCCAACGATGGCATCCAGGGATGTAATTTTTCCAAATTGCTGGTTTTGTTTAGCAGAATGGAGTCGGCTATCCATAGCAATCCATGACAACTTTGCACTGAATGTTTAGACCCACAAAGCAATTAGGAGGCTCTCAGAGGAAATCCCACCTGCAGCTGGTTTTCCCGTGAGAGCTGAGCCAGATCTCAGAACTGTGCGGCAGAAAATGCCTTCCAGATTTAGCTTCAGATCTCACTGCCTTCTGTTGTCTTATTTAATTTGAGGGGCCAGTGTCTCTCTGACACAGCAGTAGCTGCTGGCTACTTCCGCTACTGATCCTGGTCCTCAGGTGGGTTCTGGGGATGAGGAGAGGCCAATACCCACTGCTGCTGCTTGGCTTTCATAGTCTGCCAGAAGTCACCATGTTTATTTGCCATATGCTAATTCCATTCATAAATCGGCTCATTTCTTTGTGGCAAATACCTGCTGATTCTTAAAGGCCTAACACAAATATTGACCATGTTGCAAAGTGATCAGAATTTTCCAAAAAAGAGGATATCCACTTATTTCTATTCTACTTTGTTAATATTGATTTACAAGCATAACCACCTCATTTAGACTATTAGTTTTTCTGGTACAAAGTAAATGCTATTAAAATTGGTGTGAAAAAGCCCAATATCTCATTTAACTCCTAAAATTCAGACTGTAGGACATCAGTTTATAGTAAATGAATGGGTACATCAATGTACTCCAATATCTTTTGTCTATGAATAACTTCATTGACCTCATGGTTTCTCCCTTGAAAACAGATGCAAATTCTGACTTATGTACATTCTGCTGGCATATAATTATCCTGACATGTTTTAAAACACCATTGATGTCCCATTTTATCACAATAAAAATTCTAATAGATAGGAATTTCTTCAAATTATCATAAAGTTTCTGGCTAGACCAAGGACTAAAGTCCACAGCATACTCCTTTTTTCTTTCTTTCTTTCTTTCTTTCTTTCTTTCTTTCTTTCTTTCTTTCTTTCTTTCTTTCTAAGATATTTTCTTTATTTACATTTCAAATGTCATCCTCTCTCCTTATTGCCCCTCCAAAAACCCCCAATCTCCTCTCCCCTCCTCCTGCTTACCAAGCCATTCACTTCAGCTTCCCTGTCCTGGCATCCCCCTACACTAGAGCATTGAGCATTCACAGGACCAAGATCATCCTCTGCTACATAAGTGTCTGGAGACATGGGCCCCTCCATGTGTACTCTTTGGTTGGTGGTTTAGTCCCTGGGAGCTCTGGGTGAACTGGTTGGTTCATATTGTTGTTCCTACTATGGGGTTGCAAGCTCCTTCAGCTCCTTGGGTCCTTTCTCTAGCTCCTCCATTAGGGATCCTGTGCACTGTCCAATGGTTGGCTGAGAGCATCCATCTCTGTATTTGTCTGGCACTGGCAAAGTCTCTCAGGAGACAGCTATATCAGGCTCCTTTCAGCAAGCTCTTGTTTGCATCCACAATAGTGTCTGGTTTTGGTGGTTGTTTATGGGATGGATCCCCAGGTGGGACAGTCTCTGGATGGCCTTTCCTTCAGTCTCTGCTCCACACTTGTCTCTATATCTCCCCCCATGGGCATTTTGTTCCCCCTTCTAAGAAGGACCTGCGTATCCACACTTTGGTCTTCTTTCTTCTTGAGCTTTATGTGGTCTGTGAATTGTATGTTGGGTATTCTGAACTTCTGGGCTAATATCCACTTATCAGTGAGTGCATACCATGTGTGTTCTTTTGTTATTGTGTTATATCACTCAGGATCAAAAACTCAGCTGACAGATCCTAGTGAGCATGTGGAGAAAGAGGAACACTCCTCCATTGCTGGTGGGATTGCAAGCTGGTACAACCGCTCTGGAAATCAGTTTGGAAGTTTCTCAGAAAATTGAACATAGTACCCACCTGAGGACCCAGCTATACCAGTCCTGGGCATATACCCAGAAGATGCTCCAACATGTAAGAGCAACAAAATGGTCCATTATGTTCACAACAGTCTCATTTGTAACATCGAGAAGTTAAAAAAGAACCCAGATGAACAGAGGAATGGATACAGAAAATGTGGTACATTTATACAATGTAGTAATTATTATTCAGCTATAAAAATGAATTTATGAATTCTTAGGCAAATGGATGGAACTAGAAAATACAGCATGGTTCTTACAAGTATACTCAGACATGCTATGCACAAAGTTTTATATCCAAACATGTTCACATTATGATGAGTAGAATGTCGAAATATAAGCACGGTCAAAGTGAGAGTAGAAAAATATTCACTAAGAACAGTCAAAGAAATTGTGGAGTTTCTAATGCAGGAATCAGGTACTTAGTCATGTAAGAAGGCACTTTAGGGTTGTCCCACCTTTGAGCATGCTTAATGTAAGGCCATAATTCAAAAGGGAAAAATTTTGGAACCATCTGGGGACATAAGTGAGGTCATAGAGCATATGTTTGAACAAAATGTTAGAAAGCTGAACAGAAACAATAAATTCTGAGTTTCCACTCTATGTATGGCAGATATAAATGCAGATGGGCAAACACAATGCTTTTGTTGTTGTTATTGTTGTTGTTTTTAGAAAGTGTCAGCTCAAGAAAAGAGAAGAAGGCCAGCAAGGTGCAAGGTGACTCAATAGGTAAAGGTGCTTGTCATTCAAACTGACAGGTAAAGTTTAATACTTGGAATGTATATAGTGTAAGGACATAGCCAGCTATCACAACTTATCACAACTTTTTCATAGACTCTCTCTTTCTCTCTCTCTCTCTCTCTCTCTCTCTCTCTCTCTCACACACACACACACACACACACACTTTTAAAAAAACCAGGATAAGTGTGTTTGAAGGCCTGTTAACCTAACTTGGGCACTAGTGGCATCTGGCAAATTTAAGGGCCAATGCATAAAGAGCTCTGTCAAGTGGAGGGAAAACGTGATCAGCTTGATCAGAAGGAGTTTTGAAACTGTCATGAAGGTTATCTCTCTAGAGTTTCACACCTATACATAAGAGAGCATTGTTTCCACGATCTTTTTGACAAATTAATATGAGTGATGTCTAAAGTAATGTCACTCATTCAAAAATGGTAGCTGTGCATTGAGAAGTAATGAGAAAGGCATTCATTTTCTGCATCCATTCCTCTGTTGAGAGACATCTGGGTTCTTTCCAGCTTCTGGCTATTATAAATAAGGCTGCTATGAACATAGTGGAGCATGTGTCCTTGTTACCAGTTGGAACATCTTCTGGGTATATGCCCAGGAGAGGTATTGCTGGATCAATTGATAGTACTATGTCCCGTTTTTCTGAGGAACTGCCAGACTGATTTCCAGAGTGGTTGTACCAGCTTGCAATTCCACCAGCAATGGAGGAATGTTCCTCTTTCTCTACATCCTAGCCAGCATCTGCTGTTGCCTGAAATTTTGATCCTAGCCATTCAGGGCCAAGAAGTGGGAGTGGGTGGGTAGGGGAGCAGGGCGGGGGGAGGGTATAGGGGACTTATAGGATAGCACTTGAAATGGAAATGAAGAAAATATCTAATAAAAAATAAAAGAAGCTGGGTGTGGTGGCGCACGCCTTTAATCTCAGCACTTGAGAGGCAGAGGCAGGCAGATTTCTGAGTTCAGGGCCAGCCTGGTCTACAGAGTGAGTTCCAGGACAGCCAGGGCTACACAGAGAAATCCTGTCTCGACCCCCCCCAAAAAAAGAGGGGCATTTATGTCTTCTACAGAAAAAAATTCTCATTTTCAAATTTAATATCTATTTCCTTTTTTATCTCTTCAAAACATCTTTCTTTTTAATAAATCATTAACCTAACTAACTTTATTATTTATTTATATTCCAAATGTTGTCCCCATTCCCATTCCCCTCCAAGAGTTCTTTACCCCATTCTCTTTTGCCTTTACCTCTGATAGAGAGTGTTTACCTCCTCACCCACCTCCACTTCATTTTTTTCATACAATATATTTTGATTATGTGTTTACCTCACTCCCCAACCTTGCACACACAAACACACACATACACACACACACACACACACACCACAAACCAAAACCATCAAAAATGAAAATCAAAACAAAGAGAGATATACAGTCCATCATAATGGAAAGACATAGTGAAGAACATTTAAAATGTAGTGGCAGAAAAAAAAGGATGGTTGGTTGCACTGTGTCTGTACCCAGGAAACAGAGTATGAACAAAAATAGGGGTGGGCTATAAAGTTCAAAGGCTCATCCCAGAGACCCACATATTCCAGAAAGCTCTAACTCCAAAACTTGCAAAACCTTCTCAAGTATTTGGATCAAGTGTTGAAATGTGTGACCATATGAAAAACCTTACACATTCAAACAGTAAACACTGAACTCCTTGCTAAAATAAAATCGATGAAAGTTTGTAGAAAAATAAAAGTCAGGGCTGAGTCTGATTAAAACACTTGTGTTTGTTCCAGGTTATTAAAGAAAATAAGCTTGCATTGCAGGTAAAAAGGGATGTAGATATCATCAAAGGCATGTTCAATAATAGTTATCAGATCATGGAAGTAATAAATACTAATTTGTTAAATTCATATGCATCCTATAATACAACTCCTTCAAACAAACAAGAAATTTTATATTGTGTTTCTCTCATCATTATGTGACATTTTCATGACTTTTTATTATTTTATCTTTCAGATACAATAAAGGTCATTTAAACAATTATTATTTCGGGAATCCACATTATAATATAACTATAACTGCAGGAGATACTATTCATTAAGTACATAATATATATTATAAATTTAAAAATATTTTCTCTCATCATTATAATATCTCCATATAGAAATTATTATTTAAATCTATATTATTGAGTTACAGACTATGGATTACCTATAAATAAAGAGAAAGATCAAGTTTTTTTTTTCTCAAAACTATATTACAAGTAAGCTTCTCTGACTTTTCCTTGGACAGCAAAGTTAAGTATAGGAGAAAGCATAGAATACCTAGAGGTTGAAGAAGCCATGTATTCACATAGTACACAGCTTGAAGAAAATCTGTGTTGAGTGGGACCTGCACTGAACAGGACTCAGAACTTCTTCTGGCATCATCATACACCAGTTATATGAAAAATGATGGAGGGAAATGTATTTGTGTGATATGTATGTGTACATATGTGTACATTTGTCTCTATGTGATTGTACTCATCATGACATTAATGTGGTGGTAAGGGAAAAAAAAAACCCTATGTGTCAGTCTCCAACTTGCATAAGACAGGGTCTTGTGTTGTTTTCCACTGTGTATGAAAGCTTAGCCTGTGATCCTCCAGACCTTCTCCTATCCTCACCCCTAGTCTTTCTACATGAGATCTGGGATAGAAACAGATATCACCATGCCAGGAAATGCACAGGTTCTGAGATTCAAACTCAGGTCCTCAGTCAGGCACAGAAAACAATTTGCCTATGGAACCTTTTTGATATTGATAAAATAGCACTGCAGGACCAGGGTGAATAAGAAATGATTTTGTGACATTGCCCAAGTTAGAATAGCTCTAATTAGTATATGAAAAATGCTATTTTCAAGCATCAGGTTTGGGGAGATCATACCGAATGTGCTAGCTGCTCTTGCTTTGGTTAATAAGAACTGTGTTTTATTTAAAGGCATTTGGAATTATTTATAAATAATTCAGTACTACTGGGAGGGCAAAAACAATTGTAAGAACATTAAATTTCCATTAACCATATTAAATACAAATATACTCTCAAATGTTCTCCTGGGTATCAGATGCTGCACTGTGTTAGACACAGGAGGAAGCTGGAGTCACCATTGTGGAGTATATTAAACTGTTATTTAAGATGAAAGTTAAAAGGTAACCTTTCCATAGTACTCAGGATTTCCAAACATGAGTAAGTCACTCCACTGCTGTTAAAAATTCTGTCCTATGAGGCACAGTTGATGTAACTAGGGGAATTTATACAAACGCAGATATCCAAATACAGAAGACAAAGCACCGCATGAGATCATTCACATATAAGAATCAAAAACATTGAAAATTTCATTGAAAAGAATCGAGTGTTAACAGGGTCTGCAAGAAAGGAGGTAACTATGGGGTAAGGGAGTTGGGGCACACAGCTTTTAGTTAATTGCCACACTGGTCACTTTAGTTAATATTTAGTTACTGTGAATTTCAGAACTGCTAAAGGAATATATTTCAACAGCCTCATGATTAGAAAATTGGAACTTCTCAAGGTGGCAGATATGTTGATTTAAATGATAATTTTAATAACATAGACACAGATAAGAGTGTTTTGTTGTGTCCTCCACCAAATTATACATGACTATCATTTGTGATTTATACATAATTATTATTTGAACATATACTTCTTTGGTAAAATATATTGTTCACAAAAACAGTTTAGGCACAAAGTATGCAAGCCAAACAGGACAAATGGGGAAGATTGATCCATGCTAGCTTAAGTATGTGGAAGAATCATTCTGGACCTGTATTCAAAACTACATAACAGTAAGGGAGTTGGGGGAGAGTAAGGTAGGAAATACAGTCAACATACAATAATGCAGATGTGTATGAAAATGTCTTCATATAACACAGTACATATAAAACAAATATTTAAAATGAAACTAAATAATAATGACTTTCCTCTAACCCTCCTCTATTTAAATTTCTTCTCCCACATTAGACTACATGGATGACCAATTTCTGTGTGACCCCTGTACTTATAGCTCACAATAACCCAACGCAGCTTTTCTTATCTTAGAGTCGGGAGGTCTCTTCCTAACAAATAGAAACCCGTTAATTTTAAATGTCACATATTTATTTCTATGAGTCAACTCTTTCTATACTTAGAAAACTTATTGATACTCTTACTTCCATTTTCAATAGCCAGGATTTCCAGGTCCTGAAGATGTCTTTTTACCCTCACATGAGTGGTTTGGTTTTCTTTTTTAAAAAATCTGTTATAGCCTAAGTCCTCATAAATGTGTAAAATATAGCACTAAACAACTTTTTATGTTATTGTCTGAAAAATGTCACAAGAAAAGAGAAGTCTGTATTTCTCCAAACCATAGTTCCTGAAAGAAAGGTGTATTGCCACTGGGTAGGTTGTGCCATAGTGTCCCTATCCCCTCAGGTCATGGACACAATTAGACCTTATTATATTCCTAAGAAAAAGTCAGACAAACCACTGTACCTTTTCAAAAAGATTAAGTACAAAAGAAAAAAACTGACCAAAATGAGAATAACTTTTTCTTTCTCATACATATGACTTTTAACATAAGAAAGTTTCTTCAAATTCTAAAAGAATTAGATAACAAAAAAAGTGATCCTCATAATCTTTTGGCCAAATGGTATGAACAGATTATCTCTTTGGTTTGAAAGGATGATTTTTAAAATTACATATTCGAATGTATCTCTTGAGAAGTGATAAGATATTTTTTCTTGATACACATGCAAATTAATACAAAATTTCATACAATGCTATATCCATTGAAGTATATTTTCATTTAATGTAAAACTTATAGAGAGGTCCAAATTCTTGAATAGGTCATCACTTAGAAAAATATGCATTATGCGTAACGTTGCCTGTTTAAATGATATCATCTCATGAAAATCAACGTTCTTTCATAGTTTCTGCATAATGTGCCTTCTAAAACCAATCGACTGATTGTATTATGATATGGAAAGAAGAAATTGCTAGGTGATAATGGGAAGGATTTTGCATCATGTAAGTTGAATTTACACAGAATTGACTAGGACTTACAGCTGCGCAATGTTATGGAAGAATGAAATTGGGGAAAATACCTACTGACACCAGGACTAAAGTTTCTATCGACATGCCATGCATAGGTATTGCACAGGCTGCTGAGAAAGGGAAGGGGGGAATTAGCAAGCATTTCTTCCACCACAAATCCATATATCCAGGTGTTATTGCTTTCTATTAGGAATAAAATGATCTAAATCCAAATATTACTTTTATTGCTGCTGTGCTGAAATACAATATAGTAATACATACACATGCAATAAAAATTACTTAGTAAGAACAAAAGAAGCCATGATTTGAAGGCGAGCAGGGAAGTATGTATTGAGAGGGTTTGGAAGGAGGAAAGAGAAGGAAGAGATGTAATTAAATTATAATCTCAAAAAATCTGGGAAGCTCCATTTTTTTAATTAGATATTTTCTTCATTTACATTTCAAGTGTCATCCCATAAGTCCCCTATACCCTACCCCCATCCTGCTCCCCTACCCACCCACTCCCACTACTTGGACCTGGCATTCCCCTGTACTGGGGCATATAAACATTGCTAGACCAAGGGGGCCTTTCTTCCCCAATAATGGCCAACTAGGCCATCTTCTAATACATATGCAGCTAGAGACATGAGCTCTGGGGGTTCTGATTAGTTCATATTGTTGTTCCATCTATAGGGTTGCAGACCTCTACAGCTCTTGGGTACTCTCTCTAGCTCCTACATTGGGGACCCTGTGTTCTGCCCTATAGATGATTGTGAGCATCCACTTCTGTATTTGTCAGGGACTGTCAAAGCCTCACAGGAGACAGCTATATTAGGGTCCTTTCAGCAATATCCTGCTGGTGTATGCAGTAGTGTCTGCATTTGGTGTCTGATTATGTGATGGACCACCCTGGTGGGGAACTCTCTGGATGGTCCATCCTTTCATTTTAGCTCCAAACTTTGTCTCTGCACCTCCTTCCATGTATATTTTAATCCCTATTCTAGGGAAGAATGAAGTATCCACGCGTTGGTCTTTCTTTTCTTGTGTTTTGGAAATTGTATCTTGAGTACTTTAGGTTTCTGGGCTAATATCCACTTATTAGTGAGTGCATATCAAGTGACTTCTTTTGTGATTGGGTTACCTCACTCAGGATATCCTCCAGATACATCCATTTGCTCAAGAATTTCATAAATTTATTGTTTTTAATACTTGAGTAGTACTCCATTGTGTAAATGTACCACACTTTCTGTATCCATTCCTCTGTTGAGGGACATCTGGGTTCTTTTCAGCTTCTGGCTATTATGAATATGCTATGAACATAGTGGAGCATGTGTCCTTGTTACCAGTTGGAATATCTTATGGGTATATGCCCAGTAGATGTGTTGCTGGATCTTTCGGTAGTACTATGTCCAGTTTTCTGAGAAACTGCCAGACTGATTTCCAGAGTGGTTGTACCAGCTTGCAATCCCACCAGCAATGAAGGAGTGTTCTTCTTTCTCCAAATCCTCGCCAACATCTGCTGTCACCTGAATTTTTGATCTTAGCCATTCTGACTGGTGTGAGGTGGAATCTCAGGGTTGTTTTGATTTGCATTTCTCTGATGATTAAGGATTTAGAACATTATTTTTTGTAATGTAAGACATTTAATATGACAATTATAGGCACTTACATCTATTTCCTGCAAATGACATAATCCCATATTTCTGAATGATTTATATGGTGTCTGAATTTAAGGTGTCTTTTGCTATGACCCTTAAGGTTTTATAATACCCTCTCCTGGATTGAGTTCACTTGATGACCCTGATACATTTCAAGTATTAATGTCTTCAACATTCTGGGGTTACCATTATATCTACAGCTTTAGCTTCATAGGTACATGCATTATCCTCTCAGGAACTACCTATAAGGCTTTTAAACCTGCCATACATTGCCTTACAAACATGGGCCTTATTTGAAATCTGAGTAAAAACTTTCATGACCCAACAAATGTGGTATGCAACACATAAATTGTGTCTGCTACTCAGTCCAGAGCTCTGGTACCTAGATCATCAGTATCACTTGGCTAGATACATGTATTCTTCAGCCCCATCTTCAACATACTGTGTACTCTAATACCTGAGGAGCACCTATTGTATTCCTGCTTTTCCCATACATAAAATAAAGATTGACAAGTGAGCATGTTACTCAGAGGACTCTTAGTACAGTGGAAGTAAAAGCAAAGAAATTGGAATTGACTCCAATTCCTAAATAATTGTCCTTTCCACTAGAAATCCTATGACTCTTACCTTTAATCTCTGAGTTTATATCAATCACCATATCTGACCTGCCATCATAATTGCCTGCTAAACTTTGATTACAAACCCTACATTATCCAGCCAGTATCTCCAAATTCTACCTGCAAACTGCATTCAAAAGTTTGAAAGCCAGGTAACGAGTTTTAATCGTAGCTAAGACCCCATTCCTGGTAGCAATTTTCTGTAGTTAAACATATCTTAATTTTTTTGTATTTAATTTTTACTAGATATTTTCTTTATTTACATTTCAAATGTTATCCCCTTTCCTAATTTCCCCTCTGAAAATCCCTTATCCTCTCCCCCTTCCCTTGCTCCCCAACCCAACAACACCCATTCCCAGTCCTAGCATTGCACTATACTGGGGCATAAAACCTTCACAGGACCTAGGTAGGGCCTCTCCTCCAATTGAAGACTAACTAGGACATCCTCTGTTTTAAAGTTATAGTGACTAGTAGAAACTAGTCAAAGGAGTGTAGGTATCTCTCAGTAAAAACAGTTTATGGCCATGATGTTTAAAAAAATTAAATTTACTACATAAATTTGAAACCCTATGATTTTATGACATGGAGGGTATTTTTTTATTAGATAATTTCTTCATTTACATTTCAAGTGTTATCCAGAAAGTTCCCTATACCCTCCTCCCTCCCGGCCCTGCTCCCCTACCCACCCGCTCCCACATTATTTTCAGCAAATTCTGAGAGAGAAACTGGAAGCAATCCCACTAAAATCAGGGACCAGAAAAGGCTGCCCACTTTCTCCCTACCTATTCAATATAGTACTTGAAGTCCTAGCCAGAGCGATTCGACAACAAAAGGAGGTCAAGGGGATACAAATTGGAAAGGAAGAACTCAAATTATCGCTATTTGNGCACACCTATGGTCACCTGATCTTTGACAAGGGAGCTAAAACTATCCAGTGGAAAAAAGACAGCCTTTTCAACAAATGGTGCTGGCACAACTGGCAGTGATCATGTAGAAGACTGGGAATTGATCCATTCTTATCTCCTTGTACTAAGGTCAAGTCTAAGTGATTGAAGGACTTCCACATAAAACCAGAGACACTGAAACTTATAGAGGAGAAAGTGGGGAAAAGCCTCGGAGATATGGGCACTGGGGAAATATTCCTGAACAAAACAGCAAAGGCTTGTGCTGTAAGATCAAGAATTGACAAATGGGACCTCATAAAGTTGCAAAGCTTCTGTAAGACAAAAGATACTGTCAACAAGACAAAAGGGCCACCAACCTATTGGGAAAGGATCTTTACCAATCCTAAATCAGATAGGGGACTGATATCCAATATATATAAAGAACTCAAGAAGGTGGACACCAGAAAATCAAATATCCCCATTAAAAGGTGGGGCACAGAGTTAAACAAAGAATTCTCAACTGAGGAATACCTAATGGCTGAGAAGCACATGAAAAAATGTTCAACATCTTTAATCATCAGGGAAATGCAAATAAAAACAACCCTGAGATTCCACCTCACACTAGTAAGAATGGCTAAGATCAAAAATTCAGGTGACAACAGATGCTGGCGTGGATGTGGAGAAAGGGGTGGTTCCTCAGAAAATTGGACATAGTACTCCCGGAAGATCCTGCAATACCTCTACTGGGCATATATCCAGAAGATATTCCATCTGTTAATAAGGACACATGTTCCACTATGTTCATAGCAGCCTTATTCATAATAGCCAGAAGGTGGAAAGAACCCAGATGTCCCTTAACAGAGGAATGGATACAAAGAAATTGGTATATTTACACAATGGGGTACTACTCACCTATTAAAAACAATAAATATATGAAATTCCTAGGCAAATCGATGGATCTGGAGGCCATCATCCTGAGTAAGGTAACCCAATCACAAAAGAACTCACATAACATGTACTCCTTGATATGTGGATATTAGACCAGAAACCTAGACTACCCAAGATACAATTTATTAAACACATGATACTCAAGAAGAAGGAAGATCAAAATGTGGACACGTCACCCCTTCCTAGAATTAAGAACAAAGCAGACATTGAAAGAGTTACAGAGATCATGTGTGAAGCTGAATCCAAAGGATGGACCCAATGACTGCGGCTGCCAGGGATCCATCCCACAATCAGCCACCAAACATAGACACTATAGCATATGCCAGCAAGATAGTGCTGAAAGGGCCTGGATACAGCTGTCTCGTGAGAGACTATACCAATGCCTGGCAAACATGGAGGTGGATACTCACAGTCAGCTATTAGATGGAACACATGGTTCCCAAGGAAGGAGCTAGAGAAAGTACCCAAGGAGCTGAAGGGGTCTTCAACCCTATAGGTGGAAGAATAACATGAACTAACTAGTACCCCCTGACCTCCTGTCTCTAGCTACATATATAGAAGAGGATGGCCTAGTTGGCCATCATTGGGAAGAGAGGCCCCTTGGTCATGCAGACTTTATATGCCTCAGTACAGGGGAATGCCAGGGCCAAGATGTGGGAGCGGGTGGGTAGGGGAGCAGGGCCCGAAGCAGGGAGGGTATAGGGAACTTGCTGGATAACACTTGAAATGTAAATGAAGAAAATATCTAATAAAAGTTGGAAAAAAAAGAATCAAATCTGGATCTCACTTTTGCCTTATCACTATTTGACTTAACCTTAAATATAGAAATTAAAATAATTTATAGATGATTTTTGTACCATGGTACTTTATCAAGACCTCAAAATTGAATACAGGGTGGATAGAAACACTTATCATGTTTTTCACAGAAATTTTATATCTGACAACTATGATGTGTGTAAAAATATAGTACTAAATAAATGAAAGAAACAGAGCCAACCCTCAGGAAATAAAGAAACCTTTTCCATGTGCACATGAAATATTAGATTTCTTTCCAACTCATATGAATTCATCTTGGAAAGAGTTTGCTAGTAGCAAGAAAACTGGGAGATTTTTGTTCCACACTGATTAATTGAACATTTAACAACTTGTTTTCATGTATAGTTTACTCAATTTATATAAGCAATTACTAGATTTGCATGTACAAATGGATGAAGCTGTGAAGTCTAAAGTATTTTTTATCAGATCCACTAAATTTGAATCAGAAAATGTTTTTAAATGTAGAATTTGGCATTGCTCTCTCTGCTAATGATAAGCTGAGCTCAACACTGTGTATTTTTAAAAAGGGGTACTGGGAAGCTCAGATTAAACAAATAAACTAATTGGATTCAAAGTGCATGAAAATCTCGTTTTCCAGTAAAAAAAAAAAAAAAATTGCAAGAGAAGCATGAATCTTAATCATGTCCAAACTTGATCAAGGCTAAGTACCTCAAGGTAGAAACAAGTCACAGGAAGATAGGAAGATCGCTGTGAAGCATGCTGAGGAGCCTGATGTTAAAAACATTTGACTTTAGTATGGGAGGTTACTTTTGTATTATTTTTCATGATTTCAGAGTGAAATTGACACTAAGTAACTTCATCAAAATTGTGTCTGTTTATGTGTATCTGGGAATGTGGGCGGGAGTAAGGGCACAAGAGTGCACACCCACATAGAGGTCAGAAGTCAGTACTGAGCCATGTCTTCAGTCACTCTCTTTCTCATAAAAATGTGGGCACTTATTTTATTTTTACATAATAGTCTTACTCTCTGAAGAATGCTATACATTACACATGTATATTGATGGTATCTAGCACCACAACCCCTCCTCCACTAGTGTCCTCCACCCCATCTCCTTCTACTTCATGAACACTTTTTATTTATTTTGTTATTCATAATCTCTTCAGTGCAATGAGTGCTTCCTATTTGTACTTAGGTGTCTAGAAATCAACAAGGGCATGAGCAACAGCTGCCACATTCCCAACAGAGGGTGACTATTCCTCCCTCAGCAGTCATCAACTGTCAATAGCTTATCCAATAGGGGTGGAGCCATGAAATACCTACATCATCCATTGTGAAATTTTAATGACCTTGATTTTGTATGGGACTTGCACAGGTACCTCAGCTTCTGTGAGAAAGTTTATACAACAGCCATACCGTGTCCAGGAGTCAACAAGTCAACAATTTATACTTCTCCTCACTATTTGTCAGAACTAACTCTCTCTCTCTCTCTCTCTCTCTCTCTCTCTCTCACACACACACACACACACACACACACACACATACACACACACACACACACACACACACACACACAAAATTTTGTGGAAAACTTAAACAGAACAGTTTAACCATTTTAGAGTCTCTCCATTAACCACTACCTGCTACTAAAAAACAAAACAAAACAAAACAAAACAAAACAAAAAAACAAAAAAAACCACCTTTCTAGCCAAAATTAGTGGTATCTTCATCAATAGTGTTTTACCATCTAGAAATATACACCATTATTGAGCAAGATTTCTCATTCAACCTAGAGCTCATATATTCAATAACCCCAAGTGATCCTTCTGTTTCTACCTCACCAGTGCTAAAATTACAGGCATGTTTTCCAATTCCAGCCAATAAATGGTCAACTGATGATCTAGTACAAGAAACCCCATTATACATTTGACACCTGGTGCTTCTGCTTCCTCTAATGTTATGGTTAATGTTGGGCTTTCTAATCACTAATATGTGTTATAACTGGAAACTTAAGGACTTATAGTTTGAATCTGAAATTAGCTACAAAGACTTTTGGGTTTTGTTTGTTTGTTTTTATTGAATATTTTCTTTATTTACATTTCAAATGTTATCCCCTTTCCTAGTTTCCCCTCTGAAAATCCCCAATCCCCTCCCCCATGCCCCTCCTCCCTAATCCACCCACTTCCATTCCTGGTCCTAGCATTCCTCTATACTGGGGCATAGAGCCTTCACAGGACCAAGGTCCTCTCCTCCCATTGATGACCAACTAGGGCATCCTCTGCTACATATGCAGCTAGAGCCATGAATCCCCCCACGTGTTTTTTTGGTTGGTGGTTTAGTCCCAGAGAGCTCTGGAGATACTGGTTAGTTCATATTGTTGTTCCTCCTATGGAGCTGCAAACCCCTTCAGCTCCTTGGATACTTTCTCTAGCTCCTTCATTGGAGACCCTGTGCTCAGTCCAATGGATGGCTGTGAGCATCCACTTCTGTATTTGTCAGGCACTGGCAGAGCATCTCAGGAGACAGCTATATCAGACTACTGTCAGGAAGCTCTTCTTGGCATCCAAAATAGTGTCTGATTTTAGTGGTAGTTTATGGGATGGATCCCCAGGTGGGGCAGTCCCTGGACGGCTATTCCTAAAGTGTCTACTTTACACTTTGTCTCTGTAACTTCTTCCATGGGTATTTTGTTCCCCCTTCTACGAAATCCTTAAGTATCCACACTTTGGTCTTCCTTCTTCTTGGGTTTGTGAATTGTATCTTGGGTATTCCACACTTCTGGGCTAAATATTCATTTATCAGTGAATGCAATCTTTCGTGATTGGGTTACCTCACTCAGGATGATACCCTCCAGATACACCTATTGTCTAAGTATTTCATAAATTAATTGTTTTTAATACTTGAGTAGTACTCCATCGTGTAAATGTACCACATTTTCTGTATCCATACTGCTGTTGAGGGACATCTGGATTCTTTCCAGCCTCTGGATATTATAAATAAGGCTGCTATGAACATAGTGGAGCATGTGTCCTTATTACAATTTGGAGCATCTTCTGGGTGTATACCAAGGAGTGATATGGCTGGATCTTCAGGTAGTACTATGTCTAAATTTCTGAGGAACCTCCAAACTGATTTCCTGAGTGGTTGTACCAGCTTGCAATGCCACCAGCAATGGAGGGATTCCTCTTTGTCCCAAACATCACCAGCATCTGCTGTCACCTGAATTTTTTATCTTAGCCATTCTGACTAGTGTGAGGTGGAATCTTTGTGTTGTTTTGATTTGCATTTCCCTGAAGACTAAGGATGTGGACCTTTTTTTTTTTTTTTAGGTGTGTCTCAGCCATTCAATATTCCTCAGTTGAGAATTGTTTGTTTATTTCTATAACCCAATTTTTAATAGGGATATTTTCTTTTCTGGAGTCTCACTTCCTGAATTCTTTGTATATATTGGATAATAGCCCTCTATAGGATTTAGGATTAGTAAAGATCTTTTCCCAATCTGTTGGTTCCCTTTTTGTCTTATTGACAGTGTCCTTTGCTGTGGGGCATTGGGCTATGCACAGACAGGCTAGTCTCCAGTCAAGCTGAGGTCTGAACCCCAGAATGGTGATAATTCACCTACATGACACAGTAGGCGTTCCCTCATGCTTCAGGAACTTTGGCTCCTGCCTAAGTTACTGCCCCCCACCAAACACACACACACACACACACACACACACACACACACACACACACACACACACACATCCCCTAGTAGAGAAGAATGGCTAGAAGTCACATAGGCAATGTTACAAGCTTCTGACCTTCAGGCTAAACTCCTCCCCAGTTACCCAGCAACAGTAAGGTAAAACAGCTTATTTTAAAGGGGGATGTTTTGCCTTTCCTTACTTTCTTACCTCTTACTCCTTTCTCACTTCTCTTACTTCTCTCTCCTCTCTCCTTTTCTTCTCCTCTCCTCTCTCCTCTCTCCTCTTCTCTCCTCTCTCTTCCTCTTATTCTCTGGCCTTCTCTCTCTCTCTCTCTCTCTCTCTCTCTCTCTCTCTCTCTCTCTCTCTCTCTCTCTCTCTCTC
>LR753354.1:964483-1005485 GCA_902729485.2 Mus minutoides | reverse complement strand
TCCCTCTTCCCTTTCTCCCATAACCCTGGGGAGTTGTGTTGCCCCTTGTCTACCCCCTGTTGAGTGAGTCAGAGGTTTGGATACCCACCCAGGGCTGAGTGGAAAGCTTGTGGCAGCCCTCCCATTTCGCCTGTCCAGAGCATAGGTGGAACTCTGGCAGATTGTGGGTCTTATCTCCCTCTCTTCCCCCAGGGCCCCTTTTTAGTTCCCACACTTTGCCTTGCAGAAACTTTGCAATTTTATGAGGTCCTGTTTGTTAATTCTTGATCTGATAGTACAAGCGATTGGTATTCTATTTGGGAATTTTTCCACTGTGCCCACATGTTAGAGGCTTTTCCCCATTGTCTATAAGTTTAAATGTCTCAGGTTTTATGTGGAGGTCATTGATCCACTTAGACTTGAGCTTTGTACAATGAGATAAGAATTGAAAATTTTGGATTCTTCTACATGCTAACCATCAGTTGAGCCAGCACCATTTGCTGAAAATGGTGTCTTTTTTCTCACAAAATAGAAACAGAAGGTAATCTACTCATTCATTCTATGGAGCCACAATTACTCTGATTCCTAAACCACACAAAGACGCAACAAAGAAAGAGAACTTCAGACCAATTTCCCTTATAAATATTGATGCTAAAATACTCAATAAAATTCTCGCAAACCGAATCCAAGAACACATCAAAATGATCATCCAATATGATCAGGTAGGCTTCATCCCAGGGATGCAGGGATGGTTTAATATATGGAAATCCATCAACTTAATCCACTATATAAACAAACTCTAAGACAAAAACCACATGATCATTTCATTAGATTCTGAGAAAGCATTTGACAAAATCCAACACTTGTTCATGAAAAAAGGAATTCAAGGCCCATACCTAAACATAATAAAAGCAGTATACAGCAAACCAGTAGCCAACATCAAACTAGATGGAGAGAAACTTGAAGCAATCCCACTAAAATCAGGGACTAGACAAGGCTACCCACTATCTCCCTAAGTATTAATATTGTACTGGAAGTCCTAGCCAGAGCAATTAGACAACAAAAGGCTATCAAGGGGATAGAAATTAGAAATGAAGAAGTCATACAATCACTATTTTCAGATGATATGATAGTATACATAAGTGACTCCAAAAATTCCACCAGAGAACTCATAAACCTGATAAACAACTTCAGTGAAGTAGCTGAATATAAAATTTCCTCAAACAATCAGTGGCCTCTCTCTACACAAAGGACAAACTGGCTGAAAAAGAAATTAAGGAAACAATACGCTTCACAATAGTCACAAATAATATAAAATACCTTGGTGTGACTTTAACTAAGGAAGTGAAAGAAGTGTATGCTAAGAACTTCAAGTCTCTGAAGAAAGAAATTGAAGAATATTTCAGAAGATTGAAAGATCTCCCATGCTCAAAGATTGGCAGGATTAATATAGTAAAAATGGCTATCTTGCCAAAAGCAATCTACATATTCAATGCAATCCCCATCAAAATTCCAACTCAAATCTTCACTGAATTAGAGAGGGCAATCTGCAAATTCATCTGGAAAAACAAAAAAACCTAGGATAATAAAAACTATTTTCAACAATAAAAGAACCTCTGATGGAATCACCATGCCTAACCTCAAGCTGTACTGCAGAGCAATTGTAATAAAAACTGCATGGTACTGGTACAGTGACAGACATGTAGATCAATGGAATAGAATTGAAGACCCAGAAATGAACCCACACACCTATGGTCACTTGATCTTAGACAAAGGAGCTAAAAATCATCCAGTAGAAAAGTCTGTTTTCTTAAAGGCATGATTGATAACTGATGAAATTTTGTAAAATGTTTGGATTATGATAGCTCTGACCTCATGAGTGGATTGCTCAACTATAGCAATCCTGATTTAAGAATATTATTTGGAAATGATAGTAGCCAGTATATGAACCATAATGGGAAGATAAACATGAATGTGGGATGTGCTCTGTAAGAAACATATATCATATTCTTAGCATCATCTATAAACTCTGATTCTTATTGTATCCCATCATCTACAATCTATCAAACCACGTATTCATCTATTCACCTATCCATCCATCCATCCATCCATCCATCCATCTATCCATGCATCTATCATGTAAATCTATCTCTTCCTCCATTAAATTTGTCTCCTGCCTGCAATAATGTGAACACTATTCTTTACCTCAAATTCCTACCAGTGTGGTTCTTCCTCATCACAAATCCATATCAATCAATTAATTAATCATAGATAGAAACCTATGAGATCATTACCCAAAATCAATCTCTCTTTTGCAAGTGGATTCTGTAGGTAAGTACTATTGAGGTAGCTATAAAAACACAAAGCAAAACAAAATAAAACCTAAACAAATGTATGATATATAGCTATGAAAATACTTATAGGAAAATATGAGTATAAATCTTGATTTGGGTTGGCAAATTGATTTCTCATTTCAAAACTTTTGTATATTTTTCTTTCCAATTTTTATTAGGTATATATTTCATTTACATTTCAAATGCTATCCCAAAATTCCCCTATATCCTCCCCCACTCCCCTACCCAACCATTCCCAATTCTTGGACCTGGTGTTCCCCTGTACTGGAGCATATAAAATTTGCAAGAGCAGGGGCCTATCTTCCCAATGATGGCTGACTAGGCCATCTTCTGCTACATATGCAGCTAGAGACACGAACTCTGGGGATACTGGTTAGTTCATATTGTTGTTCCACCTATAGGGTTGCAGACCCCTTCATCTCCTTAGGTACTTTCTCTAGCTGCTACACTGGGGGCCCTGTGTTCCATCCAATAGCTGACTGTGAACATCCATTTCTGTGTTTGCCATGCACTGGCATGGCCTCACAAGCGACATCTATATCAGGGTCCTTTCAGCAAAATCTTGCTGGCATATGCAATAGTGTCTGCTTTTGGTGGCTGATTATGAGATGAATCCCTGGGTGAGGTTTTCTCTGGATGGTCCATCCTTTGTCTTAGCTCCAAACTTTGTGTCTGTAACTCCTTCCATGGATGTTTTTTCCCAATTCTAAGAAGAGATGAAATGCTCACACGTTGGTCTTCGTTCTTCTTGACTTTCATGTGTTTTGTAAATTATATCTTGGGTATTCTAAGTTTCTGGGCTAATATCCACTTATCAGTGAGTGAATATCAAGTGACTTCTTTTGTGATTGAGTTACCTCACTCAGGATGATACCCTCCAGATCCATCCATTTGCCTAGGAATTTCATAAATTCATTGTTTTTATTAGCTGAGTAGTACTTCATTGTGTAAATTTACCACATTTTCTGTATCCATTCCTCTGTTTAGGGACATCTGGGTTCTTTCCAGCTTCTGGCTATTATAAATAAGGCAACTATGAACATAGTGGAGCATGTGTTCTTATTACCTGTTGGAAAGTCTTCTGGATATATGCCCAGGAGAGGTATTGCTGGATCATCCTTAATCATCAGGGAAATGCAAATCAAAACAACCCTGACATTCCACCTCACACCAGTCAGAATAGCTGAGATAAAAAATTCAGGTGACAGCAGATGCTGGCGAGGATGTGGAGAAAGAGGAACACTCCTCCATTGTTGGTGGGATTGCAATCTTGTACAATCACTCTGAAAATTAGCCCGGCGGTTCCTCAGAAAATTGGACATAGAACTTTTTAAATTTTGACAACTTTATATTTAAATACAATGAAACATAATCATATTGACCTCAGTTTCTCCCTTCCAACTCTCCCCAACAAGTCTTTCCCCCAATTTCATTACTGTTCTGTTGTTTGATAACTGATTGAGCAAAGTTAGTCTGCCCATATATGCATGAGTGGTGGACCATCCACTGGAGCACAGAAAACCTAGTAATGACCATGTCTTTAAAAAAAAAAAAAAGGAGTGATTCTTCCTCTTTCAGGATTTGATAATATATGTATAGTAAACTTTCTGAATTTAACAATTCAATGCCAAGTGTGTTCTATTAAATTATGTTATATACATCAAGCTATTGAAATACACTGAAAGTTAAAGCTGACTTTGAATATGCATTTTTCAGTTGTCAATGTCTCTGCCATTCCACTTTTTATAGTGAAGAAGTACATATGTCTTTAAAAAGCGTCTTCAATAAATGGTGCTGGTCTAACTAACTGTCTATATGTAGAAAAATGAAGATAGATGCATATTCGCTACTTTGCAAAAAGCTCAAGTACAAGTAGATCAAGGACCTCAACATAAAACCAGATTTACTGAATCTAATAGAAGATAAAGTGGGAAAGAGCCTTGAACTAACTGGCACAAGAGGAAATTTTCTAAACAAAACTCCTATGGTTCATGCTCTTAGATTAAGGATTCACAAATGGAACATCATGAAACTGGAAAGCTTCTGTAAGGCAAAGGACATAGTCAATAAGACAAATCAGCAACCTACAGATTGGGAAAAAAATCTTCACCAACTTCACATCTGATAGAGGGTTAATATCCAAAATATATAAAGAACTTAAGAAGCTAACCACCAAAAAAACCATACAATCCAATCAAAACACGGGTATAGAACTAAACCAAGAATTCACAACAGAGGAATCCTGAATGGCTGAGAAACAGAGAAATGCAAATCAAAATGACCCTGAGATTCCATCTTATGCCAATCAGAATGGCTAAGATCAAAACCTCAGGTGACAGCAGATGTTGGCAAGGATGTGGAGAAAGAGGAACACTCCTCCATTGCTGGTGGGATTGCAAACTGGAACAATGACTCTGGAAATCATTCTGGAGGTTCCTCAGAAAATTGGAAATAGATCTACCTGAGAACCCAGCAACACCACTCTTAGGAATATACCCAAAAGATGTCCCACCATGTCACAGGGGCATGTGTTCCACTATGTTTATAGTGGCCTTGTTTGTGATAGCCAGAACCTGGAAACAACCTAGATGTCCCATGACAGAAGAATGAATACAGAAAATGTGGTTCATTTCCACAATGGAATACTACTCAGCTATAAGAACAAGGACATCCTGAGTTTTGCAGGCAAATGAATGGAACTAGAAAGTATCATCCTAAGAGAGGTAACTCTGACCCCAAAGGACATGTATGGTATGTACTCACTAATACATTGATATTAATCCAGAAAAAAAAGTGCAGAATACCCAAGATACAGTTCACAGAACTCAAAAAGGTCAGCAAGCTGAAGGGCCTAAGTGAGGATGTCTCAGTCCCACTTGGGAAGGAGAAGAAAGCAATCAGAAGGGAGGAGGGAGGGAAGGACTTGGAAGGGAAAGAGGAGAGGGAGAGAGGGGAACCTTATCTTGTATTGTATGAGTGAAAAGGATTAAAACCCTGATGGCCAGCAGAAAGAATGTAAACAGGCCACCTTGGGAGGTAGGAAGTGGGGGACCCTCCATAATGTCTAGAGACCTGGGAAGTGAGAGTCTCTCAGGACTCAAAGGAAGGGACTTTGGATGAAATGCACTACATTAGGGAGAGGGAACTTATAGAGCTCACCTCCAGTAGAAAGGCAGGGCATCAAGTGAGGGATGGGGTTGCTGTCCCACAGTCAAAACTCTGACCCATAATTGTTCTTGTCTGAAAAAACTGCAGCAATGGAAATGGAGAGAAGCCTTAGAAAAAGAAGGTCCAGTGACAGGCCCAAAGTGGGATCCAGCTCAAGGGGAGGCCTCAAGGCCTGACACTATTACTGAGGCTATGGAATGCTCACCAAAAGGGACCTATCATGACTGTCATCTGAAAGCTCCAACAAGCAGCTGTAAGAGTCAGATGCAGATACTTGCACCCAACCAATGGACAGAAGCTGCTGACCCCTGTGGTTGAATTATGGAAAATCTGGAAGAATCTGAGGAGGAGGGCAACCCTGTAGGAAGATCAGCAGTCCCAATTAACCTAGACACCAGAGATTGCTCCAACACTGCTGTGAGGCCCCCAACACATACACAGTGGAGGACTGCTGGGTCTGGGCTCAGTCAGAGAAGTTGCACCTAATCCTCAAGAAACTAGAGGCCCCAGGGAGTTTAGAGGTCTCCTGGGGTGGGTGGTGGGGACATCCTCTTGGAGACAGGGGGACAGGGGAAAAGTATGGAATATGGAACAGTTGGAGGGTGGACTGGGAGTGGAATAAAATCTGGAATGTAGATAGATGATAGATAGATAGATAGATAGATAGATAGATAGATAGATAGATAGATAGATAGATAGATAAAAGATTTTTTTAAAAGGATGATTATTTAACCTGATCTGATTCTCAGCTACATTTACTCTAGTCTTAAACCTGCTACAACAGGGTGCAGCTCATTACAAATGGCATGAACCTGACTTTGTATCTCTCTAGTATCTATCCTAGGATGCACATCTAGTCAGACTCTCATAACCATCTGTTGCCTGGACTGTGGATTCTGTATGGTCATGCTTACCTTGTCATCAGCATTAACTTCTTTTAAACAGAGAGCAGGATTGTATTAGGTGGGTTAGGAAAAATGAGGTGCCAAATTTTCAAAGTAATAATGCCAAGGCTGTTTGTATATTAGCCACTTATGAATGTATCCAATTTGTTTCTTCCCTGGAAACTGTGTTCTGTGGATACAGCCCTGACTTATAGATTATTTTTCTTCCTCTCATGGCTACCAATCAAGTTAGTCAGGACAATACTGTTCATCAAGCTGTCATCACAAACTCACAATGTCCATAACACTTCCTTTAATGGCTGAGCTTCACGGAATTATAACAAGACTGTTCATGATTTCCCTGCTTTTCATAACCAGAGTCTCCCTTCAAAGAAAATCCTTTCCAAATATTATTTGATGTTCATTGTACACAAGATCCATGACCAAGTTTTGTAAATCAGGCAGTGAGCATGGAGTCATTTTTCTTATAGTGCCTGTGGTACAAAATATTCAGGGTAGTATATATTTCATTGTAATTAGTGACAAAATAATATTAGTTGAATTTCATTTATCCTTTTAATAAATCGTCTTCAAAATAAAGAGTAAAGGATGGAGAAATACCTAATTAATAAAAATATTTATGTAGCACACACAAAGCCCAAGATTCTACCTGCAATACCACAAAAATTGGCCCTCAAGAAAATAGAGTAGATAAAATACTTCTAAGATGAAAACAGGTAGGTGTAGGCTTCCAACATTATCCTCCATGTTATAGTAAGTTTGAGGTCATCTTAAGCTATATGAGATCATTTAGAAGAGTTGGTAGGTAGATAGATGATAGGTGATTGATAGATAGATGATAGAGAGACAATTAAAGAAAGACATAGATGTAAACATATAGATAATAAATTCGAATAAAATTCCTCATTTTTCAGTTATATTCTAATGCAGTTATCTGAAGCAAATGACCTCCAGATGAATAGAGACAGCCCTGCTATCTACTCTTAAGCTATTACATTTATTTCTGTAAATATTTCAAGAAATTTGTACATGGATTAATTTTTAAGAAGATGCATGAAATCCAATGCAGCTTGTGTTATTGTTGACAGAGTTCTCCACTGCCTTTGAATTCAGAGAGGTCCCTCATGTGTACTTCTTTTCCAATTAAAAGCCTGTTTAAACTTTTCAGCAGAATATTTGTATAAACTGTCAAGTCTTTTTTTTTTCTTTTCTTTCAAAAGCTACTTAGTGAAATAAAAGCTGTGACAATTAGGTTAGTTTAATAGAATGAGGTCTATGTGTCTTCAATATATATATCTGTGAAAGAAAGCTTTAAAGCATTTCAGAAATATATACAAATGTTATCTCTGTGTACATATAAACATGTAAAGGAAACAGAGAAAGTATGAAACAAAGGTAAATAGGTAAAGGACTCCTTTGTTCACTGCTTTCATGTACAATCCATACATTCCCTTTAAAGTGCATGATATCATTGCTTTGGTACACAACATATCTGTTTTCATGATGGGGTCCACATTCCAATAATCTTCCAGTCACATCTTATATTTATTTTCTAGAAAAACTCTCTCTCTCTCTCTCTCTCTCTCTCTCTCTCTCTCTCTCTCTGGAGAAGCTTACTCTGTAAATATCCAATAGCTGTGACTGACAGATGGATGATTGAAGGTCATAGCCAACTGAAGGAGAGTCGTAAATAAATTTATTCCATCAGTTAATTAAGCACATTAGCTTATTAAGGCTTGGGATAGAAGGTCATTTTGTGAATAACATCAACAGATATGCAAACACATGCCTTTAGAAGTTAAAATTTTGTTAGTCTTGCTTTTCTTCCATATAAGATTTCATCTTATTTCTCAGCCATATACTAAAGGTAGGTTAAATTGGTTCAAATAAAGTTCTACCACTGCAGTTCAATAATCCTGAATTAATACTTATTCCTATATGCCTCAAACTCCTTCTATAAAATGAAAATAAATATAAACCATCTCTTTTGAAGTTACAGGTAAATATTTATATGTATGGCTAGATAAATAGATGATAGATATGCAGATATGTATGATAGATGGATAATACATAGGTAGAACAATAATAGAAACATATATGGATGATAAATACATAGATGATGGACCAACAGATCATTGATAAATAGGTAATACAAGATATATGATATATATATATATATATATATATATATATATATATATAGAGAGAGAGAGAGAGAGAGAGAGAGAGAGAGAGTAGGCACACATATGGTAAGATAGATGCTACATTGATGATTGACAGACATAAATAATGTATAGACAGGCATATTGACTTGGATAAATCAAAGACATCAGTACATAGACCTAACTTCATTATTATCATTATCGTTACCAACAGCCCTACAATCACTGAGTGCTGGGAATGCTGAAAGTGAATGAAATGTTATGCTATAATGTCTTAAATCTGAAGAATGTATCTGAGGCTGAAATGTATTCAATAAAGGAAATTAAAAATGTCTTATTAAAGATAAGAAGAGATGATACTGTTTACTGAAGTGATTAATAAGAAAAATTAATAAATCAAAATATCTCTAGAATTTTGTTATTAGATTTTATGAAAACTGCCAAACCATTTCTACAGGAATAAATAACAGTATATTCATGTGAAGACGGAATAGGTGGACTCTTTCCTGTCTACTTTGAGGTTTACAAATAGCAGGATATAAACTAACAACACTGTCCAATTTTAATTGCATTTCTTATGAAATAAATCTAAATAATCTAAAGTATAGGGGAAAACCCCACATATTATTAGCAAGAATTTTCTAGGAATAAAGCCCAAATCCTGAAGATATTAGACAATCAGTAAAAATCCAAATATATAAAACCATAGAGCCACTATTAACTTGTTATTCATTAAATACTATTTTACTATATACTGAGCAAATATACAAAATGGGGTATATGGTATGAGAGAAAAATACATTTTCACCAAAATACAGGTACTCATTTTAAAATGTTAAATGACTACTATCAACGCACTTGGTGATAATTTTATATATATTACATGACACAAAGAAGGACCCCAGGCTCTACACAGTATATATAAGTGCATTTATGTGTATGACACTATTCATGTGTATTGTGCTCTCAACACTGCTTTCTCTGTTTAAGCCTTCAATTTCTGTTCTATGTGTGCAAGTGTGTTTGTAGCTATATATGCAAATGTGTGAACATGGTGTGGAGGCCAGAAGTAAATATTGACTATTGGCTGCAATCACTTTCATATGTGTACATAATCTCTGTGTATCCTTGGCTATCCTGTAATGCTCTCTGTAGACCAGTATGGCCTCAAACTCAGACATCAACAAGTCTCTGCCTACTGAGTACTGAGACTAAAGGCATGCACCACTACAGACTTGATTTCCATGTGATTCTCTCTGTATCTCTGTCTCTGACTATGTGTCTTCCCACCCTTACTCCTTCTCCCCTCCCTGAATATCTCTCTCTCTCTCTCTCTCTCTCTCTCTCTCTCTCTCTCTCTCTCTCTCTCTCTCTCTCTCTCTCTCCTCTTCTCCTCCCCCTTCTTTAGTTGTCAGTTTCTGGAGATATAGTGACTTAAACTCTAAGTTGTTAGAAATATTCTATCAATCCTTGCATTATTCCTATACTGAGCGCTTTTATCATAACCAGAAAGATTACAATCCCTAAAAACCTGTTAGGGTTTGTAAACAATCTCACTCATATAGTCATTTTTTGATTCATGATTTATGCATCCTTGAACAGAATATGCATTTTTTAAAGCTGAATCCATCATTTTATATAATTCAATTAGTTTATATATGATAATTAATATATATTTTAAAAGTGTGTATAATTTAGTTTTTTTTCCTCATAGCTGGCAACATCATGTACTAAATAATGTCTCATGAATTAAAACATCATTGGTAGAAGTATATCTTTATTCTTAGTTTTGATTATTTTTCTAAAGATGTTTTATGGCCATTCTGTAGATAAACACATGGATATAGATTACCATGGTTTTTATTGGATTGGTCCCTTTTTTATTTGGAATCTTCACTTGATGTTAAAATGATGGTTGTTATTTTCATGCCTTGCTTTAGTCTGAAAACTTCACTTTGTATTTGGTAAAGGTCTATTGTAAATAACACCTTGGTAGAAACACATTTTATTCAGTAATACACACTTATTTTTAACTGTGAATCAAGTGACATTTCTTGCATATATAGATTTTTAATGATGACTTGTCTTTCTCTTCACATCTATAGTGCTTATATTTAAGGCATTGATTCCTCATTTGAGGCACCAATTATTGAATATAACTCAGAGTCACCAATCATGTGTTCATGTCTCATAAGAAAAGAAAACAAAGCAGTTCCATTTGGTTCCATTTAACCAAGAGTGAGCCATCCTCTGCTACATCCTCTGCTACATATGCAGCTGGAGACATGAGTCCTACCATGTGTACTCTTTGGTTGGTGGTTTAGTCCCTGGGACCTCTGGGGATAATGGTTAGTTCATATTGTTGTTCCTCTTATGGGGCTGCAAACCCCTTCAACTCCTTGGGTCCTTTCTCTATCTCCTTCATTGGGGATCCTGTGCTCAATCCAATGGTATGCTGCAAGGATCAACTTCTGTATTTGTCAGGCACTGGTAGAGCCTCTCCAGAAACAGCTATAACAGGCTTCTGTCAGTAAATGCGTATTGCCATCCACAAAAAGTGTCTGGGTTTAGTGATTGTATATTGGATGGATCCCCAGGTAGGGCAATCTCTGGATGGCCATTCCTTAAGTCTCTGCTCCATACTTTGTCTCTGTATCTCCTCCCATGGATACTTTGTTACCCCTTTTAAGAAGGATCAAAGTATCCACACTTTGGTCTTCCTTCTTCTTGAGTTTTATAAGGTTTGTGAATTGTATCTTGGGTATTCCAAGCTTCTGGGCTAATATCCATTTATCAGTGAGTGCATATCATGTGTGTTCTTTTGTGATTGGGTTACCTCACTCAGGATATTTTCTATTCCCATCCCTTTGCCTAGGAATTTTGTAAACTCATGGTTTTCAGTAGCTGAGTAGTACTCCATTGTATAAATATACCACATTTTTTGTATCCATTCCTCTATTGAGGGACATCTGGGTTCTTTCCAGTCACTGGCTATTATAACAAAGGCTGTGATGAACATAGTGGAACATGCACCCTTATTACATGTTGGAGCATCTTCTATGTATATGCCCAGGAATGGTATTAGTGGGTCCTCCGGTAACATCCTTAGTCATCAGGGAAATGCAAATCAAAACAACCCTGAGATTCCACCTCTCACCAGTCAGAATGACTACAATCAAAACTCAGGTGACAGCAGATGCTGGTGAGGTTGGGGACAAAGAGGAACACTCCTCCATTGCTGGTGGGATTATAAGCTGGTACAACCACTCTAGAAATCAGCTCATGTCTCTAGCTGCATATGTAGCAGAAGATGGCCTAGTTGGCCATCATTGGGAAGAGAGGCCCCTTGGTCTTGCAAACTTTATATGCCCCAGGGGGATAGGGGCATGTACAGGGGAACACCAGGGCCAAGAAGTGGGAGTGGGTGGGTAGGGGAGCAGGGCAGGGGATGGGGGAGGGAATAGGGGACTTTTGGGATAGCATTTGAAATGTAAATGAAGAAAATATCTAATAAAAATTGGAAAAAGAAACAAAAACAACAACAACAAAATTGGACAGCACTTTTTATAGATCTACAAATTTGCTTGAACTTGAAAGGTATTTTTATAAGCAGGAAACATTCTGTGATCTACTAACAAACTTTTGGCTCACTGCTCTGTAATTGTTTCTCACACATAAAGAATGAAAATGGAGATCAGTGTGATCATAGCAAAAGTGGCTCATGATAACTTGCTTCATATTATGCGTTTATTTTAAGAAGAACATTTTTAAGAAACTAAAAATAAAAGTCCCTAAATTTAAAACTACACCTAATATACAGGAGCAGTTTCCATCTGGATAATGTATGTAATTCCATTCTTTGAAGTGATAATTATTGGTCTTAAGAAAGCAATTGAGGATAAAATACAAAAAGCATTCTCAAATTAAGGGTTTAACTGCAAAATTGAAGTATCTGAGTGCCTTAGAGATGCCTGTGAAGAGACATTTGTGCTGGACTCGTGGGAGAAACTGGGGCAGAAAATAGTAATGACTTCTGATTGGTCAGTTCATTCCATTTCACTTTTTCTTAGTCCTTTTTGTCCTGTGATAAATCAGTGACCACATTTAATGTTCTTTCATATTCAGCTCCTAACAAAACATGCTTCAAATATAGATTATGATCTATGTCTAAAATATATCACAAAAGCAAGCAAGGTGGTTCATGTGAGTAACGGAGACAGGCACTCTGGAGTCTGGTTCAGGCATATGGTCATGTGTTTGACAGAAGCCTAGGTTACAGTGTGAGACCTGTCTAAAAATATAATTAATTAATTAATTAAAAATTAAGACTAAATGTAAACCTCTAGAAAGATGCATATGGTGAAACTTTACATCAGGTCTATAATTCTTTAATGTGATCAGCATGGACTGCTATTGTGAAGAGCTGAATGAAGCCTCCCTTGACCTGGTTTTCTTACTAGGAAAGCAGGAACTTGGTATATTCAAGCTATGCTGACTTGGATATCATGACTGTTAAACACAGACAAAAACTGCATCCAATATCTCAATGAATATTAATTTCATGTGTATTGGTAATATAAACCTGCAGGTCTTTAAAGAAATGGATAAAGAAGATATACAATTTTCAGTTATAAGAAACACTGCATAATATATAATGTGTTTTGTAATGTATATATGGAAAAATAGAAATCAAGAGGATTCCATTTCCTGACACCAAATCAAGGCATTTTTATTCTTGGAGATTTGCAAATAAATACCATCATTTGACTTAGGATTTAATAATAAAACTAGCTATTTAAAAGAAATAATTTGGGGTTATTTATTTTCAGTTTTAAAATCTCCTATTTCCACTAGGTATATCCTATATGTATTCATTTTAAATACGCTAAAAACACACAAAACATTGAAAGTTTCTGGAATTCATTAAATATGTTCTAAGCGATCAATGTGTCTTTTAATGTGTACATAGATTCCAGCCACAAAACAAACGCTAGAAAGTGACATGTATACATCCATCTTCATAGACATTGTTAAGACTGAGATATAAATTGGGCATTGCTTCCAGAATGCCAAACACCTGGGTGATGTAGAGTTTGCACATAATACCAGCACAGAGAAACCTAAGGAGTGAATGATCACTGGGCATCCAGTGAGACTGGATCTCCCCCATATCCACAAGGGTCCGTAAAACATGCATAGCATATATGTAATGCTCTACCAACTAACTTTAAAAAAGAAAATTCATCTTTAAAACTATTGGTGGTGCTCTTTTAAACTGCATTTGAGCCTGATAATATCATTCTAAATAATTTATGCAAGTTTGCCTTAACAGTATTTCTCATTGAGGAACCACGCAAGAAGCAATCTTCAGAAAGCCTGATTTCCTTCTCATTTTCACATGGCTTTATTCCTTGTTATTTAATTTTGATTTTTTTAAAATTTATTTCTAATACTCTCCCAGAAGTTTAAAAGACAGTTCTGCCCTATGCATAGACATGTAGCTGCAGGCATCTGGCTACTGGAAGAATCTCACAGGAATGTCTCATGGCTGCAGAATATGGTAGAGCCAATCTGGTATTAGCCACAGAGGCCTGACTAATAGCTGCCTGTGTTCTAGTATACAGCATATTCTACCAAATAATCCTGTCTAGCAAAAAGTGCCTTGCAACTGTGTACTGAAGTGTATGGTAACCCACTCATTTAAGGATTCTGCGTGCCAGACCTGAAAAGGGGAACAATCTGTCATAATCAAAAGGAATTCCCAATTCCATTCTGCTCATGATTTTATGACCATATTGCAGTTCCTCTATTTGCATCTGTCTTATTCTTTATTCTAATTCCCATGTTTGTAATTTGTGTGATATAATTGATGGTCTTTAGTATGACAATGAGCAATTAAGAAATGAAGGCCTTAGTGTTCCTACAGATACAAAAATATCCCACATTCTAAGCTGTATTTTCCCAAGGCCGTTATGAGAAGGGAACACACAAGTCTAAAATTTCTTATTAAAGGTAAAAGAACTTTACTTATGGAAGAGTTTCAATTCTAGAAACAAAACCTGTAATTGAGAGAGCATAAAATAGTTTATATTCTTCTTGCACAACAGGTTTGAAATATGTATAAACTGTGGGGTGGGGGCTAATGTATGTTATTTGGCATACTTACTTTTATATGAAAAGAATACTCAAAAACTCCACTCTCTCAAGACTGTATTACAATAGTATTAACTATAAAATAACTTATATTCTATAGATCTCACAAATTTGGGGTCATTTTGCTCAGTAAAACAAAGCAGTTTTATGAAAAGAAGTACTATAATCAGAGGGAAGTGAGCATGTTTCTTGCCTCTGTGCTCTGCAGAAGACTTAGGAACCATGCTCTGCTGGGCATGGCTTCTGGCACCATTCTGGCCCAGAGCCTTGATGGAAGTTGCTTTCAGCCTTGCTAAGGTACAGTGAGCCTCTGGGTTCAGTCTTCTGTATATCAGATTCTTTCCTCACCTGCCTGACCAGTGTTCTACATGATTTTCTTCACTATAGTTGTATCTGTGTTTTGGATCTCCATCTCACCCACCCTCCCATCCTCATCTGTTTGCTACTGAACCATATAATTAACATTTACAGAAGGCCATCAGGCTGCCACAGATGCACCTGGGAGAGATCAGTTCACTGCACTACTGCCTGCGCAGAGCGAGCCAGTCTTTCCCACAGCCTGGCCGCGTGCCCTGGTTTCTCCCTGACTCCTCTTATCTGCTGCCTGCATTAGTTATTCGATTTCATATTGTCTACTTCCTGTCACTTAGCTCTTTTGTTTCCATTTGTCTTATTTCTCAAAACAGTTCCTAGAGCTCACTGATTATACTTTATGACAAAACTGATATTCATTGTTCAAGTTTTTTGAAAAAGGTCTGTGAGGCTTGTATTTTAATTTCTTGCATGTTATTAATGGCCTTTATATGGATTAAAATGGATGGAGAAGACCATAGAGTCTTCTGTCTGCATGACACACTGATGGTATCATTTGTATAAATGGCAATATGGGGGTCAAAATCAATGGATGAATTTCTTCATATGATACAAAGGTGTAGGCAGAACTTTCTGGCATTCAAGAGCATGGGCAGTTGCAAGTAAGGGCTCACATTAGCCTAAAAATCTGATAACAAAACTAGGTATTTAAAAAAAAGACTATCATTTCTCACATTTAAAACAGGTCATTCGTTTTCTTTTAGCTATTAAAAAAAAAAAAACTAATGAAGCATCGAGTTCCTAAAGAGTTACAAATTATCTCCAGATATCTGAATGTTAGAAGGGTATGATAGCACATTCCTATCATCTTAGAATATGAAAGCAGAAGGATAGGAGATCAAGGTCATCCTCAGCCACACAGAAAATTCCTGGTTAACCTAACCTACATGAGACCTTCTCCCCAAAACCCAAACAAGCAACAATGATAAAACAACAATTATATTACTATAAATATAGCTATCATGGTAAAGTTCAGACAAATTACTCAGAAATAGACAAATTATGATCCATGTACATATAACCCTGAGCCTTTTCTTTTATTATTTTTAATGATCATCTTTTCAAGCTAGGCATTCTGCTGTGATTCGTGTATCTGGTTGAACACACTGCTATTATCTCTGAAATGGTAATTACTGGGGGAAAGTTTAATGTTGAAAGTGGGAATAAGATAAAACCCTAACAGCCATGACTACTTGAAGAGCAGGTTATGAGTGGGCCATGAGAACAGGCTCAGGGCAAAAGACAGCATTTCAAATGACAGGCTTCTGCTTGATGTTGCCACTGTGACAGGATGAGATGCATACACCTATCCTTCATTCCTAAAGTATCAGCAGTTGTGTTTAGGTGTATGTGTGCGTGTGTGTGTGTGTGTGTGTGTGTGTGTGTGTGTGTGTGTGTGTGTGTTTGTGTGTGTGTGTGTGTGTGGTGCTTGTGAGTGTTCTGTGCTGTGTGCCATGCATATGTATGTGTTCATTTGTACGTGAGTCTGTGTGTGCTTGTATTTATGTGTGTGTATGTAAAGCCGATAATAGATACAGGGTGTATGCTCTCTCTCTCTCTACCTTAGTTTTTAAAATTTGGTTTTCCATAAAACTTGGAACTCACCAACTCTGCTAGACTGGCTACTAGTGAACACCAAGAATCTTCCTCCAACACTGGGATTACAGGTCCAGTGCACATTGCCCATATTTGGCTATTTAATGTATATCACAAAGATATGAACTTGGGCCTTTCTGCTTGTCCAACAAGAACTTGGCACATGGAACCATACACACAGCATTAATTCAGCAGTTACTTTGGTCCATATGCATTTTTGAAAGATTTAGTTATTATTTAGGAATATTGTCAAGAGTTTATTTGACCAAAAGCATTTAAGTTTGTCAGTGAGATGGCAGTGCTAAGGCTGTCCAGGAAGCGAATGTCAGGCTCCTAGATGGCTTTGCTTACAACTTCCTCAGTTACTGATTGAGCAGAAAAGCAAGCAAGCATCTCAGAAGTCAAAGAGCAACTCTTAACAGAGCCAAGTACATACACTTTCTGATTCAAGAGAGGATGACAGTCTGTGGGTCTGTGCCATGTCATGTGGGACAGTCTGACAGTTCCTCAGAAAATTGGACATAGTACTACCGGAGTATCCAGCAATACCTCTCCTGGGCATATACCCAGAAGACATTCCAACTGGTAATAAGAACACATGCTGCACTATGTTCATAGCAGCCTTATTTATAATAGCCAGAAGCTGGAAAAGAACTCAGATGTCCCTCAACAGAGGAATGGATACAGAAAATGTGGTACATTTACACAATGGAGTACTACTCTGCTATTAAAAGCAATGAATTTATGAAATTCTTGGACAAATGGATGTATCTGGAGGGTATCATTCTTAGTGAGGTAACCCAATCACAAAAGAAGTCACTAGATATGGACTCACTGATAAGCAGATATTAGCACAGAATCTTAGAATACCCAAGATACAATTTGCAAAACACAAGAAAATCAAGAAGAACGAAGACCAAAGTATGGATACTTCATTCCTCCTTAAAATAGGGAACAAAATACCCATGAAAGAAGTTACAGAGACAAAGTTTGGAGCAAAGACGAAAGGATCGACTATCCAGAGACTCCCCCACCCAGTGATCCATCCTATAATCAGTCACCAAACCCAGACACTATTGCATATGACAGCAAGAGTTTGCTGAAGGGACCCTGATATAACTGTCTTGTATGAGGCTATGCCAGTGCCTGGCAAATACAGAAGTGGAGGCTCACAGTCATCCATATGGTGGAACACAGGGCCCCCAATGGAGAAGCTAGAGAAAGTACCCCAGGAGCTGAAGGGGTCTGCAATGCTATAAGAGAAACAACAATATGAACTAACCAGAACCCCCAGAGCTTGTGACTCTAGCTGCATATGTAGCAGAAGATGGCCTACTGGGCCATCATTGGAAAGATAGACCCCTTGGTATGGCAAACTTTATATGCCCCAATACAGGAGAACGCTAGAGTCAAGAAGTGGGAGTGGGTGGGTAGGGGAGCAGGGCAGGGGGAGGGTATAGGGAACTTTTGGGATAGCATTTAAAATGTAAATTAAGAAAATATCTAATAAAAATGTGAAAATAGGGTCACAGTGGACTAGGGTAATGTGCTCCCTTCTCCCATTTTTACTAACGAAGTTTTCTGAGCACTGTGAATGGGATTGGAAATACAGTATGACATAGGTTGATCTTTCAGAGCTCACATTCAAATGGAATGAAATAAAAATCTATAACCACACTTATAAAATCAATAAAGGAAAATAAATTCTTATCTAAAATGAAATGGAAGCCATTATTGTAAAGAATCCTGGGCAGTGTTCTGCCTGCATGCCCTCTATGTGAGCTGCAAACTCCACTCTAAATAAATGGCTGTCTCTGTATGCCTCTCTCTCTCTCTCTCTCTCTCTCTCTCTCTCTCTCTCTCTCTTCTGTCTCTGTCTCTGTCTCTCTCTCTCTCTCTCATGTATTAACTACTCCTTTCTTGAAAGCAACAGAATTATAGATATCAGTGCATATCATCTTTTAAAAATATTCATTTTTTCCAAATTCACATCATAGACAGGCAAAGGTATTTTTTCATATAATTCTTGTTTCTGTGTTATCTCATTCAACCAAGTTATTAAAAGAAGAATGTAATTCTTTATTTTATAGACAAAATATGATAAATTCACCAAAAGTGCCTAGCTCCAACTTTCCATCCTAGCTCTAATGTTATTTGTGCAAATATGAAAAATTATCTTATTGCTCTGCAGTGAAGTAAAACTATAACTTCATATTCTCTGTTGAATTAATAGCAAATTTGTTTCTTAGGAAAAGTTTTCTTATTTTCTCATGAGGTTCCCAGTAAAATCAGAATTCAACATGAGATGATACAGTATACTCATTTCAAAGGTTTTCATTGAGCATTAATAGTTCAGGGATTATGTAATCAAATATGTCAGTTATTACAGACATATCAACAGTATCATATATATAGTCCATGGAAATTATTACTAAAAGAGAATATTTTGAATTTCCTCTTCACCCAAATTTGTTTATAAGTGTTAAGTCTACACTGACACTACTCAGACCTCTTTGTGTCTTCTAGGAAAAAAGCTCAGGAAGGCCAAATTCTTTGATGAGTGATATTGGAAAAAAAAAAAAGCTCTAGGTCTGTCTATAGCCCACATTTGAAAATAGAGATAATTTTCAATGTTAGAGCAATCTCTGCCATGTGCAAGGTGCTGAGTTTAAACCCCCCTCCAACTCTCCACACAAAAATATACAATCTACATTATTTCTGGAGACTGTTTCCATGCTTTAAATGAGCTATAAATCCAATGACATAACAAAATGGGTCAAGTGGACTCCAAGATATGTATTTATTAGCAATCACTATTACTGCTATTAACAGTGAACTAATGTAGCACAGTCTAAATTATACTCAGAATAGTTTTATAAAATATAAGAAAATATGCACAACTAATAGTGATTAGGCCAAGGTGATTCTTTTTACATTTCTCTATTTTCTAACCCTTCCTAAGTTTCCTAGCTGCTATCTTGGAAAAATACAATAACAATTTTAATGTGCATTTTACATTTTAATTTACTTTTTCTCTATTAGCTTTTTGTTCAAATAAATCTCTCATTTCTAGTGTGGATAATGCATTCACAAGTATTTTTTAAAATGTATTTTAATATGTGAATAAGTGCTTTTAACAAAATATTTACAGATATTATAACTTATTTAAATTTTATAATATAATGTTGTCAAAAGTAGTTTGAAAAATCAAGTGCTCCCTTACTAAAATAGAGCATTAACAAAAATATATTTGAATATGGAGGCTCAGGAAAGGTTAGGGCTCAGTGGGTAAGGATATACTTAAGCCTACTGCAACTGGATGTCCTAGGGTGGAGTGGTACCCAAGAAGGGCTTCCCCATCTCTGAGGAGAAGAGGAGGGATAATGGGGGAGGGATTTTAAGAGTGGGCCTGGCAAGAGAGGAGGGCTGGGGGTGGGGGGCAGGGTTGGGATGTAACGTAAATGAACAAATAAATCACATCATAGTTTTGGTATAATTGAGATACTAGATGGGCCTTTGTCATATTTATTTTTAAAAATATAGTGTATAAACAAGTTTTTTCCTAACTATCTACAATTATCAGAGCCAAGGGAAAATATTAAAAAAAAAAAAAAAAGACTTTATTACCTGAAGAACCATCATGAAATATGTAGCCTAGAAAATGGACAGTATCTTGTTTTAATGTTGGAATCCTCATAGATTCCATATGGGGTTTTTTAATACGGTTTTGTAATCAACCGAAGAGAAAACATACAATTCCCATAGTCATCCTCCATTACCTCGATCATCACCTAGACTTCGATCAACCATAACTGGACTGGTTCCCAACATGCTGAGACACATTTCTGTCTCCTGTATAGAACTCTTGTGACACATGGAAACTGATCCCTTGTCATGGTAACAATAGGATGGTCAATTACTCATTTCCATCCTGAGTCTTAAGGACTCTTGGGTCTTCTGAATGACCATGCCAACATTTATCCAGAGTAAGTAGTATGGGTTTCTTCCTTGATAAAATTAGTGGGATCCACAGAAAAGACAGAGTTCTGAGTTTTCTTCCTCTTAGCACTTAGAGGAGAGGATTCTGCCATCTATCACAGATCAGAAGCCACACCTTCCCCATAGTAAAAACAGAAAACTTTCTATGCACGGGCTTAGGACACCAGAGCCAAACACAGATCCCAAGTGATTTCATGATCTTACTTGCCAAAAAAGTGAAATGTTTCATACCAACATAAAATAAAATCGTATTGTCAGAGCAGGGGCATTGCAATCAACTCCATAATGGAATGTCTTCATCAGTGTTTCTATACCTGCGCAAAGCATCATGACCAAGAAGAAAGTTGGGGAGGAGAGTTTATTCAGATTATCCTTCCACATGGCTGTATGCTCATTCCTTGCTAGTAGGTCCAGGCAAGAGGAGAGCGGTCCTGGTCCCCATGGGGTCTCTCCAAGGCTGAGCAGTTGGTGAGTATGGATGGCCCAAAAGAAACACACGGAGCTGGGAGTCTTGCCAAAGCAGGGACTCAACTCTATGGCATCAGTCTCTCACTTACATAAGTTTTGAACATAGGGAGGGGGATTTGGGGGGTAAGATGACATAGGAGGCAGGCAAGGGTGGCAGAGGGTATGGAGTGACTGACAGGGTCAATGGCAAATCGCTACATCAGCAACAGCAGGGCAGAGGTAGGTCCAAACAGGACATGCTGAGTCACTGTGATACGGAAGTGACAGAGACAGGTCTCAAAACTCAAGCCAGGTTCAAGTTTGTCCTCAAAGCCCAAACCAGTGCCAAAATGTGGCCCAACAGCTGATCATCACCAAACGAAGTCAGGACTGGAACTCAAGCAGGTCAGGGAGCAGGAGCTAAAGCAGAGGCCATGGAGGGATATTACTTACTGGCTTGTTTCCCCTGGCTTGCTCAGTTTACTTTCTTACAGAATCCTAGACTACCAGCTCAGGAATGGCCCCACCCACAATGGGCCTGCCCACCCTTGATCACTGATTGAGAAAATGCCTTACAGCTGGATTTGATCTCATGGAGGCATTTCCTCAAGGGAGGCTCCTTTCTCTGTGATAACTCCAGTTTATGTCACGTTGACACACAAAACCAGCCAGTACAACTGTCCCCTTGTCAACTTGACATATAAACACATCACTATTAAGCCTCAATCCTTACTTTCTTATTTATCCCCAAGATATAAGTAAATTTAAAAGTCCCATAGTCTTTACAAATTCTAACATATTGAAGTTTCTATCACTACAAAATAACCAACTCTTTTGAAATTCAGTCTTTTAACAATTCAAAGTCTCTTAACTATGGGGTCCACTAAAATACTTTTACTTCAAGAGGGAAAAATATCAGGGCATAGTCACAATCAAAAGCAAAGTCAAACTCTAATGGCCCAATGTCTGGGATCCACTCATGATCTTCTAGACTCCTCCAGGGCTTGAGTCACTTTTCCAGCTCTGCCCTTTGTAGCATACACCTTCTCTTCTAGGCCCCAGCTGGCTGTACTCCACTGCTGCTGTTGTTCTTGGTGGTCATCTCATGGTACTGGCATCTCCAAAACACTGCTGTCTTCTGCTGTAACTGGACTTCACTTTCACAAATAGCCTGTCATAGGCTGTTTTCATGGTCATAAACCTCAACTTCTCTGCATGTCCCCTTCAGTCCTGGGCCTTCAACTGCCACTAAGGCTGTACCTTCATCAATAGCCTCTCCTGGCCTCTCACAGTGCCAAGCATCAACTGCTAACTCTTCATGTTTTAAAACCAGTATGGATGCTCTCAGACAACCATTGGACTGAGCACAAGGTCCCCAATAGGGGAACTAGAGAAAGGACCCAAGGAGCTGAAGGAGTTTGCAACCCCATTGTAGGAATACCAATATGAAGCAACCAGTACCCCCAGAGCTCCCAGGAACTAAACCACCAACCAAAGAATACACATGGAGGGATCCATGGCTCCAGCTGCTTATGTAGCAGAGGATAGCCTTTTTGGACATCAGTGGGAGGAGAAGCCCTTGATCCTAAGAAGGCTTGATGCCCCAGTGTAGGGGAATCCCAAGACAGGGAAGTAGGAGTGGGTGGTTTGGTAAGCAGGGATGGGGGAATGGGATAGGGGGTTTTCGGAGGGGAAACCAGAAAAGGGGATAACATTTGAAATGTAAATAAATAAAATATCTAATAAAGAAGAAGGAGGAGGAGAAGAAGGAGGAGGAGAAGAAGGAGAAGGAGGAGAAGGAAGAGAAGAAGGAGAAGGAGAAGGAGAAGAAGAAGAAGAAGAAGAAGAAGAAGAAGAAGAAGAAGAAGAAGAAGAAGAAGAAGAAGAAGAAGAAGAAGAAGAAAACCTGTACCACCTATCCTTGATCACTTGAGCCCTCCCACCCTTGATCACTAATTGATAAAGTGCCTTACAGCTAGACCTCATGGAGGCATTTTTTTAAGAGAGGCCCCCTACTCTGTGATAATGCCAGATCATGTTAGGTTGACACACAAAACCAGCCAGTACAGAATGTAAGAAGCAGAGTGGATAAAGGACACAAAGAAAACAAGGCCCTCTAAACCAACATGAATAAAGCTCATATAAATGTACAATTTGAAGAAGCAAGGACAGGGCCTCCAGTTTGTGTCAGTTTGACACATAAAACCAGCCAGTACATGATGATTTCTAAAACTACAGTGATTACAAAAATATATCCAATTCTGTTGTAATAGTAGATTCCTATAAGTGTGATTATCATAAACAAAAATCGCTTATAATGATCCAGTCTAGTGAAATTGCATAGCCTTAGTCCTTTATTTTCATCTCTCCCTGGAAATCTATGCTTATGGTGCTTTTCAAGTTCCAACCCAAGTGACCCATCTCCCATAATAAAATCAGCAGCCATTTGAGTCAATGCCATGCACTCTTTGGAGGGGGAATCAATTTCAGCCACACAGTACTCATTCCATTTAGAATATAGTTAGTTGTACTCATCATAAGAACCAAAAGCATGGTTTAAATTTTTATACTGAACAATTAACGGCAAAAGGACAGGAATATGTCTGACCTAGTGATGACTTAAAACTCTAAGCAAAACACTTTGCACATCTCCAGGAATGTAGCTTTTTTCAGCCATAGGCAGTTGATACAGTTATGCAAATGCTGTTGCCAGAAATATTATACATATTAATAGTTAAGTGAATCTCTGCACAAGGTGAACCTCAAGGTTGAGAGAGTAGGGAAAAGAGAGAGACAGAGAGGAAAGAGAGAGGGTGTTTTATGTGCAACTGCAGATGAGATAAAATAATTTTAGATGGAACAGCAAAAATGAAGCAAAGCATGAGGCAGAGGTGAAACGAAACGATACAGAAGATGCTGCCGTTAAGAATAAAGTGAGAGATTTATCATTGAGGAGGCACCGTACAGGCACCCAACTCAATGGATTATAGGTGAGATCTAGATCCGAAGCATGAACAAATAGCCCCATGTGCAATAAAGAATCAGAATCGGAGTTAACAAGGCAGTGCGCTAACAAGGGGAAAAAATTATGTTTGATGCTTGAAAAGATAACAGGATTTGAAAGGGGGAAATGTAAAGGGAAGGTAAATGAGCCAGTGAGAACCTGGATAACAATTTTATCTGGAATAGTTAGAAGGTAACTTTTGTATGAAGCAAGGAAAAAAATCATCGACTATTGGGATGGAAAGTTATAAATAATGACAAGGAATTAGTTTAAACTTTCAAAAGCCCATTCATCTATCAAACCATCTCTGGAGTTTTGGGTTTGAATCTGCACACTTGAGCAGAGACCAGCGTGGAAACAGATATGGAAGACCAGTATAGGCTGTATTTAAGTTATCTCTTTCAGGAGTGAAAAGTGAGATGCACCAGGTCGGTAAATTCTAGGACAAAAACTGTTAGTTAGATCTCAATTCAGAAAATAACCCTGTGGAGAAGTGTGTTGGTGGGAGACTAACACCCACATCCCAGGCTGTGGTTTTGTGTTTTCAGATTTGACACAAAGCTCTTCTGTGCCGTGATACCCCTTTCATTTGCCAAGTTTGGGTTCACCTCAAATCCACACTTCCTCTGTCTACTTTATCAACACCCTCATGTCAATTGGATAGTGACTTTTACCTTGGTCTTGATTTGTGGCTTGAGGATAATTCAAAATTCACTCTAAGACTGCACTTCCTCCCCCGTGGCCTCTGTTGTATGGGATGGTGACTGTTTCAGTTCATGTTTGGACTAACTACAGAGAATGGAGTAACATCAAGGCTCATCTACTTGATAGTCACTTCTGGGAATTTATTGTAGTGCAAAGTATCAACCTCTGAATTCTAGTTAACTTTAATCTAGTTAGACATTGTGGCTAAGAGAAGCCCTGCAAAACATGTCACCTCTGTACCTGAACACCTCCCTCTCTTTTCCGCATCCCTTTCAGGATCATAAAGTTGAGAACCAACAGCCTCCTACTGAGAGATATTAAAATGCCTGTTTAGAGTAAGCTTTACAACTGGCAAGACTGTTAATGAGTGGTCCACAGGTGGTCGCCTTTTGTTTATCAATAAATAAAATTTTGTTCTGTGTTTCTAAGATTCCTTTTGTGACCTAGGCACTGAATAGAGATTAGGGGGTGAGTGGGTAGTTACCTTCACAGGAGAATGCAAGCAAACACTTTCTCATAAACAAAACCATTGCCCAGATAGAAAAGGATGAGAAAGAAGAACCATTCATTGGCCTTTTGTGCACTTGACCTTTCATCTAGCAGATGAGTTCATTTACCCTGTTCCTGCCTCTGCTGATGCTCTCAGTGATATCTGGACCAACTTTTCTTGGTTTTAGTCATGAACTGAACACACATAGCACCTGGTGACCCTCTAGGCCTTTGCAGCACACAGGATTGCTGACATACCCAGACTTGTAGACAGTGTGCGTGTGTGTGTGTGTGTGTGTGTGTGTGTGTGTGTGTGTGTGTGTGTGAGGGGTTCTTAGCCTCTGTGGTTCAACACACCTATTGTTGGACTAGCTTGACCATGCTGCATTACTGTGTTCAATGAGTTCATTGTAAACTGGCTCTGAACCCCTGTGTATACACACACACACACACACACACACACACACACACTCATTCTATAAGTTATGTTCTTCCTGAGGGCTCTGACTAACAGATTCAGTATTATATTGTGTTTGATTTTTTTTAATGTAAATTTTGCCTGACTTTAAACTTACTTTCCTATGTAAACCAATTCCCCATATTCCTTAGCAGGTGTTTTATGAATTTGTGCACAAGCCCCTCATCACCTTCATCTACATCACCTACAAGTTGAACTTTTTTTTTCCTTTACCAAATCAAACTTTCTAAAAAATCATGAATCAACCGTACTGGCCAGAAAGGATTTCATATTTTACTGACCCCATGTAATGGGATTGTAAATTTCATGGCTGTGAGACACATGGTAATGCTGTCAGTAATGCTGAGTCCACTGTATTTTTATTGGTTGTCATATGTGTCTAAAAATGCAGTGGTCCCATTTTTACATAACATTACAGTTCATTTAGATTATATTTTAGCATTTTGCTGGTTGGGAAAAAAACCTCCTCCACTTTCTTTAAGCACCTTCTTCTAAGAAGCTTGTTTTAAGGCTTACCTGTGCTAGAATTTCACATCAGAATTTCATTCATTTTTTAATATTATGTGAAAGTTTTTTAACCCATCAGTAAAAACACAATGTTGAAATTTAGGCTAATTAAATAGTTTGCTTAAATTTATGTATTAGTTAGCTGAAATTTAGTGTGTGGGGGTGTGTGTGTAAAATCATTGTTAATTACATTGTTATGCATGTCAACATATATGGTTTATGAAGGCTTTTGACATAGTTAATTTTTGTCAGTTTTACACAAACCTTTACATACCTGGAAAGAAAAGATCTCAATCAAGGAATTCCCTCTATCAGACTGATCTGTTGGCATATCTGTGGAGCATTTTCTTGATAGATGATTGATATGCAAGGACCCAACCCACTGTGGATGGTGATACCCTGGGCAAGTGTGTATGAGGTATATTAAGAAAGATACCTGAGGACTTCAGAGTGATCAAGCCAGTAAGCAGTACTCCTGCAGTCTCTGCTTCAGACCCTGCCTCCGACATCCTTCTTGGAGATCTCACCTGGATTCCCTTCATGATAAAGTATACTCTAAATTGAAATAAACGTTTTCTTCCCCATGTTGATTTTGGTCATGGGTTAATCCAACTAAAGAGTAACAAACTAGAACAAAGTTATTCCGAAATTTTAATGTTATTCGTTGGTTTATTCTCTGATTTTACCAGTTCTGCATTCAAGGAACCCTTATACCAACTTTGCATTACTGTCCTACTTGTTGTTTTTCCTAGAACTGTTTTTCATCTGTCAGGACATTTAGCATCCATATACTTTTAAGATCAGTTTGTCAATTTCTGCTGCTACGCATTTGGGTATTGATAGGACATTATCCAATCTGGAGATCATTTTTCGTCTTAGCTAAACTGTCTTCATTCCATGTACATGAAATGTCTTTCCATGTATTGAGATAAATTGATTTAGCTCAACAAAATATTATCTTTCCACAATGTAAGTTTTAGTTCTCTCGTTAGTTATTTTAAATATATGTCTCTATGAATTTGTTGATGATCATGACTTTATTTTTGGCTTGTTCACAGTTGGCACACAGAAATAAGAATGATTTTTCTGTGCTTATTTTGTGAGCCAAGACATTCAAAAAGTCTTTTGTTTTCATCATTTGAGTGAGTTTGTTATGCTTTTCTATATACTAGATTGTATATTGGCCTACAGACATTTTTAATATTTGCTTTTTAATCTGAATTATGGCTGGTCCCTTTCCCCCCCTCCCTAACCTAAGTCTTAAAAAGTAAAATATTAAAAATGGAACAGTGAAGGAAAGGGACAAGAGGGTAGGTAATCAATGTAATTACATTTTAATTACATTTAATTTGATTTTTAATTTAATATTTAAAAATTAAAAGAAGTAACAAATGTGGATAGTTTTTCTTGCTTTCTATCTTGGAGTTTTTGCATTCAGTATTTTAGAGAATGACATCAACTTTGGATATTTTAAGGGAAAATTTTTACCACAGTAAACTTTATCACTCTTGTTTTGTTAAATGCTTTTAATCAAAGGCATTGAATTTTATTAATGCCTGCTTGTGTCTATTGAAGGGAATCCTGTAATTTTTATTCTTTATCACATTGTAATGGTATATTATACTAATTGATATATTGATTTTTTAGGATGCTAATCCAATATTTCCTTCCTGGGATAAATCTCTCTATTGTGTTTTATATTTATTCCATGTTATTAGTTGACTCTTCACTATTCTTAGTGAGTAGTGATTCAAAGTTACAGGCTTACATAGTTCCTCCGGGGTGCTGTTACTATAACTGGCTGCAGAAAGTGAATTATGAGAGTTCTAACTTTTGAAATGAAATATTTGCTCCTAATTAATTATATCTACTAAAACATAAAAACGAAGCCAACTGGCTCTCTGAGTTTCTGCTTGGGAAGGTTTCTAATTACAAATTAATTTCTCTTTAGTAGGTCAAAGGTCAACTGGTCTTTTCTAAATCCTTCTTGACTTGATCTCAGAAGTATGTGAATTTCTGGAAACTCAATCCTTTTGCGTAAATCCTTCAGCTCATTGCCCTGAAATCCTCTTTATTTCTGTAAGAAAGGTTCTGGAAAAATTTCCTCCTTCACTCCTGAATTTAGAAGCCATCCTCTCTCCTTCTGGGATTTGATCAGTATAACTAAGAACTCTGTCTATTTGTTGCTCTTTAAAAGGACACTGAAAATTATAGAGGAGAAAGTGGGGAAAAGCCTCAAAGATATGGGCACTGGGGAAAAATTCCTGAATAGAACAGCAATGGCTTGTGCTGTAAGATCAAGAATTGACAAATGGGACCTCATAAAGTTGCAACGCTTCTGTAAGGCAAAAGATACTGTCAATAAGACAAAAAGGCCACCAACAGATTGGGAAAGGATCTTTATCAATCCTAAATCAGATAGGAGACTAATATCCAATATATATAAAGAACTCAAGAAGGTGGACACTAGAAAATCAAATAACCCATTAAAAAATGGGGCACAGAGCTAAACAAAGAATTCTCAACTGAGGAATACCGAAGGGCTGAGAAGCACCTGAAAAAATGTTCAGCATCCTTAATCATCAGGGAAATGCAAATCAAAGCAACCCTGAGATTCCACCTCACACCAGTCAGAATGGCTAAGATCAAAAATTCAGGTGACACCAGATGCTGGCGTGGATGTGGAGAAAGAGGAACACTCCTCCATTGTTGGTGGGATTGCAAGCTTGTACAACTACTCTGGAAATCAGTCTGGCGGTTCCTCAAAAAATTGGACATAGTACTACCAGATGATCCTGTAATATCTCTCCTGGGCATATATCCAGAAGATGCTCCAACGGGTAATAAGGACACATGCTCCACTATGTTCATAGCAGCCTTATTTATAATAACCAGAAGCTAGAAAGAACCCAGATGACCCTCAACAGAGGAATGGATACAGAATTTGTGGTACATTTACACAATGGAGTACTACACAGCTATTAAAAACAATGAATTTATGAAATTCTTAGGCAAATGGATGGACCTGGAGGATATAATCCTGAGTGAGGTAACCCAGTCACAAAAGAACTCACATAGCATGTACTCACTGATAAGTGGATACTAGTCCAGAAACTTAGATTACCCAAGATATAATTTTCAAAACACATGAAACTCAAGAAGAATGAAGACCAAAGTGTGAACACTTCTCTCCTCCTTAGAATTAGGAACAAAGCATACATTGAAGGAGTAACAGAGATCACTTGTGGAGCAGAGACAAAAGGATGGTCCAACCAGTGACTTCAGCAGCCAGGAATTCATCCCATAATCAGCCACCAAACACAGACACTATTGCATATGCCAGCAAGATATTGCTGAAAGGGCCCTGATATAGCTGTCTCGTGTGAGGCTATGCCAGTGCCTGGCAAACACAGAAGTGGATGCTCACAGTCAGGTATTAGATGGAACACAGGATTCCCAATGGAGGAGCTAGAGAAAGTACCCAAAGAGCTGAAGGGGGGTCTCCAACCCCATAGGTTGAAGAACAATATAATCTAACCAGTACCCCCAGAGCTCGTGTCTCTAGCTGCATATGTAGCAGAAGATGGCCTAGTCGGCCATCATTGGGAAGAAAGGCCCCTTGGTCATGTAAACTCTATATGCCCCAGTACAGGGGAACGCCAGGGCCAAGATATGGGAGTGGGTAGGTAGGGGAGCAGGGCCGGGGATGGGGAGGGTATAGGGAACTTTCAGGATAACATTTGAAATGTAAATGAAGAAAATATCTAATACAAATTGAAAAAAAAGGAATATATAAGGAAAAAAAAGAAATGCCTTCTGGTCGTCTTGCTTCTTCTGCATGGGTTTGCTGTTCTATGTTTCACTATTTTCCTTCTTCATGTGAAAATTGATGCATCTTTTTAGTCATTTCCTTTTCCCACTCACTGCCTTTGTCTTTAGCTCACTATTTACTGTTGCACATATTAAGTATAAAATTAGCTTACCATCTTAAGTTCATTTGTTTTTCCCCCTAAATATAGATTTTTCAGCAGTTAGCATTTCTTTAAATACTGTGGTCTTGTAGAGACTTCTGACTTTACTCTGTTGTACTTAGAAAACAGGCATATTAGTCTTTTTTAAGCAGTTTGTTTAGATTTGGTAAATGGGCTCTTTATCTCTCCTGTGTGCCTTGAGGTTTGTAAACATTTGTCTGATATTTGAGTAAAGTACATTATGGATATTCTATAGATCCTATCAGCTTTACTTCAAAGCCAATGTTTTTTTATTTTTAATCAATGATTGATATATTTTATGTTTCTGAGGGATATGCTGTTTAAGGATAAACCCAGAATGTACAAATCTTGAGAAACATAACACATAAGAAATAGATACATCAACTTTAAAAACTGTAGATGATGAAGTATAGGTATACAAATTATTATTCAGAAATGTCATTTATACTGAGGGATACATTTGTATTAGGAAGATTTAAAAAAAATAAGACTTAAGTTTGGGATGTGAACCATGGTACTAACCTGTCTGACATAACCCAGGACCAGAATGACAGTGAGTGCGCCATTATAATTGAAACAGCTGCAGAGCTACATGTATTATATAAAGCCAAATCTGAAACTTGAAAACAAAAAGCTAGAAGATTTTGATGAAAATGAAAACTTGATGATACTTTCAAAAGTTGATACTTTCAAAGTAACAGTAAAAATTATGTGAGAGTGATACTTAATACAACAGTTTAATAAATCCACATTTGTGCTACTTTTATTTGCTTTAGGATCCCAAACTCTGCTTCATATCTTTACCTGTGTGCATTCATTTACATTGATTTAAATAATATTCAATTTATTGCATAGGTCGTGTAATGCAAACTATCACAGACCTGACCTGCAAAGTTATCTGATTTCAAGTAAGGCTGTGACTCATCCTTGTTTCTAATCTGAGTGAATGTCTACAACTTTTTGAGTTGCTTAAATTCACTGACATTAATTCTTTTGAGCAGTTATACAGGCTGAACCAATCATGGAAGTAAAAAAATTATCATAAGCTTTGTCATTCAGCATTTTATGTCCTCTTCTTGTACAATATTCTGAAATGTTCAGCTTTCTTGAGGAGTAACACCTGCCCTGAGTTACATTACTCTCTGGTTTAAACCTTCAGAGACATTACCCAGATGCCCTGTGTATGTATGTATGTATGTATGTATGTATGTATGTATGTATGTATGTATTTCTTTATGAGTCATAAAACCCACAATGTCTCAAACTCTTCTTTTCAAATGCATGCCCTGATTTACATAACAAATTTCTTCCAGAAAGTTTGTCTGTCTTCTAAAACAGTATGCCCCATATGGAGGCCTAATGAACAGATTTAATGAACCTGCCTTGATCCATTTGTAAAGAACAAATTGGTTTGTAACTTACAGAAGCATTCTGAATATTTATTTACAAATTTAAATATACATGGGTCCCTTGTTGAAAATAGTTTCTAGCCATTCTGGAAAGATTGAATATCTTTAAACTAAATGAAAGGTTTTAATTTTTTATTTGATTTAAAAAAACAAAATCTTTTCCAAAAAAAAAACAAAACAAAACAACAAAAAAAAACCAACTGGACTTATTCTCTTTATATGCCCCAATACAGGGGAACGCCAGGGACAAGAAGTAGGAGTGGGTGGGCAGGGGAGCAGGGAGGGGGGAGGGGGAGGGGATAGGGGATTTTTGGGATAGCAGTTGAAATGTAAATTAAGAAAATATCTCATAAAAATGCTGAGAAAAAATTCATATGAAAGTACAGTGCGTTGTGGTTTTACATGTCCCATTTCCTTCTGATCAATCTTGTCAATGCATCTCTCCCTTACATTATAATTTAGCTCCAATGGTGCATGCCATACTGCTGCTCCTGAGTACGGGGGAGGAGCAATACACTGAAGCACACACACAGATAACCTACCACAACCTCAGAGAAAAAATTTTCTCCCTCCCTGCTGCTGTTCACTGCCAGTAGATGCTCAGCAAGAAGTGGGACTTCCCAAACACCCATTCATACTGGGGTTTTTGTCTGGGTTGAATTCTTAAAGTTAAAGAAGAAACTATATTTATAATTTAAGGTGTTATATTTATCATCTATAATTTATAGAGTTCGTACTGCTTCTTAGATTTCCTTCTGCAGGTTACAGAATGAAGCTTTCAATCTGTAAACTGAAAAGTGTGTCCAAAATAGTATTTGAGAAACGTTGGCATGGAGACTGGCATATTGATATAGAGCATCCTTAGTGAGTGTTTTAACACAAGCTTTCCATTTTATGGACAGAAGCATTTATTTTGGCTCACAGTTTGATAGTACAGTCTATCTTGCAAGAAATTATGTCAGCCAGTCACATTGTATACAGTCACTCAAGCCAAAAAAAAAAATGGTCACATTTTCTTCATTTTGCTAGAAAATTCACTTGGCCTGTCCTAAATCTCTATTGACCACTGCAGGCAAGAGCATCATTTGTTTTTTTTTTTTTTTCTTTAGGATTGACTCCAATTTTAGAAATTATTTTGCTGCTTTATTTTTGATCTCTGTTGATTATAGTGGATTTTTCAGTGTTTGTTTCCAGGATCAGTCTAAACCAATAAGGATTTCAAACATAAGTAAGGACTTGCACTTTTTGGAAGTCTAATAAATGCCCCACTTTTAAACACACAGCCAATAGTAGACCTACCTGCATGTAGAATTTTAGGTATTATTACATAGTTTTATACCAGTCCCTTGCCTCTCTTCTCTTCTTTCTCCTTTCTCCTCCCCTGCCACCACCCTCTTCTTATTTTGAACATAATACTTTAAATTATACTTCTATGTATGCTTACCTATAAAACACACAGATAAAGATACTTACAGAAACAATCATTGCAGTAGACATAACATATTTGCAACTTGACTTTATGCATCAACCTGGCTTGTCCATAAAATGCCCACATGCTTGGCTAAATACCATTTTGATATTTTCTGTGAGCCTGTTACATGTATGCGTTTGAGTATTTATGTATACACTATAAAACCGCACACGGATATTTGTATCATATCTGCATGCACACAAGTGTGAGTTGGAGAAGCACAACTGTTGAGACATCTCAGTAGAAACAGAAAAGAACTAAATAAAATGGTGAAAAAAAGTATCTCCCAAACCGAAAGGGTGCCACCCGCACTGCTGGGCCATGGGCTCTGTCATTGCAGAGTAAACACAGCTTGGAAATTAGTCTTCTATTTTTTCCTTAAAGAAGAAACCAGCATCACTGATCGTGCAGCATCCTCTCCTCACTGTGTCGTCAACTCTGCTCCTCAACTCGTCTCCGTACTGCGTTGCTAGGCAATTCTTGGCATGGGCAGAATTGACTAAGCATATGGATGGGCACATGTGCTTGCATTCCTGTAAAACAGCCACGACACTTCACCCACACTTGCTCCTAGAGCACATGTGAAGCAAACAAGATTCCTTCATTCTCCTTCAAGTTGTCATTTAAAATCTTATTATACTTGTGTATGTGTGTATAAAAGTTAATATAAAAAGATAACTTCCATTAAAAGTTAAATTTTGCTGTAATTATTGCCTCATCAGAGCTCAATAATTAAAAAAATACTTCTTAGTCTTTAAACATTTTTTCCATAAATGGGGTTGTGATTTTTCTATTTTCCTTTATTTGTTTCAATCATATTTCAAGTAATAAGACTTCTTAGAGTAAATGATATTTTGTGCCTTTTTTCTGGGCACTAGAATATTTGCTAATGACAGATGAGCATGTATTGCTAAATGCAGGAAATGCAATGAGATAAGATAAGCTTTGGCTTTTAGGAGCACACATATAGACATCTCTAGACATCCGTTGTTACATCACAAAGCATGGCTTGATTTTGTGTTTCCTATGATTAGGTAAATGCCTATGCTCACAGTAAAAATGTAAAATCAATAAAAGTATTTACAAACAACCAATATAAGCAAATATAAGGAAAAATTACCTCACAAAATTCTCAACATGTGCATGCTTGTTAAACAGCAGTCCTTGATCAACAAGTGTCTATACATTCACACAGACATAACTGGATTCATATTATACTCAATTTACCTCAAATACCCTTCCTTATTTTAATACACTGTCTCCTAACTACCTATCTTTCTGTAACTATCTCACAATATGATATGCTTAGGGCAATTTTCCTATGTCATGACAGATAAAAAGACATACAAACAGAGTAGAAAAGAACTTCTGAATGCAGTTCCTTTTCCAGAATATCCCACTGTTTTCTTCATGGAGTATTTCACAAAGTAAACTTTCAATTGAGGCTGAGTATAACATGTCTTGTTTCTATTTTCATGATGCAGATTCTCTGGCATAGAATTACCATGGTTTTAATTGCATAATTTAATTATACAAGTTCTAATGACTTTTCCCCTTTAAACTTCTTTATAAATTTTAATATTTTTTTGATTTTGCAACCAGTAGTCCTAATGAGAGATGGTGGCTATGAACTACAACAATGAACATGGATAGTATAATAGACCTAAGAGGTCAATGCTCACACTCATAGATTGATTGTAGCTAACATGCATCTAAATGAACACAAGGCCTGCTTAACAAGAATAAAACTATGCTTTGTCCTGGAAACCTAATCAGCTACCCAGGCATGGTGAGGTCATGAATCTTGGAAATAAACTTCAACCAGAATTTTACTAAACCATTTTACTAATCCTTCACATTATCCTAAGTATTTATCCTTTCAGGCACAGATACGTGTAGCTCTCGGCATCTGAGACCTTTACAGAAAACCATGACCAATCACAATGCAGAGATCAAGTGATCCATGTAGTGTCTACCCTAACTACTCCATCTACAACACAACTCCTACACCCAAGGCCCAAAGGAACATCAAGGAAGAGGCTGCAAAAAGATTGTGCGTGCCAGAGAAGAACATCTGCTGTGAGACTCCATTTCCTCCTCTCTTATTAAATTTGTCACCTATATGTTCTATAAATTCTTTATAACATATGATTAGTTTTATCTTCTGGCTTATCTTTATTATTTGTACATTTCTTGTTTGTTTGTTTGTTTTGTTTGTTTTCTTCTCATTATCATCTTCCTTTCTCTGCTGGCCTATGCCCACATAGGAAAGAAGATCTAGCCCTAAGCTTGCATCCATGTAGAGCTGTAACATTGTCCTAAGAGGAGGGCACAATACCTACTGAAATCCGTTTTCCTGACACTTGAAGACAATGAAGATACAGACTGCAAATCCCACACCTTCTCAAACCTGGGCTTCCTCTCACCTCTCCCTCTTATTGCCACCATGACCTCAATACCACTCTCACCAGACATGACACTTGGAGGATCACAACTGGGGGAAGATGCTACTTCACTTCTCAGAAAAGCTCATGAGCAGGTACTAGCATGACTTTGCCTGAGAGGCAAAGGAGCTGTGTGTACGCGTATTTGTTTATTGCACTGTAATTATCTCGGTGTTGATAAGTGTGTGGCTCTAGTCTATGTTGAAGATGCCTTTCCCTTCCTTCACATGGGGTCTCCAGACTCATCAACAAAGAGACTCAAGCTGTATCACAGTCACACAAAGTCCCTTCTGAGTTTCTGTCTATGCCTATGTTATGCATATTAGTATTCTGTGAAACAAACATCTGCGTATCCATTACTGGGTCAGGCTTTGGCTTTAGAGGTATCTGATTCATTTGTCCAAGTGGATTTTATAGGTTTAGTAGAAATATTTTGTTACTATCTACCATACCGGCACTGAAATGAAGAAAACACAATATAGGGAAACTTCTAATCATGAAAATAATATACTGTAGGTTTTTCCATCACTACTGTGCATGTCTATGACGGGTTTAATGAGTGGGTTCACTGTAAGGGATGGCATGTATAAAGCACCGCTGAGCTAGAATAACACATCAGAGAGCAAGCCAGATGAGCAGCTTTGCTTTCCAAAGCAAAAGTTGAGGGCAGGTGCCAAGTAAGTTATTCTATAACAGCGATAGGAGCATCAGTGTCCCCAGAAATCATGTCAGTCCTGCCTCAGGAGTTAAGGGTAAGTAAACTTCTTCCCAGGATTCTTTCTTCTTGGAAATCCAGGTATTACGCACAGACAAATCAGTTGGACAGACTAGGAAAGAAAGGGAAAGCTATATATAAGTGTTGCATATATTCCAAAGCAATTTCTTGTACATTATCATGTTTAAAGCTCAACAGTTCTCCAGAAATAGAATGTCAAACATCACTGTACACTTCTGTATCCAGGCTTAGAGCAATAGAGCAACAGTGTTAGAACAGGCCAGAGACCATGCTATAGCTCCTGGTGGCTCGGCTTGTTTCTGTTGAAACCCTAAGGCCGGGCATGGAGCTCTTCCTTCAGTGCCTTTGGTAAATACAGAGTGTGAGAGGACAAACGGAGGCGATGTGGAAAGCGTAAAAGCAGGCATGGTTTCCAGACTCAGCAGCCCTACCCAGCTTGTTTCCTTAGTTAATTCACACATGCAGGACAACTGGGTTATAAATGTGCACTTGGGGTTTGGGCTTAGGGTTTAGCATAATGGTAGAGTACTAGTCTAGAAAGTGCAAGACCCTGGGTTTGATCCTCAGCCCTGGGCAGAAAGATTAAAAGGCATATGGAAAAACAGGCTATAAATTTGGGAGGCATCAGGGGGTGAAAACATGGGATGGATGAGAAGCAAGAAAGGGAATGAGAGAAACCATGTAAGTGTATTTTACCTTTAATCAAAAAAATGGGCATGTGGTAATTGTTTACATACAGAAAACATCAGTTCAAGCTGAGGAAACCTGGATTGTACCATTCTCATCTTGAAGTTGAACACTACAGATAAGCAAGCTCCTTGCCAGTGTCTGAGGAGATAATTGAGGAATGTCCACTTTCACCACAGAAGCCACTAGAGAAGTGACTTTGTGGGATACAAAGGAATTTCTGTGGCACCCGTTTGTGCTGGCTTCTGTAAGTTTCCATGACCATGAATTCAGTCAACATGGGAGAATCAGAAACATGTGGGGACTTGATATAGATGCTTTTATGACATCATAAAAAAAAAAAAGATCACTTGTTGCCAGAAACTATTCGCTCAACAACAACAACAACAACAACAACAACAACAAAATCAAAAATAAAACTACAGCCAGCGCTTAAATACAGCATGAGCACCTGAGAAGAGCTAGGGTCAGGTAAAGGGCAGTTCAGTTTGGAAAAGGATCATAAATTGAAAACAGGCTTGTATGTTTTGTTTTATTTCCTCCCGGGTTTGTGGATTCCAGCAGAAAAAGTGTGCAGCAAACTTAGGAAGAATTTATGGGATGTTTCCCACATCATATTTTATGTAAATCATAATCATCCCATATGTTGTTTGGCTTGTTTGTAAAGTTTAAGAGTAACTATTTAGAAAAATGCATGTCTCGTGGGATTTGAAAAGCTTATGCTTTTAAAGAGAGGCCCATATGTTGCAATGAAGAGATATATTTTCCAAGATACAGATATTTTCTCTAAGCAATTTGCTGCTTCAGAAATTAAGTTATCTTGCCCAAGATGTCTTTAACATTATATTAAAGGGCAAGTTACTTCACATTTTATAATGAGACAAAGGATGATCAAAATCTGCCTGACATGTAGTACATAGAAATAAATTTTACCTAAATGTTACTAGTAGATGAGCCCTCCAAAGGTAATATATTCCTATGATGGTATTCCTCTTATGATAAGTATTGAGGGGACAGAGAAATCGTTCAGTTGTCAATAGCAATGGCTGTTCTTGACCAGGTCCTGGTTCAGTTCCCAGGGCCCATATCAGGCAGCTTTCAGCCACCTGAAAGTCCAGTTTCAGGGAACTGATGACTTCTTGTGGTTTCCATGCATTCTGGCCATGTATGTGTCACACAAATGCACATTTATGTCCATAACCACACAGAAAAAAAAATCAAGTACATTATAATAAAGCAGCTAACTGTAAAGGCATCCAGAAAATACGCCAGCAATCTGAGACACAGGCATTAGGAACACTCACCTTAGGTTTAATCAGAGTGATTATCAATGCATGCTCTCCTACAGGAACTTCTGCCAGACTGTAGAAGCTCAAGAGATCCTCCCCCACCAACTTGCCTTTTGCATGTTAGGCACTGAACAGAAAGGCACTGCCTTCTTCCAGCACATTAACACTTCATAAAGAAAGCAGTATTTCTCCAAGACAGCTGCTTTAATACTGCAATTTCCTGCCTCTCCCTTAGCCCACATTCCCACTTCCAGCCTCCCCTTCCCATTGTCTGCCACACTGCACTGCCGCACACAGCTGCAAGACACAATAGGCTGACCCATGAGCTCCTAAATACCGCCCTGGAAATAGCTTAAGAAACACTCAATGTAATGAATATGTTGTAAAGGGAGACTATTATATTTTACATGTTTACATGATCAATTACATGTTCATTCACCAGTACAGATGATAGCCATATTGTTTTTGTAATTAGAATATGAGGAAGATGAGTATGTGCTCACACTCATGTACAAAGTTCAAACACAAGATGACAAGAGATAACACCAGAACAATCACCTAGAATCTTGTGGTGTCTTTAGCTTAAAATGAAGAGAGTTGTTCATTGTTCAATTGAAATATATATATATATATATATATATATATATATATATATATATATATATGTGTGTGTGTGTGTGTGTGTGTGTGTGTGTGTGTGTGTGTGTGTGGAATTATTTGAATTTTCATGGTAAATTTGTCAGTTCTAACTCAAAAATGATTGGTAGAAGGATAAGGCTCTATCTCAGCCTAAACAAATCTCTTAAGAAGAAGCTATTTTCCTGAAATTCTAGCAGTTGGGAAGTAGAGGCAGGAGAATGTGAGCAGCCAGTCTTGGCTACATGGTGTAAGCCTGTTTCAATACAAGAATGAAGGTGAAGGGTAGGGAAGAGAAGAAGGGAAAGGAGAGGAAGGAAGAACAGAGAAAACACTCGCCACCTCTGCTTTTTTCTTATCAGTTTCATCTATGTTTATATTTTAATGAGAACTTCACTCATACACGTAATGGATTCTGAGCACCCGAATTCCTTTCTTTATAATGCACCCCCTCACCCACACCACTTATCCTTCTTAGCTTCACGATCTGTTCTCCCCTCCATCTGTCTCTTTCCCCTGACACTGAGTCCACTTATGTTGCCGATATGAGCATAGGTCTTTAAGGGCTGCTTCTCCAAAGAAAAATTACTCTCCTTACTCAGTACCTATCAACTGTGGAGCGGGATTTCAAGAACCTGTCCCCGTCTGTGCTGGGACTTTAACTGGCTTGACCTTGTTCAGGCCTTGTGCTTACAGTCACAGCTGCTCTGAGTTCACATGTGAGTTCACAGCCTTGACAGGGCAGTCAAAAACATTTGCCTAGTGTTATACAAAGCAGCCTGCTTCAGGTAGAAGTTCCTACTTTGCTCTTTTCCCAATAAGGGTCCCATAGAGGAGAAATTAATTCTAGTGTAGTAGCCATTTTGTTAGGTAAACAATGTGTTCAAGTTTTAATTCTTCCGCAGAGTATTTCCCCCACTTTTGATTGGGGGGGAGATGATAAGTGTGTGTGTGTGTGGGGGGGGTAATGGTGTGTGTGTGTATGTGTGCCCAGGAATTTGAGTAGACAGGCCAGAGGTCAATATCTAATGCCTTATTCTACTGATCTCCACCTTACATTTTTAAATATTTTTTTTTCAAAGATACATTCTGATAATGGTTTCCTGTCTCTTTTCTCCTCCTAGATATTCTCAACTTCCCACACTTCCAAATCAATTTGTCCTTTTTCTTTAGAAAAACAAAAACCGGCCATCTTTCCTCTGAGCCCAGCGGACACAGCTAGGGACACCCCAGGACTTTAAGATCTCATCGGACACAGCTAGGGACACCCCAGGACTTTAAGATCGCATCGGGGTTACGCGTGAGTGCAGTACAGTGGTGGTGTTGGGAACAGCAGGTCAGAGGTTGCACCCAGGGGCAGGATCCCAGAACTCTGCCCCACTGGAGGCTGGGCCTCTCCCAGCCAGAGCACCCGCCACCCCGCCATCTTTCCTCTGAGCCCAGCGGACCCAGCTAGGGACACCCCAGGACTTTAAGATCGCATCAGGATTACTCGTGAGTGCAGTGCAGTGGTGGTGTTGGGAGCAGCGGGTCAGCGGTTGCCCCCAGGGGCAGGATCCGAGAACTCCGCCCCACCAGAGGCTGGGCCTCTCCCAGCCAGAGCACTCGCCACCCCGCCATCTTTCCTCTGAGCCCAGCAAATCCAGGACTTTGAAACCACATCAGGAGCTAAGGGCCCGGGCCTCAGGCTCTGTGCACTCTCTTGGGCTCTTTCGGGACTACCCAAGCTATCTCTGGAAGTGAGGTGAGCAGGGGAACACAGCCTCTGTTCCAGCCCAATCTCGTGGAACTTGAGACATCAGCCAGGAGATTGATAAGGGCCCAGGGGAAAACAGCAGGTCCTTTCTGGTCTGCACCAACGCCAGGTCTCCTCGGGCAGAGATGGCAGGAGGAAAGCGCAAGAACAGAAGCAACAGAATCCAAGGGTACTTGGCATCACCAGACCCAAACTCACCCACCACATCAAGTCCTAGATACAACAGCACACCAGAAAAGCAGGACATGGATATAAAATCACTGG
>LR753354.1:738342-963143 GCA_902729485.2 Mus minutoides | reverse complement strand
GTTCCCAAGGAAGAAGGAGCTAGAGAAAGTACCCAAGGAGCTGAAGGGGTCTTCAACCCTATAGGTGGAAGAATAACATGAACTAACTAGTACCCCTGAGCTCATGTCTCTAGCTGCATATATAGAAGAGGGTGGCCTAGTTGGCCATCAGTGGGAAGAGAGGCCCCTTGGTTATGCAGACTTTATATACCCCAATACAAGGGAACGCTGGGGCCAAGGGGTGGGAGCGGATGGGTAGGGGAGCAGGGCCGGGAGGGGGGAGGATACAGGGAACTTTCTGGATAACACTTGAAATGTAAATGAAGAAAATATCTAATAAAAGTTGAAAAAAAAAAGAAAAACAAAAACCTAGAATAATAGAATTTAAATAAGAAAAAATAACAAGAAACACACACATGCATACACACATGTACACACACACAAACACACACATACAGACATACACACCAAAAAAATCACAAAATCAGAAGTCATAATATGCAAGAAAATGACCAGTGTGTCAAAAACACAAACAAAGAAACAAACCACATAAAGCAACACGAGACAAATTATTCTCTAAAAATTCCACCGAGTTTGCTTTGGGTTAGTCATCTATTGCTGAGCATGGGGCCTGCTCTGTTGTGTAAATCTCCAACCCAGGTAAGCCCACGCAGAGAAACCGTAACTCCGTTATATACTTACAAACTGCACACCTTCATTGGGCAGATAGGCCTCTACACCACTTTCTTCCCCAGTCACGAAGAAATCCCTGCTACTTGCAGTTTCTCCAGGCCATGTGCTTCTGCTCCTTCCTTCCAACAACACTCCCTCTGTCCTCCATTCGCCTTCTCCGGCAACCCCTCCTCCTCTAGCCTTTTCCTGGCTCCTCATTTCAGCCCAGGGATTGACTATCTGCGACTGCTCTTAAGTGTAAGTGTTCTCTGTATACCCCGTGAGGCTCCTTGAAGAAAACTAGTTGTTTTTCTTTGCAAGGGTTTGAAGATAGCATCTTGGTTAGAGATGGGAGCACATGTATGCTTCCACCTTGTAGTGCTGAGATCCCATCTAGATTGGACCTGTGCAGGCCTTGTGCATGCTACCATAGTCTCTGTACGTTCATATCTGTGTCAGTCCTGTTGTGCCAGGAAAACACAGTTTGCTCAGTGTCATCTATCCCTGCTGGCTCTTATGATTTTTCTACCTCCTCTTCTGCATCAATCTCTGAGCTCAGAGGGGAGGGGTTTTAAGAAGACATCCCATTTAGAACTGAGTGATCCCAGGTTATTTACTCTCTGCATATTTCCCTCATGTGTGTCTTTGTATTAGTTCTGTTCTGCTGCAGAAGGGAAGTATTTCTGATGATGGACGAGCAAAACACTGATCTATTGGTGTAGCAGAATATTATTTAGGAGTCATTCTATTGTTGGTTTGTTTAGCAAAACAATAGCTTTTGGTTTTCCTGCATTCATGGCCTATCTAGTCTCAAATTCTCAACTACCCAAGCAGTGTCAGGAATGGGTTTCAGCTCATGGAGTCAGCCTTAAGTAAAATACATAACGCTTCAAACCTACTTAGAAGGAGGAACAAAATAATCATGAGAGGCAGAGGGAGGGAGGGATCTGGGTGGGAGAATGGAGGGGGAGGAAAGGGGTGGCAGGACCAAGTATGGGAAGAGACAGGAGAGAAGTCCAGAGGGCTGGGAGAACAAATAGAAATAAGTAGCAGTAGGAGGTTGGGGGACTTGGTGAACCACTAGAAAATCCCAGATGCCAGCGATGCGAGAGGCTCCCAAGACCAATGAGGAGGACATTAGCTGAAGTATCCAACAGCAGGGAGATAGAACCTGAAGAGACTACCTCCAGTTGATAGGAATGGCCCCCATTGAAGGGATGGGGCCACCCACCCATCTAAAAAAAAATTTAACCCAGAATTGTCCCTGTCTAAAGGAAATGCAGGGACAAAAATGGAGCAGAGACTAAAGGAAAGGCCATCTAGAGACCGTCCCACCTAGGGCTCCATTCCATCTGCAGATACCAAAGCCCAGCAACTATTGCTGATGCCAAGATGTGCTTGCAAAAAGGAGCTTGGTATGGCTCTCCTCTGAGAGGATCTGCCAGCACCTAAGTCAGGTGTAGATACTCTGCAGGCAGCCTGTGAGAGGCTGAATGAGATGAATGGGATTGCACACCCCCCCATAAAAAGAACAATATCAATTAACTGAACCCCTCATAGCTCCCAAGGTCTAAACCACCAACCAAAGAGTATGCATGGTCCTGTCCATGTATCCCACTACATATGTATCAGAAAATTGCCTCATCTGGCATCAGTGGGAGGGGAGGCACCTGATCCTGTAGAGGCTTGATGCTCCAGAGAAGGGAGATGCTAAAAGGTTGAAGCAGGAGTGGGTGGATGGATGGATGGATGGATGGATGGATGGATGGATGGATGGATGGATGGATACATTGATGCATGGATGGATGAGCACCTTCTCAGAGGCAAAGGGGATAGGGTGGGGGATTCATGGAGGTGAGACTGGGAAGGGGGATTACCTTTGAAATGTAAACAAATAAAATGATTAATAACACACACACACACACACACACACACACACACACACACCTCCGTTCCTTTTAAAAACAAACTACAGGTTGATGGATCAACACTGGCCTTTTCTAGAGCTGTTCTAGAAAGCCAAGAATGCAAGGTGTTGTAGGCTAGTAATTTGAGTTGCAAGATTATGTTTTAGACACATGAATAAATTTAGTCCCAAATTCTGGAAGAATCCAGTCAGGCCAGGCATTCCTAAGTTCCGAAGTTCATGCTAACCATTTGGTGTATGTCACTTGCCTCTTGTCAGATGTGCAACCACACTCACTATGATGCTTAATCTTGACTGGCAACTTGATGAGAGCAGGAGCAAAGGCCTTGGAGATTCGTGAGGCGCACCTCTGGAGATAACTGTGATGGTTTTGCTAGAGATGATACATCGTGAAGGCTTTGATCTAATGATTGAATTAGTCTATTAATGGGATTAAACTCTAAATAGGCTTGAGAAGTAATGGCACTGTGGATGGTATGGTTCTAGAGGAAGAAGGAAAATGAGACATATCCTGTTGAGCTAACGTTTAGCCTGCCTTTTCTTGTTCTTTACTGGCTTCTGCTTCCTGTCTGTTCCAACAAGACCTCCATCACCTGAAAGATTGAACCCTCTGTGTTTCAACAGAACCTCCACACGGACAAAAAAAAAAAAAAATTGAACCCTCTGCAATCATCAAAAGATGCATATTTCTTCATTTTAGCCTATTTATGTTCAATAGGCTACCACAGCATCAAGAAAACCATTACCTTTGTGCTCCTATAAGTTTTGTTATATAACCTCAGCCTTTTTCTTCCTTTCTGTACTTGGTAAGTACAGTCAGCTCATCTTTTCATGCAGAGACACACACCTTTTCTTTGACACCGTGGAGATCACCATGTTCAGGCTCTTAGCTTGATGGGCCCTGAAACCAGGGCATATTTTTACAAATATGATTTATCTCACCTAAAATGAATTCTGTGCCTAGCATGCACAAGTTCCTGTTCAATCCTTAGCACTTCAAGAAAAAGAAAGAATTGTGGAGCCCGCTGTGAAGCTCAAAATGCATCCTTCACCTCACACATAATTGTACAAGAGGAGAATGTCAAATAGCTTCCATACTTCCAGCTTAAAAGCACAGTGTAAATGCTAGTGTTAAAATGGCACCTACAATAGTTAAAATAATGAAAAATAAAATATATTCTGCAACTAATTTGTGTGTTTGCATGAATATTTTTTTCCTAAATCGGTAGAATTCTGAGTTGCTGAGGTGTCACTGAGGGGCAGCCTAAGACATTCATCTTGATCTTCCCATTCCCTCAGGTGCTATTTCCAAATAAATATATGCACTCCATAAAACCAATGTCATAAATATAGACAACTGACTCATAATGCTAGCAGGATTTCAATCTTTTTCACCCCCAAAGGATATGCAAAACCATTCAGCTCCAGTCTAAGTGAAAAAAAAAACCTCTAAAATTTGTATTTTTAGCATATTATATAAGAATTCTGAGAAATGGAACAAACTCATGTCTACATAGAAAAACAACCCTAAGACACAGCACTGATGTTTATTACCAGTGGGTATTATGGTTATGGGCACATTCCTTAAAGAGCTCGTAAGACATTAGTTGCTATCTATTAACCAATCAAAAGTTGTTAGGAATATTTTGTAAGTAGAGTCCTGTATTTGATATCTTGAGATAAATAATAAAAAGTATAAGGCACATTTCTCAGGCAAAACTATGTAATGCACTACAATCCCCAAACTGGCATAGAGTTTCTTATTTCGATTATATATAGCAGACTTCTGTAGACAATTCAGGGGAGGTGAGAGGGTGATTGCATGTTTGCATGGTAAAGAATAATATTCAAATATTTGGGTAAATTCATATATATAGGTTTATGTGTATTGATGAAGATTATTTGAGCTTGTCTTTGTTTGTTTATTTGTTTGCTTGTTTTTGAGGCTGGGTCTCTCTCTAGAGTCCAAACTCTAGAGAGATCTGGAACTCTCACAAGCTTACTTTCTCAGACTTCAATTGCTGGAATTATGAATATGACAACACCTCAGCTATATTTGTGTTTTCGTGTGCTTGCCTGTGAGTGTGCACTCGGGTGAGCACATGCGTGCGTGTACATGTGAACCATGAATATGTGAAAATCAAACAGTTTTGGAAATGGTACAACACATTTGTCAGCCAGGAAACTCATAAAAGGCTCATTGTAGTGACAGTGTGTTTAAGGGAAATTTAATTATTGCAGCTGAATGAGCTCTAAGGGTGACGTGTAGTGGGTGTTTTTATATGCTGGGAAGCTCTGTCAAGCACCCAGCTTTTATCTGTGGCTGTGAGTGCCATGGCCTTAGTATCAGTGAATAAACACTGCAGTTATGACAGGCCATTTTATTTTCTCTTGACTTATTCTCAAAGCCCTATCCATTTTCTTTTTCATTCTTCATTTCCGGGTCTCTCCTAGTTAGCATCAGCTGTCAACTTGACATAGCCCCTTCTTGTCTGAGAGAACCTCATTTGAAACATTGTTTCGATGTGGACTTGTTCATGAGGAATTGTGAGAGGGCTTAGCCTAATGTGGGAGGGACTATGCTTAGGCATGTGGACTTGTGCTTTATAAAAAGCTATTAGAAAGAAAGGTAATTCTTTCAGAGTTCTTGCCTCCATGTTCCTGTTTTAGGTTTCCTCAATGATGGTCTGATCAGAAAGTTGAAAAAATAAAAACAAAACTGCCAACCTTTCTTCTACACATTTCTCACAGTCACAGAAAGCAAACTAGGACAAAGGTAGAACAATCCTAACATGAACCTTTATGCATATCATCACTTACATTTGTTTTTAGTTTTAAAGACCAGTATTGTGTACCTGTGTGTTCCCCACCTCTTTTTCTCTCTCTCTTCCTCTCTCTCTCTGTCTCTCTCTCTCTCTCTCTGTGTCTGTGTGTGTGTCTGTGTGTGTGTGTGTGTGTGTGTGTGTGTGTGATCCTCATTTTCACTTCTGATATGTATAAGTAGATGTAATTGCAAACACGGGTGTTTACTTCTTTTCTGTTTATGTACATTATCTCCTTTCACTAACTTCCTCCCCCACCCCAGCATGTGCAGTTTTAGCAATCACACTCCTATTTATTTCAAATTTGCTTCATCATTCTAATTCCCAGGAAAGAGAATCTGGGGTCTATATGCCCATTCCATGTGTGTTCCTTCTCTTGTTATTACCCTTACACTTAGCTTGGTGACACTGTCCTGGGAAAGGCTACCAGTCACCCACACAAACACTGAAATGCATTTCTATTGGTTTTCATATATCACTGCAATAGGCAGCTTGTGGGTGTCGAATCATTTCCTCTTCAGGGCTGTCTCCTCTCTCAATGTCTACAATACTGCTTCATACTCCCATACCTATATTGTTTACCCTCTGGCCTTTCCTTTTATATCATGCATGCTAAATGCATATAGAGATATAAAGGTACTAAATGGCATGCTTTCTTATATTTGAAAATCAAATCAACGGGCATTGGTTTGTCAGCTAGATAGAAGGCAAAAAGCACAGCCAGTTACTGATCAGACTTGAAAGAAACTCATGATAGATAAAGGCAGCTGCGGACTTCAGGGAAGAGCTTTCTCCAAGGTCAGGTAGCAGCTGTAAATGCCATAATGGCCCCCTCTTCGAGTGGCTATTGCTTTCTGTCTAATAACACCCTAGAACTGCTTTGCTATTTCCACCTAGAAATTGGATACCCTGTTGCTAAACTGCCCTTAACTCGTAGCAGCACCTAATCCCTAATTAATCCTCACTTCCAATAATCCCTCCAAAGAGCAAGCAATTCAGGACTGATCCCTGCCTCCCAAGGTCTGCAGTTCATTTCTCTCTCTCTCTCTCTCTCTCTCTCTCTCTCTCTCTCTCTCTCTCTCTCAAGGATTCTTCCAACTTGTTTTTAAGATCCATCTTCTGCCCCTCTGCAGTGCTTTGTGGCTGCATCAGATCAAATCCTAGGACTACAGACTAGTCATGCACATATATGTACATATACGTACATATACAGATATCTTCTTAAAACATGCTCACCGTGTGTCTAAAACATATTCTTGACAAACAGGCATAATAAAAAACCTTTGATCTTATAATACTGTATATTAATACCTTATAATACTGTATATTAATGAGAGATGCACATATACATGCATAAATATGTGCATGCATATATATATATATAAAATATTCATTAAGATTATCATATTTTAAGCATTCATTTGATTTTATTTAAATTGATCATATAATACAGTTCTGCCTATATAAATAATAAATTTCTTTTTATGGTATAGTGTCTGAAGCATTTAGAATTTTATCAGCTGGATGTGCATTAAAATTATTGACTTTCAAAATATGAATTTCATAGTTTCTTACTCTTAGTAATACTCATTGGCTTCTTTCTGTAACTATTAAACCAAGTAAGTATATTGCATAGATTTAAATACAACATTACTCTAAAAACTACACAACATAACAATACATTAATCCTACTTACTAGATGCATAAGAAAAATATGCTCGCATAACATTGAAAAAAAAAAAAGATCTAAGAGACCACATGTTAGAGAGGCAGCATTGCATTAACTTGGAGACAAAGTTCACCTTCATACAGAGACACCCAGAATGAGGAATGAAGGAGAGCATCTGGTGTTTCAAATCAAATCGTATTCCATTATCATCCTCTGATAGCTGGCATTCAAAGACTCAGAAAATTCTAGACTTTCCTGAAAGGTAAAATTATGTTATGTTGTTGATCATATATTCTGAATAAAAGAAAGTGGAAAGGTTGTTTTTACAGAGTCTCTTTAAGAACATGTTTGAGAAAATCTATACAGACAGTATGCTGCCTCTGTTTATGATCCAATTATTAGGAAGCATAATAAAAGCATATGGGATGATATAGGGTATTTGATATTCCTTCCAATTTAAAATTTTATTATGGTTACTCCACATATTTTACTGCCTATAAAGATTTCATTGCATATAGATTTTTTTTTTCTAACATAGCCTCAATATGAATGTACAACTTTAGATACTGGTTAAAAGTAACACCAAGGGGCCATTTTAATTTTCATCATAATTGTATTGCAAATCTATGTCTGCTTTCCGTCTAATCATTATGCAAGGAGAGGTTACGGCACATCTATTCAACTGTTATCTTGTTGAACCCAGCTATGACTTTGTGGGGAGCCTTGTCAGTTTTCATAATACAAATTAATTTTTAAGCACACAGTAATATTTAAGAAAGACAGAAAATTGGAACAGATTTCTAAAGCTTATCATGTGAAAATCTCAATCATGTGTCTTGAGTCTTCATGAATTATATTCATTTTCTTTTTACTTGCTGAAACTATCTCTCTACGGCTTGAAAGTTAAAGCCCTAAGAAGAGAATTTCCTAACAGCAGTTACATCTTCAAGTGCATCTCATTCAACATTTCATTTAGGAATTATTTACAAATATTAATTCCTTCTAGATTTATATACATTTACAGGTGTGTATGGTATGTGTCTCTTTGTGTAATGCTCACTGCAAAAAAAAAAAATGCAACTAAGTACAAGAAGATGTTGGAAACTATTAAAGAATATTTCAGTGGCTGTAGAGTGGAGTAAAACTGTCTTTCCAGTATTTGTTTTTTGAAATTCTACACACCTGTTCATACACATGCACATACACACGGAAACACACATACAGATGACACACATGTGTGTATGCAAGCATGAGCCTATATGTACACATGAGCATGCATGGTGTATGCATACACACATACACACATACACACACACACACACACACACACACACACACACACACACACACACAGCCTAACGTCATACACTCTCCACCACAGGCCTTGGTCATTTCCTTTCCACTCACTCCACTTCCTTCTCATCTAAATACACCACATAGTAGCCTTCATGTCTGAATGTTTTGCTCACAGTCTGCCTTCAGCTTTACATGTTTTCAATTACTCCAATGTCCAAGCACTATCTTTAATGATTTTTGACTCCTAAAGTTCTCATATTTATATTGATGGATTGGTATGCGATTATCTCTGTGTAAGTCTTTCTTCCTTAAAACATCAATTTTCTAGATGTCATTACCACACAGGAACAATACCAATGGGAAGTCTGCATTGAATGTTGGTTCTGAGCCATTAAGGAATGTATTCTACTGGTAAGTCCAAATTCAGAAGAGACTTTTCCCCAGGTTTCAGATCCTCACAAGGAAAAATACTCTCTTGTATTTTTTGGTCTATTCAATATTTTAAATAGAAGAGGTATGGCTGCAATAAACCTACTTTATACAGCCTATTAATTTATTGTAACATCATTTTTAAATGCCCTAAAATACAGTCAATATGAAATTTGGCCAAATGGCTAGATGCCACATGCCCCTAAATCTAGACTTCAGAACAGCTACCTGTATGCAGTTATTTTAGGTAAAAATCATCTATGACCTCCATTAAACAGGCAACATCTAAAGAACAAATTACAATATTGTATAAATCTATCAGTATGGTTGAGTCTTAAAGATTTGTTTCATTTTTAACTATGTCTGTTTGTCTCTCTGAAGGAATATGTCCATGAGTGCAGGTGCCCATGAAGATCAGAATAGGTAGCCAGACCATACAGAGGTGGGCTTACAGATATGTGTGAGCCTCTGCTTAGCATGGACACTGAGAACCCAATTTGTCTCCTCTGAAAGGACAATTCATGCCACAAACTGCTGAGCCATTTCTCCAGACCCACCTATACTATCCAATCTTAATGAAAACCTTGAAAATAGCCAATCGTCTTATATATAGTTCAGACAATTAGGCAAAGAAAGGAAAATTACATTTAATCTCTCTTCATACATTGATTATGGGAAGATAAATGTTAGAATACTATGAGATTGCTTTGTATCTCCTATCATGAATGTTGCTATATCTGTTTGCAAAGCCCTGGTTTATACTTGTGGTTCCAGGAAAAATGATTAATAGAGTCCTTTTCCTACTATTAAAACTATTCAGTCTTGCATGAAAAAAAAATTGACCATATGAATCATGAGACATATACCAGGAAGTAAAAGTTATGCTTAGAAGGAGATCTGCTGGCCCCAGCAAGACTTCAAGGCATTTATCTTGATTGATGTTCATGGGCTTGCTACTCCCTTGTACGCAGCAGGTTATTTTCACCTTCAGTGAGTGCCATTGGGTTTATTTGAGTCTATGTGTCCAATAGATCCAATTATATCTAGTTCCTACTAAGTAGCGCTTGAAACACATATACAATCATCTTCTGCCAGAGTTTGTTAAAAACCCTATGTTTTACGACTTTTCCTACTGATGCTGGTTCTATTCACCTCAATTAGAAAAAGTAACCACAGACCAAAGAAATTAGTCCATTCAACTATAACTTGATACACGAATGAGTTAAGAGGGATTATTTACAAGAGCCTGGGTGGGGACTCGCTAGCATCCACAAGGATGACTTGACCAGTTGTATCATTGAAAAGTTTATTACAGCACAGAAAATGGCTTATGAAAACCACATCACCAGTTTATCCTGCACAACTTGCAGGCATCTTCACTGAAGAGACTTCTCTATCCCAGCAACTGTTTACAAGTCCTAAAACCTTGAGGAAGACTCCTTGAGTCTTATGTGCATGCCGAGTTTTAAAATTTCCTTGTAAGTTTCATAAGCCTCCCTGAAATATGGAAGGCTGAAACCCAAAGAAACAACTAAAGGGCAGATTTCTTAGCACTCAACCATATAACCAAAAGGCAAACCACTTTGTATTCCAACCCTATCCTGTTGCAGCTAATTCTCTTGATTTCTGGTTATACTGACAACTTTAACCACTTTTGGTTACTGTATCAGGTGCTGTATGAAACAAGGCTAAAATCCACCAGTTCCAAACGCAAGTGCTATATATGCAATTGCTCACTGCTAGTAGCAACTATCTTTCCTGTTCCAGAGAAATGCATATTCCACAGGAGTTTGACCATGCTGGGCACCTAATATTTCTCTGAACATTTATAACTTTGAATATATATATATATATATATATATATATATATATATATATATATATATATATATATATATCATATATATGATAATTTATAGTTCTTGGTCTACCATGTTATATCTTCATATTGCATATACTGAATTAGCCTTGTCATCTCTAAATACAACTAGAACATGAAAATCCTACATTGTAAGAGGCAACAGGAGAATTAGGATACCTTGAGCTTGGTGCATAAAGATGGACACAATTCTATCCTCATCTCCTCAGGCTTGGTTTTTGTCCTGCTTGTGTATTTCTTTTGTATTTTTTTCAAAAATTATGTGTATATATGTGAGTCTATGTGTGTGAGTGCAGAAGGCTATAAGGGACTTTCAAACACCTTTAGGGTTGGAGTTATCTTAAATTAACTGCCTGACATGAGTGATAGCAACTGACCAAGGGTCCTCTGCATGAGCACTGTCTGTTCTTCATCTCTAACCATCTGTCCAGACTCCTTGTTTGTGCATTTCAAGAAGGAAGCCACTATATCAGCTAATATCTCATTCCTCTCATGAATTACAATTGTGTCTTCCTTAATAAGCAGCTGTATCCCCTTTGAGAAGAATAGAGTCATAGATAGAACTCTATCTACCACGTATAGTACTATGCATAAAGTTTATTAAATGATGAGCTTCTTAAAAACTAAGCATCATGCTGTCTCTCAAGATTCTGTGAAACCTTGCCTAGACCAGTGCTAGTGATATGGTGATCCAGATGTCCTACACCAGGCTGATCAGATAAGAGTTTGCTTTTCTCTTAAGCATCAGTTCCTGGCAGCATCAAGATAGATGTACCCTGATTAACCACTTATGAAGTGTCAGGAAAATCACCAAATGTATTTCTTTCACAGATTGCTCTATTTGGAAACTCTCAACTTCCCATTACCATGGAAACCACCAAGATTCAGCTGTGAACTATAGTTGATGATTTTTTTATTTGTCTTGTTGTATATAATTAATTTTTGTTATACCATATGTTCTTCATATACCATGAAACACTGCTATAATATGCACAAATTTACTTAATTTCTGGCTTTTAAAGGTAGAAGCTATTGAAAAGTCATGGTGGAAAAATTTCAATTCTTTTTTTTAATTAGATATTTTCTTTATTTACATTTCAAATGTTATCCCCTTTCCTCATTTCCCCTCCCCAAAACTCCCTATCCCCTTTCCCCTACCCCCTGCTCACCAACCCACTCACTCTCTCTTCCTGGCCCTGGTATTCTCCTACAGAGGGGCATAGAGCCTTCTCAGAACCAAGGGCCTCTATACTCATTGATGACCTACAAGGCCATCCTTTGCTACATGTGCAGCTAGAATCATGAGTCCCTCCATGTATACTCTTTGGTTGGGGACTTAGTCCCTGGGAGCTCTAGGGGTATTGGTTGATTCATATTGTTGTTCCTCCTATGAGGCTGCAAACCCCTTCAGCTCTTTAGGTCCTTTCTCTGGCTCATCCACTGAAGACCCTGTGACCAATCCAATGGTTGACTGAGAACATCCACCTGTGTTATTTGTCAGGCACTGGTAGAGCCTCTCAGGAGATAACTTTATCAGGCTTCTGTCAGCAAGCACTTGTTGGTATTCATAATAGTGTCTGGGTTTGGTGACTGTATATGGGATGGATCCCCAGGTGGGGCAGTCTCTGGATGCCCTTTTCTTCAGTCTCTGATCCACACTTTGTCTCTGTAACTCTTTCCATGGGTATTTTGTTCCCCCTTCTAAGAAGGACATAAGTAACCACATTTTGGTCTTCCTTCTTCTTGAGCTTCATGTGGTCTGTGAATTGTATCTTGGGTATTCTGAGATTTTGGGCCAATATCCACTTATCAGTGAGTGTATACCATCTGTTTTCTTTTGTGATTGGGTTACCTCACTTAGGATGATATTTTCTAGTTCCATCTATTTGCCTAAGAATTTCATAAATTTGTTGTTTTTAATTGCTGAGTAGTACTTCATCTGGAATAACAAGAAAAGCAAACAAAAACAAAAACAAAACAACCACAACAACAACAAAAAACCCATAGGATAGTGAAACTTTTTCTCAACAATAAAAGAACTTCTAGTGGAATCACCATCCCTGACCTCAAGCTGGAATACAGAGCAATTGTGATAAAAACTTCATGGTATTGGTACAGAGACAGGCAGGTAGATCATTGGAATAGAATTGAAGACCCAGAAATGAACTCATACACATATGGTCACTTGATCTTTGACAAAAAAGATAAAAAACAACCATTGGGAAAAAAAAAAAAAGACAGTATTTTCAACAAATGGGTGCTGGTTCAATTGGCAGTTAGCATGTAGAAGAATGCAAATCGATCCATTCTTATCTCCCTGTAAAAAGCTCAAGTTCAGGTGGATCTAGGATCTCCACATAGAACCAAATACACTGAATCTAATAGAAAACAAAGTGTGGAAGAGCCTCAAGCACATGGGCACAGGGGGAAATTTCCTGAATAGAATACCAATAGCTTATGTTCTAAGATCAAGAATCGACAAAAGGGACCTCATAAAATTGCAAAGTTTTTTATAAGGCAAAGGATATTGTCATTAGGACAAAACAGCAACCAACAGATGGGGAAAAGATCTTTACCAATCCTATAAAGGGCTAATATCCAACATATACAAAGAACTCAAGAAGTTAGACTCCAGAGAACCAAATAACCCTATTAAAAGTGGGGTATAGAGCTAAACAAATAATTCTCAACTGAGGAATACTGAATGACTGAGGAGCACCTAAATAAATGTTTAACATCCTTAGTCATCAGGGAAATGCAAATCAAAACAACCCTGAGATTTCACCTCACACCAGCCAGAATGACTAAGATAAAAAACTCAGGTGACAGCAGATGCTGGTGAGGATGTGCAGAAAGACAAACACTCCTCCATTGTTGGTGGGATTGCAAGCTGGTACAACCACTCTGGGAATCAGTTTGGCAGTTCCTTAGAAAATTGGACATAGTACAACCTTAGGATCCAGTTATACCACTCCTGAGCATATACCTAGAAGATGCTCCAACATGTAATAAGGACACATGCTCTACTATGTTCATAGCAGCCTTATTAATAATAGCCAGAAGCTAGAAAGAACCCAGATGTCCCTCAACAGAGGAATAGATATAGAAAATGTACATTTACACAATGGAGTACTACTCAGTCATTAAAAGCAATGCCTTCATGAAATTCTTAGGCAAATGAATGGAACCAGAAAATATCATCCTGAATGAGGTAACCCAATCCCAAAAGAACACACATGATATGCACTCACTGATAAGTGGATATTAGCCTAACAGCTCAAAATACCCAAGATAAAATTCACAGACCACATGAAGTCCATGTAGAAGGAAGACCAAAGTGTAGGTGCTTCATTCCTTCTTAGAAGGGGTAACCAAATACTCACAAGAGAATATACAGAGACAAAGTGTGGAGCAGAGACTGACGGAAAGGCCTTCCAGAGACTGCCCCACCTGGTAATCCATCCCACATACTGTCACCAAACTCCGACACTATTATGGATGCTAAAAAGTGCATGCTGACAGGAGCCTGATTTAGCTGTCTCCTGTGAGGATCTGCCAGAACCTGACAAATACAGAGGTGGATGCTCACAGCCAACTATTGGCCTGAGCATAGGGTCCCCAAAGGAGGAGTTAGAGAAAGGACTGAAGGAGCTGCAGGGGTTTGCAGCCCCATAGGAAGAAAAACAATATCAACCAACAAGAGCTCCCAGGGTCTAAACCACCAACCAAGGAGTACATATGGAGGGATCCATGGCCCCAGCCATATATGTAGCAGAGGATGGCTCTGTCAGACATCAATGGGAGAAGAGGCCATTGGTCCTGTCAATACTTGATGTTCCAGTGTAGGGGAATGTGAGGGCGGGAGTCAGGAATGGGTAGGTGGGTTAAGGCACACCCTCATAGAATCAGGAGGAGTGGGGATGGGATAGAGAGTTTAGGGGGGATCAGGAAAGGGGATAACATTTGAAAATATTCAATGAAAATGACTAAGCATAAAAAGGAAACAGTTTTAAGTTTATGATTTAAAATAAAGTAATGCTAAAGGAAGAAACAAATAACTTATCTCATAATCTCTGAGTTATAAATAGTAGGGTGAGGTTTAAACTCCTGTCCCTTAAAGTTCTGGCCCTAATATTTTTCTATGATGTCTTTTCCCTTCAGAGAAGGAACCATGAAGGATTCGTTAGTTCTACTTGCATAATTTTCTGATAACACCTACAAAAATCAGCAGTTTATATTCTGACAAGAAGGAAAATAAATTGAAATCTAGTTTCATCTTAGTCATTGCTTATAGTTTTTGTTTGTTTGTCTGTTTGTTTTCTCCAAGAAGGTTGTTTCTTTCAAAAAAAATGCTCTAAGGGCTAGTGATTTGAATCCACAGGAAAATGTTTCTTAACTTGACTCCCTGCTGAGCTTAATCCAGAATGCTCATTTTAGATGTAGAAAACTGATGCCCAAAATAGTCCTCTGACCCTGACACATGCTCCATGTAATATCCATGTATATACACATCATACACAGACAATAATAATGACAAAAATAGTCACACACAAACACACAGGTATATATGACATTAAACTGTCAGCAACTAAGAAGTATGTCACAATACAATGTGTCTCAAAGGACCATCTTGATAGTCCATTAAAAACGTTTCCCATCTCTATGCATCAATAACTTTGCTTTTATTATGGCTTCTTTTCTGTGATCAAATGGTTTATTGTAATGTTTTAGATTTTTTTCATAAGCCTGTGCTGATTAATATATACTACTCAACAATAATTCTGTCACAAAACTGTTCTGTAGTTCAGTGCCAGAGGAATAACACTTACTAATTGGATGACCTAATGACTGCAAAATGCCCCCAGAAATAAATCAACTAGAAAAATGTAAGCTTTCACTAGAATTAAAAGATAATAAACATACGTTTCTCTCTTTTGCTTTGGATTGTTGACCTCTCCTTCCAGTCTATATTGTTACAAATGTGGCTCAATGTTGGCTGTGATCTTAGTCCTTTGAGATTTAAATAAAATTGAACTAAGGCTTATAACCAAGGTATCTGGCATAGCAACATCCAGACTGTAAGGCCAAGACTCGTCTAACTTTTATTCCTGCAGAATGTCTCAGTCTGCAAGGCAAGGCCCATTTTCTTAGAAATAATGCTATGGAAAACATTGAAAACGTTTTAAATTGCATTTTTCTTTTAATTTACTCTGTATGTTAATGCCACAGTGCACATGTGGAGATCTGAAGACAACTTGAGGAAGTCAGTTCTCTTCTTCCAACCTATGGGTTACTGGAGCTTTATCCACTGAGCCATCCCAAGAGTCTGAGGTCTATTTTATAAAGTTGCATTCATCTATTTATTGTATATGATGCAAACATTTCCTATAATTCTCGAACCAACAGCAAGAAAGTAGGGTATTTCAAACTTTGCTAAAGTTTTAGGGGGGGGGGGGTGTGCTGAAGGGTATAATCATATAGCATAGAATTTAAGTTCCATCGATGATAATGAATACCCTGAACCCTTCCCACTCCTGGTTTTATACCTTGGTGCCAAGACAGGGGAGAGTGATTCATCCTTGCCTTCAGGGCCACCTCATCTCTATGGTGATCTGAGAGGCAGCATCCCTGCTGTTTGTGGGTTGTAGTTTATTTTTGTTTTCATTTGGCTCTGTTTACTTTTCAATTGATGTTGTTTGTACTCTGCTGGTTAAACACTCACCTAAATTAGTGCTAACAGTATCTTCCTTAAAAAAAAAAAAAAAAAAAAGGAAAAAAATAGAACAAAAGGCAACTTAGGACAGTGGTGCCCTAAGGCACCAGAATAGTCATAATCATGTGGATTGTGAATGGAACTTTTTCTCTCACCTCGGTCTCTGCCACATTATTTATTTTTATTTTTGACAAGCACACAAATTTATATTGTAACAGTTAGAGTCCATCATTTCTCAATAATAAAATGCAGAGGAAGTTATGGATTGCACCACATAACTAGTATTTTGAAAATAACCCCACACAGTTGATTAAATTTAACAGCTAGCCTTGACTGTGGACTAGTGTTCTGTGCACTGTTGTGCTCGATGACCGCCCAAATGAAGAGTGATGGTTCTGTGTTCCTGTGGCAACATCGTGGTATGCAAATACTTTCACAGAACTCAACAGACTTTTGAAAGCAGGCATAAGAGAGGAAGCACGCTGCAAACATAGAAAGGGCCAGGAATGTTCTGATGGAGGCCCTTCACCTGCAGAAGATGGGATGGCTCCTAAAAGTCCAGCATCCATGTGAGAGTAACCAGAAAATATTTGTGTTTCTCTAGGTAATCTTAAATGGGAGAAAATGAAGGAAAAACTAGAAAGGCTGTCAAGTGTTAATCAAGTCCTGGGTGTGTGGAGCTAGTTAATGAGTGGGTTATGGTTTATGAGCCTTTGAAGCTCTCTGCTAGAGCCTATGATCTGAATCCCATTGCCCTGAGTGGTTTTATAATTTCAGCTTCTCCCCAGAGACGGCAGTTCTACTGTTAATACCATTCGAAAGATGAAACTTAGGCAGCAAGAGACTGGGTAGCTGTTTAGAGGCACTTCAGGTAGAAACCCATGTACACCAAGAACTTCTGAACAAGCTGGGGGCTGATATTAGGATGTATTAGGACCATGGTGAAAACAGAAAACACATCTATCTGTGCTAACCAACACCCATCAGAGACAGCAATCAGCTGAAGTAGACTGTCTGGACTGTGAGATAGGTAAATATTCTCTAGTCTCCTTGCTGTGGAGTTTAAGATAAACGGATAGTGATTTGCATCTACAAGACAGAGAAAGGAGAAATCTTTGATGCACGAAACCTTTTTCAGGAAGGACTGAGTTCTGGGGACCTGAATATGACAAAGTTGCTCTCCTGGATTTGATTAGGCACAGAGAAAGGCTGAGACCTTCACTTTCTTCTAGAAAGAGACCATGGTCCCAATCTTTCTTGGACCCAGCTCTAGTCAAATACCTCTGAGCCTCTTCATCATCTCTGTTCTACCTCTAACTTAAAAGAATTTAACAATCATCATAATGCTTTCAGATTGTTTCATTTTGTACTAATATCTGGAATACCAGGATAAACCTCTCAACAGTAAGTTTGTGAGTTAAATAATGCAGAAATAATCAGTACCAATTAAATGACACAAATAACCAAATAACCCAGAAGGAAAATATATATAAGCCCTCATTTTAGCTGCAAAATAATCATGAAAGACGTAATTTTTATTCTCTTAAACTAAGAAATGGGAGAAGAAGCAACTAAGTCAGTTCCCTCTCTAGGCTGTATCCCACAGTTACTCATAGACGCACTGGTAGGTTTAATCTTTTGGCATTGCAATATGACCTCGTCAACCACAAAGCTCATGCTCCAGAGCTGTACAATTCTTAGCAATTATCAGTGATCTCATAATGCTTAATTAAGTTTAGGACTTTGTGTTAGATCACATTCATAGTTATCCTGGGGCATATATGGCTTTCAGGCAACAGTTAGACACTTCTATAAGTGTCTCCCTGATAAACTTCAAGGCTAGTATTTAACCTAGTAGATACAGAAGATTCAAGTCACCTTTTTTGTTTGGTGGATTGAAAATAGTTTTCTTACCCCATAAAACATATTCTGATTATCGTTTCCCATGCCTTGATTCTTCTAAGATCTTCCTTGACTGTCCACCCACCAGAATCCCACACCCCTTCTTTCTCTCTCAGTATAGTATAATTAGAATCTCAGAAAATAATAAACTAATATAAGACAAAATTTAAAATAAACAAAGCAAAATAGGTTAAAACAAACAAACAAACAAACAAACTACCAGGATAATAAAGGTCAAAGAAAAGCACAAGAAACATATAGATACAGAGGCACAAATAAATCCCATAAAATATAACATGGGAAACTATTATATTTATAAATAGATAGAATGATATGTAGATGGATATACAGATGACAGATATAAATATATGCAAAAACTGCAATGAAAAATAGAAAAGTAATACCCAGGCAAAGCATTATGAGGCAAAGAACTTGGAATATGCTATTGAGGTCATTTGTACTGATCATCTGCTGCTGGGTATGGGATCTGTATGTAAGTAAGGTTTTTATATCTAGTGAGACTCCACTGGGGGGGGGGAACTGGCTCCTTATGAGCCACTACCAATTAAATAAAGCTTCTGGGTTAGGGATGGAGATTTATGACCACTTCCCCTTCCTGTACCAGGATCCTTTTGTGCTTATCCCTGACATATCTGGTCTTAGGTTCTTAGACACCTAAGCAGCGTTAGGTATAGGTTCCATATCATGTAGAAGGCTTTAAATCTAATCAGCTGTTGGCTGGTTACTCCCACAAGCCTTATGCCATTTCTGCAACAGAATATCTTGCAGGCAGGCCATTGTTGTAGATCTAAGGTTTGTAATGTTTACATTTGTCTGTAATATGTTTTTTTCTAAAATAAAAAAGAAATTGTATTAGATATTCAATAGTTTATCTCACAACAGAATTGGAGAAGTAGGGAGAAAGTTCAGTGTTTAAAGTGCTTGTTGTATAAGTACGAGGATTTGAGTTTGTCTCCTCGGAACGTAGGCAAAAGTCAAGCATAGTAGAGATTATATTTGTAACTTCAGTTCTCCTACAGAGAGACTGGAAGCAGAGACAGGGGAATAAAACTCCAGAAACTTGTAAGGTAATGAGCCAGGTACACACGGTGGGAAAACACAGTTAGATGGTCTCAAACAAGGTATGAAGAAAACCAGTGTTGAGCACTATACACAATATGCTCCACTCAGCAAACCCACATATACATATTGACACACACAAACATATATGTACATACATACATTTACATATCATACACTACCTACAGAAATAAACAAAGAAAAACTATATCTTTGAATTATTTAACCCAATTACAGGCTAATGTAAGTATCCTGAGAATATAAATCTAAGATAAGTTACAGTATTCAGTACATTAAGGGGGAAATGTGCTTTGACTTAATGATTTTTATTATTTGGATCTGCGTGCATGCCTGTGCACATTTTCATGTGTATACAGGAGCACACACATGAGCATATGCTTGTGGAAGCCAGAGGACAACCTTGATGTTGTTTCTTGGGCACTGTTGACCTCTTTTCTTTTGAAACAGGGTCTCTTCTTAATCTGGAACTTGCTAAGTAGTTAATGCTGGAATGCCAGTGAGCCCCAAAGATCTATCTGTCACCACTCTCCCAACGCTGGGATTAAAGCATGAGCCACCACACCACAATTTTTACATGCATTCTGATATTGAACTTAGGCCCTCATCCATACAAGGCAAGGTCTTTCCTCAGCAGTGCTTTAAGAATATTTAAGTGAGGATGAACTGACGGAGGCATAATTTCACTGAAGTTAAGGGGCATCTGTGAATTTGTTGCCTACCTGTCAAATACATGAGAGCTGTTTACTTAGAATGCCACCATCAAAAAGAAGAGGTCTCTCCCTCCTAGATTCTGTTTAGGATTCATTACATCTCTTGTATATGTATCAAATAAACAAGTCGAGAGGTTGCATTGGCACTGACTCCCTTTCCACTCCCCCCCCCCATTTATCTCTCCAATTCTAATTAGTTCTAGGTCATCTCTCTGTTTCTTCTTCACTCTCTTTCTCCCTTCTCTCTTTCTCCCTGCCCCCACCTTCATCATTATCGCCATGCATCGTTCTTAGCACTAGCTCTGCTTCTTCCTGGAAGTTCTCCCCTTTTGGTGTGTGCTCATCTTTTGCATGTCAAGTTGAAAGAAAGGTTATGTTTTGACAGCTCTTTTTGACTCCCCAGTCTAAAGACGGCAAACCACCCATCTTTTCACCCAGCAATATGTAATTGCTGTCATTAGCTGGCTGTTCTCTTACTTGTGGTTTCTTTTGTTCATTTGTTTTCTGATCATACTAGATCAGAAGTCCTGCAAGAGCAGGGGCTTAGGTCAGTAACAGATAAAATGTGTTAGTAATCGAGTTTAGTTTGAAGCCCAATCCACAAGGAAGAACTCATGCCAGGTAGCCTAACCTGGCCAAGAACTTGGGACAAGGGAGGTCATAAGTCTTATGTGAGAATTACTACTATTGGTTTTCTACGTCAACATTACTATGTTAATCTAAACTGTCTTCTCATTACCCGTCCTCTCCATAGATAAGTCTAGCTCTCTTCATCAGATTGGCTTATTTATGCAGTGGACAGCATAAATACAGAGACTCATAGCTGATCAAAGCACAGAAAATAAGTGACTGGTGCAGAGTGCCCAGTCCTAAATGGGACATCTAGATTGCAGTTCTTGAAGCTCTTGAGAGAGTATGACCTTACCTGAAACCAATGGACATGCAAGATCTAGACAGATAGAAAATAGGTAATTTTGGTAAGGACACTGTATGCATGACATTTGTCATCACAGCCACTCTTTCTGAGCACCTGCCATGCAGTAGATGCTGTGTTTTTATGTCACCTCATTCAGTTCTCACAGTCACTTCTCCACCCAGCTTGAATATTCTTAGAGCTAGAGACTGAGGAGAGCTGTTGAGCTGGCAGAAGATTTACTTGATTAATATTAACATTTTAAAAACATATTTTAGTGAATGACGAAGGTGGAGTCAGTGCATTTAAGGAGCCTTTTAAAAGGCCTACAGACCATCTAATATGTCCCACATGTACATTCCACAGCTATCCTTTACTGCACATATAAACAACTGATCTTCAGTTTCAACCCAGAAGCTCAAAGCAAAATTCCCTAAGGTGCCTGCCACAAGAATCAGGAATCACAAGTTCCATGCACATACCCCGAACCACTCATGGCTGGGTCTTTCACAGCTATATGAATGGTATTTTACCATTGTTATTAAATGGACAAATATCAGTTCTCTCTGTGACCTACCTACATGCTTGCCCAGACTACTTTCTAAAGTCCTATCTTTTTTATTATTGTTATTATTAATCCTATTTATTTTACAAAGAACTATGGATTTCTCTCTTCCTGACTTTCCCTGATAAGCATGCTGCTAGGTGAAATACAATGAGGCTCTTGGTGCAAATTACTGAATAGATGATGTAGCCTGACATTAGGGTCACGGGTGTTATTTGCATTGGAAAGGTAGTTAAATTGAGACAAAAGATTGTTCAAATTAGAGAACATGCAAGTTATTGGATGGGCACAAAGGGTAAAATTATAAATGTGTTAATATGTCTTGCTACCATAATATGGCTTTGTTGTGGATAAAATATTGAAAATCTATAATTATATTGAATATTGTAGACCCAGTACTTTTCAATGGTGTGTCTGCTATTTGACTGCATTTTGAATTTTCATCCTGACACTCTCAATAGAGAAAGGAAAAAATACTAGTCTGGCTGATTTTGTCATTGTTGCTTTTAGTCTACAAAACACCTTGATAACATTTGGGATCTCTGAAGAAAAAGAAAACTTTGCAGTCCATTTTTTATGAAAATCACTCTGAGTCACCATATTTCTTTCTGTTCATTTTTCCCATCTGATTTTGTCTATAGTATGCATGCATAGCGGGTTAAGTGGTAGGGATAGGTGATGGTTTATTGAGCACCAGCTTACTGTATGATGATTTACTGAGCACCTGCATACAGTAAGCACCATGTTTGCATGTGAGCTCCTTCAGCGCTCACATTCACTTCTCCACCCTGGTCTGATTTGAAGACACTCTCAGTGACCTCTAAATGACTAACTTTCCAGATACCAAATAACTCTTGTCAGAGCAAGAACTGTATCCAAAGTCTAATTGGAAAGGCTCCCCAGGTCGAATGACACTTGGAGAAACTCACATACCTGTAGCCTAAGAAAACAACATGAGGTCAAACAAGTGTGCTCAGGGAAGGATATAGGGACAAGCTCTAAATGCTTCAAGGGTTATCCTCTCTCTCTCTCTCTCTCTCTCTCTCTCTCTCTCTCTCTCTCTCTCTCTCTGTATATTTATTCTATGGGGTGGGAGAGGATGGGGGGTGCATATATTCTCCTGTATACAGAGGCCAGAAGCCATCTTTATGTATCTTCCCCAATATCTATCTATCTATCTATCTATCTATCTATCTATCTATCTATCTATCTATCTATCGACCTACCTACCTACCTACCTGTCTGTCTGTCTGTCTGTCTGTCTGTCTGTCTGTCTGTCTGTCTCTCCCTCCCCCTCTCTCTATTTCTCTGTATATTTATGTCTATGGGGAGGAGGAGGGAAGGGGAGAGGAGGGGATGAGAAGGAAGGAGAGGGTGGGAAGTGCATATGCTCATGTGTACAGAGGTCAGAAGTCATCCTTGTTTGTCTTTCCCAATCTGTCTATCACTCTCTGCTTTATCTTTGTGAGACAAGATCTCCTCCTCTTCCTTTCCTCCCTCATTTCCTCCCTCCTTCCCTCCCTTCCTCTCTTATTCACTGATTCACCAAGGATACTTTTTACCTCTGCCCCAACTTTCCAGCTTTGGTATTAAAAGTATACACTATGCCTGGCTCCCATATTGGCTCTGTGGGCTGAACCCAGACTCTCATGTTTGTACTCCAAGAAGTTACCTACTGAGCTTGATCAAGCTGGAATTTAAAGGCCTTTTACAGAAAATTGTGGTTCCAGGTTCTGCCTCTCCACCCAGGGTATCCAGTACACTGGCTCAGAGAGGTCATGGCAAAGTCTGGAATGAGTGAAGTCTGAAGTCCATAATTCACCTCTTCCCTCCAGGGCATCAGATGCTGCTGCCCACTAGACCATGAAGGGGTAAAGCAGAGTCCTGGTCTGGTTGGCAGCAAATTAGAGGGTGAGAAGGTCTTCCCCAGAGATCTTTAATGAAGCAGCTTTCTGAGATGAGCTTAGCTGTTCGTACTTCTTTATTGGGAATGGGTTTGTATGGAAACACTTTGTTCAGGGTTAACCTAAGGTTATATAGTTTTGGAGAGGTGCATGAGAATATCCAGGGAGGAAAAAGGTCAATGGCTGAAAGCTAAGATACTGAGATGCCTCGTTAACATGGAGAGGCAGTTCAGCTGCTGTGCTAAGTGACTGACTACTTGGGACCACCTGATTGGGGAGTCTCCAGGCTATGTGCTCCATGGCAAGTACAGAAACAGGTAGAGAGGTAGCACCACTCCTGCCATATCAAGTTTTAAGATTTTGGGGGTTTGATCATGCTCCACCTTACTAATTCTATACTAATTCCTTTCATGGTATGGTCCACATGCCCCACAGGAAATGATACTAATATTCACAATAATTCAGTTAAAATATTGGCTTGTAGAGGATTATCCAATCATGTTATCACTTCTCTGAATGACAGCTTCTAATGTGTTTTGACAGCACTTTTTCTAAGGAATTATTCTTCATAAAAAAGAACCACCTCTTCATGAGTGCAGCTAAAGAAGCCTAACCACCCTCTTCTCTGTTTAGTGTTACACTCTTGAGCTTCTGCTCTGAGAACCACAATATCACTCAACCTCTCCCACATACCTCCCGTGTTTTTGACCTTGTATAGCTCTTCCACATTAACATCCTTGAGATCAGGATCATGTACCACCATCCCTATCAGAGCCTTTCCTATGAGTGTGGGGTTGGACCATCATCCCCTGAGATAAACCATTACGCCTGGCTCAATTTCTTTGACTTCATGGATCTCAAAGACTTTGTACACAACTTAGACTATAGTGAATCAGATTAAGGATTCTTAGTCTCAGTCTTTACCACCAACGCTGAACTTATTGGAAAATGATTGGAAATCCTATCTCTCTGCATGCTAGAAAAACTAGCTGCAAAATGTCATCTCCATCCCAAATTAACTCAGGTATGACTTACATATGTGCCTAAAATTTACCTAGGAAAGACCAAATGTGAACCATCTAAATCTCCATTGTCTATGTCATAGATGATAAGCTGAATTGGCCCCAACAACCAACCTGGATGAATATCAGTTTTCTTGACCCACCCAAACTTGAGTCTATCTTCTTTTCTTCCCCTAAGATTTACCTGACCCTTGAACTTAAGCAGGAGAGGATGAGCACCTTTAATAAGAATGAGATGGCCTTATAGGTGACCCTAAGCTGTCATCTGTGAGTACTGATGGCATGCCCCAAGTCACCCGTCTACTGGCTTTTCTCACATGTTGCTATAGAAAATAGCACCTTTCTACTTATTAAATAAACTGAGAGGTTGAAGTCTAACCATTCATTCTATTATAACTCCCAACCACTAATGTTTTTAGATAGATCTGAAATACTAATGCACTTTAAGAGGCAAGTGTGTATTGCTACGTACTCCCTTAAAATGTTTGTAAGGAAATGAATAGAAGCTCACAAAGCATATTCATTCAGAATATGGTTATTTAATTGATCAGTTGAGTTAATCTCAACTTCCCTAAGGCACAAATATCATTAATGGAGATTTAAACAAATTAATATTTTGCCCCAAATACCCACGAGGTTGTGTATATAGTAATAGTTTAATATAGTAACCCAATCATGATGTTGAACAGAGAAGAATTAAATATCAAGATTGGGTTAGGCTACACAACATAATCCTATCTCCAAAACCCACAATAAAACCAAATAAACTATCTAGGAATGGAAATATACTGTGTAGCTCAATGGTGAAGGGTCAGCCTCACATGCCAGAGGTCCTAGGTTCAATCCAGTTGTTACAAAAACAAGCAACAATAAGTAATGAGCTTTTCTTGGATTTTAAAGTGAAGTAGGAGCCGGGCGTGGTGGCGCACGCCTTTAATCCCAGCACTCGGGAGGCAGAGGCAGGCGGATTTCTGAGTTCGAGGCCAGCCTGGTCTACAAAGTGAGTTCCAGGATAGCCAGGGCTATACAGAGAAACCCTGTCTCGAAAAACCAAAAAAAAAAAAAAAAAAAACAATAAAATAAAATAAAGTGAAGTAGGAAGAGTAAGTGTACAAGGCCAGGGGCTTGTCTGCTAGATATACAAATATTATAGGCGCCTGCTATGATTCATCCTCACATCTTGAAGCAAAGAACACAAAACAGAGGCTAACTCACATAATCTGAGTGTGAAGAAAAGTACAGAGCTCCTAATCCCAAAGGATATTTTATTTTTATACCAGATTATTGACCTGGGGCTATATGAGCTTTTCTGTACGAGATACAGAGTTAATAGACTGGCTTCATTGTGACAATCAGTAGAGAAGCCTATGGAAGCAGCTGTCTATAGAAAGGCAATCCACCTGGCCTAGAGGTGCAACACTGAGAGTCCAACCTGAGAAGACCCACTCTCAATCTCACCAATCCACACCTTTTATTCATGATTGCATCTTCAAGTTGTTCTTTTAATGGACACTGGCTACACAGAACACCACAACTTCATACTCATAAAAAATGTAAATGGTGAAAAGCAACAGTAGCATTTTGTATATCAATATGAATGAATCCCTGCTAGCTTATTCCTTAGGTGTTATCTTCTATTTCTTGCTTCCATTCTCTATTATCTCAGATAGATCTATGTCCCTTGAGGCCAGAACTAATCTCTGGAGGTGGGGGACTGTTGCGGTTTGATATGAAATATCACCCCATTGGATTTGAACACTTGATTGAAAGTTGGTAGCACTATTTGGGAAGTTGTGGAGCCTCTAGAGGGTGGAACCTCATTGGAGGAAGTGTGGATCTGCCCACTTTTTGATTACAGTCCTCTAACTTGACCATGCACTATGACCAGACAGCCTCCTACTTCTGCTGACAAGTCTTCCCTGCCAAGATAGGTTATATTGTCTCAAAGTACAAGCCAAAACAAACCTTTACTTCCTTAATTCTCTTCTTGCAAGATATTTTGTCACAGTAATGAGAAAAGAAACTATTAAAAGAGGCCTGGTTAAGACCCTATATCTCATGCATAAGTGTCATTAGTGTTAACGCATGAACAATACAAGATCCTGTTTCATGAGCCTGTTGCAAACATTTAAACAGATAACTGTGCAAAGCTCTTAGGTGTTCTGACAACCTAATAAACCATAACAAATGAGTGTCTATAATGTGCCCTCTCATGCACTGAGCAAATTGTATTTCTGGTAGAGAATAATCAAAGAATTTCTTGTTGCCCAGAGCTGGACTTCTTGATTATGACCTTCTTACAATGTATATAATAATGGGTTTCATTTTGAAAGCTTGGACATTAATCTGAATCCCATTATTTGTAGTTACCTGAAGAACGTGCACTGTCTTCTTTGAGCCAGGTTTCTCGTGACTGAAAACAGCTTTGGTTTATACTTCATGCCTCTATGAAGCTCAAGTGGAGCAATCTCCCTCATCCATGTTTCTAGGACACTGCTCTTCAGTAGCAGTTACAATAGTACTTGCCAGTGTTAACATTCTACATTATCTTGATCATTCTTCTCTGGAAAATTTGTTACAAACCATTGTCAGTTCCACAGTGTTCCAGACTACATTTCTTAGTGTTGTTTTCTCTGGGTTTGGAATAGGCAGAACTCACTCTGTATATTCATAATAACATCAATAGTAAGCCACCCTACCATTTTAGTTTGGACTTGGACAAGAGCTAGCTTAGTTAGTTTTATATCTCAAGCTAATACAACTTAAATCCACTTGAAAGGATGCCAGTTGAGGGATAACCCAGACATGTGGCCATGTCTTTTTAAGAAATTGTCTTAACTGATAATTCAAGTATGAGGGCCCACTGTGGGCAACATCATCCCTAGAAAGGTGGGCCTTGGCTGTCAAAAAGCTAAATGGACTCTATTCAGTGAGCCAGCAAGACTCATTCTTCCATTGCCCCTGCCTTCAGGTTCCTGTCTTGAATAACTCTCCTGTCTTATCTCAGTGATGGCCTTTGACCTGGAAGGGTAAGATTAAATAAACCCTTTCCTCTCCTAAGAAGCATTGGTTCAGTTTTTATCACAGCCATAGAATGAAACTAGGACTGANCTTCCAAAACCAGCAGATGTGTTGGCTGATGTTGGGAATCTAGCACCGAATTTGCTGAGACACTGGAGTTCAGTGCCAGCATGTTCAAAGTACGTTCTAGGTCAGCCTGATTTATAGAGTAAAATATCATTTAAAAAATGATCCTAAAATAAATGTAGAAGACTGATTGTGTGCGTGCATGTGTGTGCGTGTGTGTGTGTGTGTGTGTGTGTGTGTGTGTGTGTGTGTGACATAAAAGTAAATAGTAATTAGGACAAGCTGGGGGTATGACTTCCTTTAGCCCCTGTCTAGATATATGAGAGTCAACACCTGCAATGAAATAGTCATTGTTAGAAGTAAAATAATACTCACCAGAAACACATCCTATTTAAAGCAGAATGTTTCTCAGCAAAGCTATTTGTCTCTTTCATGACTCCAGTATGGATTTTCAGTAGCTTTAGATATGCCAGTCAAGCAGAAGGGAACATAAAAATAAACTGAACTTAACTGTGTTCTCTGTCCCATATTAAACAATAAAACTGAATTATGCTTCCCTATGTCTTCAGCTTGCCTATAATCACTTTTATTTATGACATACATTTTGGAAAGGAATCCAAAATACATAAAATACTTTCAAAGATTTAAATAGATGGAAACTTATTAGATTTTCATCATGATTTTTACTATACATTTTTTATATTTATGTTCTTAAATTTCATATAAGTCTAAAGGGATTTTTCTATGTAATTAATGTCTGTCTCTACCTAATAAAATCACAGTAAAAGTCATCACTGCTAGTTCAGTAGCCTTCCCTCTAAGCACAATTTGAATAATCTGAGGAACCTTACTATAGTAAAATGCTTTGATACTGGCTAATTCCATCATTTAGAAAGATGGCCCTTGCTCAATTAAAATTAAAAGAGGAGCAAGGGAACTGCTATTCTTATTAATTTGTTAAATTATTTGATTTATTTTTTTACTAGTTGTTTTGTAATTAATCAATCAAATTATTTGGGGAAGCATGCGTTTCATGGCACTCATGTGGAAGTTAGAGGGTAACATTCAGGAGTTGATTCTTTACTTCCACTGTGGGTCCAGAGACTCAGGTAGTCAGGCTTGGCAAAAAGCTATCTCACCACAGTCCTCAACTAGTATTATTTTATGGTTCCAGAACATGCCCAAGTAACAGTGTGTTTATGAGTAGGTTATTATTGACATCCTCTACTTAGTGTTAGTGTATGATAATAGTGAACCCTTCCATAAAACAATTAGGTATTGATTGTGGCCCCCATAGGTTAAATAAATGTTTGAACTCTTCTCTTGGTCTCCAGGTGGCCGTGCTGTTGGAGAAGATCATGGGATCTGTAGGACAATGAGGCTTGCGGAAGAGAGTTGCTGACAAGACATGGACCTTGAGGCTTCAGAGCTGAGCCCTATTCTTGTTCACTTTTTGTTTCTCATTATCTTAATTAGGGTTTCTATTGCTTTGACAAAACAGGATTATGAAAAAGGTTGGGAAGGAAAGGGTTTATTGAGCTTACACTTGTACATTTTCATCTTTCATTGAGAGAAGCCAGGACAGGAATTCTAGTATGACAAGAACCTAGACTCAAGAGCTGATGCAGAGACCATGGAGAGGAGCTACTTACTGGTTTGCTCAATCTGCTCTCCTGCAAAACCCAGAGCCACCAGCCCAGGACTGACACCATGCACCATGGGCTGAGCCTTTTCCCATTAATCACTAATTAACAAAGTGCTCTGCAGATTTGCCCACAGCCCAAACTTATGAAGGCATTTTCTCAATTGAGGTATCTTCCTCTCAGATGACTTTGGTTTGTGTCAAGTTGGCATAAATCTAGCCAGTGCAACTGACTTTTGACAGACTCAACACACAAACACATTGCTCTTAAGCCACAGCCTTTCCTTGCTTGTTCATCCTAAGATCACACATTAACATATCACAATGTAAAACATATTATAATGTAAAACTTATAATGCCCCACAGCCTTACAAATTCAAACACTTTAAAAGTTGTCTCTTTAAAAATATTGTCTTTTTTAGACACTGTCAATAAATCAAAAAGGCCACCAATAGATTGGGAAAGTATCTTTATCAATCCTAAATCAGATAGGGGACTAATATTATATAGATAGATAGATAGATAGATAGATAGATAGATAGATAGATAGAGAGAGAGAGAACTCAAGAAAAATGGGGTATAGAGCTAAACAAAGAATTCTCAACTGTGGAATACTGAATGGCTGAGAAGCATCTGAAAATGTTCAACATCTTTAATCATCAGGGAAATGCAAATCAAAACAACCCTGAGATTTCACCTCATACCAGTCATAATGACTAAGATCAAAAATTCAGGTGACAGCAGATGCTGGTGAGGTTGGGAACAAAGAGGAACACTCCTCCATTGCTGGTGGGATTGCAAGCTTGTATAACCACTCTGGAAGTCAGTTTGGTGGTTCCTCAGGAAATTGGTCATAGTACTGAGTCATAGTACCTGAGGATCCAGCAATAACGCTCCTGGACATATACCCAGAAGATGCTCCAACATGTAATATGGATGCTCTACTATGTTCATAGAAGCCTTATTTACAATATCTAGCAATTGGAAAGAACCCAAATGTGCCTCAACAGAGGAATGGATACAGAAAATGTGGTACATTTACACAATGAAGTACTACTCAGTTATTAAAAACAATGAATTCATGAAATTCTTAGGCAAATGGATGCACCTGTGTGAAGTAACCTAGTCACAAAAGAACACACATGATATGCACTCACTGATAAATGGATATTGGCCCCAAAACTTAGAAGATTCAAGATACAATTTGCAAAACACATGAAACTCAAGAAGAAAGAAGACCGAAGTGTGGATACTTTTCTCCTTCTTAGAATGGGGAACGAAATACCCATGGAAGGAGTTACAAAATTTGGAGCTGAGACAGAAGAAAGAACCATCCAGAGACTGCCTCACCCGGGCATCCATCCCATATACAACTACCAAACCCAGACACTACTGCATATGCCAGCAAGATTTTGCTGACAGGATCCTGATATAGCTGTCTCTTGTGAGGCTATGCCAGTGCCTGGCAAGTACAGAAGTGGATGCTCACAGTCATCTATTGGATGGAACACAGGGCCCCTAATGAAAGAGCTAGAGAAAGTACCCAAGGAGCTAAAGGAGTCTGAAACCCTACAGGAGGAACAACAATATGAACAGTACCCCCCAAAGCTGTGTCTCTAGTTGCATATGTAGACTGCTTTCTTATAGAACCCAAAACTACCAGTTCAGACATGGTACCAACCAAAATGGACTGGGCCTTCCCCATCCATCACTAATTACAAATCTGCTCTACAGTAGTAGTTACCAACCTGTAGGGCAAAATCCCTTTCACAGGGGTTACCTACGACCGACCGTCAGAAAACAGAGATATTTACATTATAATTTATAATAGTAGCAAAAGCAACTAAAATAAGTATATGCTTGGGAGGGTCACCACACCATGAGGAAGAGTTTCAGCATTAAGAAGGTTGAAAATTACTGTTCTCCAGGCTGCCCCTGTTACGTGTAATATTAAAAATTCAATCCATGTTAACTCTGGCTATTCACATTCAACACGGTCTCCCAGCCCCCAAGGCTATCACCAATTGGTGTTCTGCCCATGTTCCCAGTCATCTGTCCCCTGCAGCTAGTCTGCCATGACTTGCTATAAACCCCAAGCCCCATATAAAGAAAACTCCAGAGGCTTATAATTTATTATTCAGATTTATATCAGTAGATTCTAATTCTAAAATGCCCACACAAAGAACTCAAAACACAATTGATAAAAATACAAGCTACAAACCTACATGGTGAAAATGCACCCTCATTACCCTATTGTCTTTCTATGATATCCACAGTTACTTGTGACTCTTAAGCCATATGGATCAGGTTTGTCTTCTCCCTCCATCTTGTCTAATCTCTCCCTCCATCTCGGTTGACCCTTCTCTTCTTCCTTTTTTTCCTGTTCTTCTTGAAAGATCCTGCCTCCATATCTTTGCCCAGCGATTGGCTTCCTGTTGCCTTTATCAGCCAATCAAATAACTAGGGGAAAATTCTGCTACATGGCTCTAGCCTGACCTTATGAAGGCATTTTTCCAGTTGAGGTTTCTTCCTCTCTGATGACTATAGTTTGTGTCAAGTTGACATGAATCTAGCCAGCACACTCATCTATGGTACAGTGTAAACAACTGACTTCATGCTCTTGTCACCATGTCATGATGGGCTGTACCCTTTCAAATTTTAAGCCAAAGTAAATCCTTTCTCCAGCATGATGCTCTTTGTCGGATATTTTATCATAGCAATAAGAAAGGTAACTGATACTGAAGACTGGAGACAAATCCTGAGATTCTACTCATGAAATCATTTTATATTTCATTCTACTGCAAATATAAAAGCATTTGGAAATAGCCCTTCTAAATGCAGGATCTCCAAGGTTGTGATTTATGGGTAGAATAATTATGTTTATTTGATGCTAACCAGCTGTATGGGAGAACCCTGAGTTCAACAGATTAAGATCACAGTGATGGTAAGGACAGCACCAATTTTCCAACGCATTCCAAGTTATTAAATATGTTGCATGAATCAATTTCAACATTAGCACAGGACCAGAAGCAAGGTTTTAAACATCACATCTTATATATTCATTACTTTTCTCTCTTATGAGTGTCTATGCAAAATACTTTAAAATTACCCAAAGTATGTATTTTTATTTTGACTTATCAGAATTAACGTTAATTTGACCAAAAAAAGCAAAAATATTGAAATGATTTTTTTCTCTGAAAGAAATATTACAAATAAACTGGAGTTTATCATTCTAGTGAAGTTTCACATTTGATTCAAAGTATATCTGTGTTCATTGGTACAGATAAATATTTAATGCTAGTTTTGATGCCTTGGGACTTGGTCTCATTTTAATTATAACATATTATAACTGTTCTTTAATAATTTTATATGCTTATATAGTATATTCTGGTTGCCATCATCCTTGTCCTCTCTTAACTTCCTCCCAGATCATTATTAACATCTACAGGTCCCTTTCTCAGACATGTGTATCTTTGTTTTCTTTTGCCATTGCCACCTGTGTGGCCATAGGTTTGCAGCTATCTATTAGAGCAAGGTGGGTTTATCAGTGGATACAGAGTTTGTTGAGGGTTGACCTGTTGGTATGTATTATAAAGTTAAATTTTATACCTGAAGGTCTAGGTCTATGAGTGACTTCTCATGTTTATAAGCTTTTGTTGGGCAAATCTTGTCTTTTGATTTAAAACTATTGATTAAATAAAATTAGCAACAGCCAGTTACTAGAGGTATTAGAGGTAGGTAGGGCAAGAGTGACTTGGTTGGAGGTGGAGAGACATGGAGGAAAGAGAAAAGAGGAGGAAGAAGTTTCCATGAGGTGAGAAGAGCCATGAGCAAATGGCCAGGAGAAATATCAAGTATCTAGGGTATACCACTGAGGAGGTAGTTAGGCTAGCAGTTAGAAAAGTAGATTAGGGGTGACCCCCAGTTAACTGTCAAAGCCAATTTTATTTAACCAATAGTTTTAAATCAAGGAACAAATTTTGCACAAAAAAATGCTTGTAAATATGAGAAGTCACCTGTAGGCCCAGACTGCTGAAGAGAATGTCTTCCCATCCTCAGAATCCACCAGTCTTTACAGAGAGTTGGTACCCATGTAATTAACAGGGACCACTTCTGGGAGTGTTTTAGCTGCAGTAAATGCTGGTCACCTACTTTGCTAATGCTCACAGAGCTGCTTTGTTGAACAATCTAATTTTCTTTTCTGTATCTGTTACATGAATATCTCTGTAAAGGTTGTGATCTTTGTTCCAAGAGGTTATCTTGCGAAAGAATAAAGGGCCATTGTTTTATCAAAGGTGTGTGAGAAGGCACCTACTATGTACGGACACTCATAAGTATCACAAATGTTATATTGTTGTTTCAGAGAACAGTAATTCTCAATTTAGGATATGTGGATAACCATTTGCAACCTCAGGAACTATGCACTGCATTAACTATCCATAATGTCTCAGCATGCTTATCTATATAATTAAGCCTTAAGATAGTATCTTAGTTGCCGTTCTACTGCTGTGAAGAGACATGGTGATCAAGACAGCTTAGAGGAGAGAGCATTTAATTGTCACTTGCTTACAGTTTCAGAGGGTTAGTCCATGGGCATCACTGTGGGGAGTATAGCAGCAAGTAGGCAGACACTGAGCAGTAGCTGAGAGATTACATACAGATATGAAGATTATATATATATATATATATATATATATATATATATATATATATATATGGAGAGAGAGAGAGAGAGAGAGAGAGAGAGAGAGAGAGAGATTTGACCTAGAGTAGACTTCTGAAACTTTACAGTCCACCCTCAATGACACACCTCTTCCAATAAGGCCACACCTTCTTAAACCCTTGTAAACACTTCATCAACATGATCCAATGAAGGTTATTCTCATTCAAACCACCACAGATAATTTCTCTAAAATGTCCTTTTCAGCTTTCTGGTTACATTTATATAACCTCACAAGTGATGGCACCATTACGTTATATGTGACCAGAATGTTCCTGGGTAAAGTAAAGAGAACAAGATACAGAGCCTGGCTCTAGTACTCAACCAAGGTTCACAAGGACCTGGGGGTGTCTAGCAACAAAACAAACTATAGATGGAGAAAAACAATGAACAATAAGGCTTAAGGAAGAGGACAGAGTTTTATAATATGTGAATAAAGAAGATTATATGAAATTCTACATCACTTCAATCTGTTCTTACCATTTCAACCAAAATGCTATTGCTATTCCTCCTGTTTAATGAATTAAGATGGAAAACAGACAGTCAAATAATAGATGGCAAAATATAGCCTCATTCAGTATTAAAAATGGTATAGGCCCAGGAAGTTAAACCTATTAAAACAGTCTAACTTATTTTAATTGATATTAACAATCTAACTAATATGATGACATAAGGCAAATGTAGATTATGCTAAGCACTGATGGGAAATATGAAACATGAATGGTGATTACATAAATAAAAGCCATTTAGAGATTGAAAACTTATGACTAATTATTATGTTAATATAGAAAATAATTTCTAAGCCGTTCATTCCAAAACCTATGATAGTTGCTGGAAATTCCTAAAATTATTAACATGCTTCTCTGCTGTAAAGTAACACCATCAGTGATCATAGACCAGAAGATATTTTGTACGTTGCTATTGCAAATGGTGTCCTATGTAATAGAAAGGATGTGAAACTATGCCAATTATGAGTTGGAGCCTTCAAAATATCTCTTTAATGTTTGTAAAAGGTGAGCTGCAATATCTGCCCTCAGTTCTCAGTATATTAAGTAATCACACGGTACTTCATTCATTAAATATTTACAAGTTACAGTTACAAAATAACAAGTGCAATAATGTTGCATTTCCTAGCTATTCTATAGTTTTCCTAGTTTTCCTATATATCCTTGTATAGGATGTATAGGAAAGACGTACAAAGTTATTATTTCTACAACAGATTCTATTTCAGTGGTTCTCAACCTGTGTGGGTCATGAGCCCATAGAGTGGGGTATCAAACTATGGTTGGAGACCACCCCAACATGAGGAACTGTATTAAAGAGTTGCTGTATTAGGAGGTTGAAAACCACTCTTCTATATCATGATACCAATCATCGAAATTCTGTACCTCAGAAGTCCTTGACAATTTGTACAAAGAATACAAGAAAAGTTTTGCATACACAAAGTTGTAAAGTTGTTCTCATCTTTTCTTCTGGGATTTGTTTACCTGATGTTACACTTAGATATGTTTCAATTTTAAACCATGTATGTGTGTGTGTGTGTGTGTGTGTGTGTGTGTGTGTGTGTGTGAGAGAGAGAGAGAGAGAGAGAGATCAAAGTTCTTTTTTTCATGTGACTGTTCCAGCATATGGAACATCTGTTGTAAATATTTCTTTTTCAGCATGATTCTTTGCAAATGTCTTAAAGTTCAGTTGCATGTGTGGTTTTTCTGTCTGTGAGTATTGTGAGGGGGGGTTGTGGTGTGCATATATGTATATGTGTGATCCTGAATACATCTTTTATCTGCTTGATATAATTTTATGTTGACTCAACATAGATGAAGTTTAAAATCAAGTAGTATTATCCCTCCCAAATTACATCTTTTCAGATTTGCATTTTATATTACATATCTTTTGTATTGACAGAAATTTCAGAATTTTGGTTGACAACTTCTACTAGAATGCATGCTATAGTTTTCACTAAGATGAGATTGAAGCTACATCTTAAGTTTGGAAACACTGTCATCTTAAACATATTGCTGTATAAAAACTTATTCAGGTCATCCAAATTCCAAAAAATGAACTGAAGTATATCTTTTGCTTTAAATATTCACCATAGGAGATTACAACCTACAGACTAAAATAAAATGCTTTAAATCACATATTTAACAATGGACTCATCTCTATAACATGTAAAGCACTCTTGGAATCAACTAACAAAAATAAACAGCACATTTTATTGTGTAAAAATATTTAATAGAAACTCCACTATGTGGTCTCACACACACACACACACACACACACACACACACACACACACACACACATGCACAGACACACACATTGATTCACTGTCCTTATTCATTTTGAAAGAAAAAAATTACAATATACATGAAAATTCACGAAGGAAGTGTTATGTTGGCAAAGCACAGGGAGACGGGAACTATCATCTCTATTTCTGGGAAATGAGAATGATACAATCTTGTAAAACAAAGCCCTTTACTTTGTATTCATATTCATAATCATAAACATAATCCAGCTAGGCTTGGAGTGGAACGTGGAAAACGTGAAACCCAAGAAACCTCAGTGAGAGCAGAGATTACAGCGTACTTGAGCAGAGTAGGTAGTAATATGCAAAATATTACATGTCAATGAGAGTTCCTGTCTCCAATGATATCTCTCTCTCTCTCTCTCTCTCTCTCTCTCTCTCTCTCTCTCTCTCTCTCACACACACACACACACACACACACACACACACACACACACACACACGGTTTAAAATTGAAACATATCTAAGTGTAACATCAGGTAAACAAAATCCCAGAAGAAAAGATGAGAACAACTTTGCAACTTTGTGTATGCAAAACTTTTCTTGTATTCTTTGTACAAATTATCAAGGACTTCTGAGGTACAGAATTTCGATGATTAGTATCATGATATAGAAGAGTGGTTTTCAACCTTTCTAATACAGTGACACTTTAATACAGTTCCTCATGTTGGGGTGATCTCCTCTTGAGCTGGAGGAGAAATGGTCTTGTGGGCAATATTCACCAAAGTCAAGAGAATTAGAGTTGTCCACAGTGGGAAATTGTGATCCTCTTGCTAGCCTTGCAATTTCTATAACCATAATACTCCATGGTTTACAGGATTCCCATGTCCTCTTTCACCTACCCCAAGACCATATCTTTGAAATCTAGCTACTCAGTCTTGCCAGTGCAGATAAAGTCTGGGAACCATTTGTGTTTGGTCCAGCATATGCCAGGACCTGTATGCTTCAAGATGATGTCCTCAGCTTCAAATATCTCTCCTAGATGGATTTGCTGAAAGTGACATTATGGTGTGTGAATTTGCAACCCAGGCACATGAATTCTGACATAACTTTTTGAAAGGATGGACATTTATACTTAAATCCTTTCCCTGCAGTGATCAGAGCATGAATGCCTTCTGCTATCTTTGAAACCTTGCTAAGTGCTCAAGGGAGACTTGCTCCAAGAACTCCTTCCTTATCTGTTGCAATATAGAATAACACGGTGGAGTTGACTATGGCTGCAGCAAGCTGTGACATGGTAGTAGGAGGATCTACAACATCTGTTTGGCTCAAGATGTTAAATATGTGCCTGCAATAAGGAAGAGTCATCTGACTTCTAGGTATTTGCCCTTAGACATGAAAGCTTATACCTATTCTAAGACTTGTACATATATGTTTATAGTGTAACAGACAGAGGTCTGAATGAGTTTAAATGTTCATCAGAATAAGAAGGGATAAGCAAATTATGCAATAATGATACAATTAAAACCACTCAACAATAAAAATTTATTATGGATAGGGTTGGAGAGATTGTTCAGTGGTTAAGAGTATATGTTGTTCTTGTGGTACCTTTCATTCATGTGTAAGTACATGTGCACACATGCACATACACATGCATAACACACCATAAAAATAAAATAAAACTGTTAACATATCAAGAGTAGATTAAAACAAAGTTAAATTCCAGGTTCTTTTACATGTGGTATGCAAAATATTACATGCCAATGAGAGTTCCTGTCTCCAATGAAAAGTAGATCCACAGAAAAGCAATATCCAGAACTGATCTATGACCTCCACATATACATTTATGTGCACCGTGAAAACACACAAACCACACGCGCGCGCGCACACACACACACACACACAGTTTTTGTTCTATGCACATGTCAAATAAAAATAATTAAAAATGTGTTAATTTGTGTAGCTTAGGTCTATAGCAAAATCAATAACAGCCTTAACTATTTATCAGGATGGAAATACATAGGCTTATAAGGACATTTATATTAGAGTAAGTTACATTTTTTTTAAAAATCAAAGCATATATTTTTTCTAACTTGGAATTCACATTTTTTAGGTTATGAGTTAGACTTCCATCTTGACAGATTTAAGTCATAATTTGTTATAACATGAGATGGCATGAAGTGTATTTATTGACATTTCAAATTACAGCATTTTCAATGAGAAAGGTATCTAATTTTAAGCCACTAAAGCAGTATGATGCAGCCATATATTTCCTGCAGAATAGCAGTCACTTGGATGTGGGGTCTAATTTATAGGTGTTATGTAGGATGAGAGTACCACACACGAAAAGGTGATGTTATGTAGACAAGAGGTTGCCATCCTGATTCTCAACATTCTCCACTTCTATTTGAAAATGCCAAGTAATTCTGTTATGTTTCAGCATTTAATAATTGTGCCAGCTCCATAAAAACATGTGAAATCATTATTTCCTGACATTAATGAAGTCAGCTTCTCCAGCGCTATTTGAATAGGCAATTCAGTGAGGAGCCTCAAAAATGCATTAAAACCAGGTCAGCTGTTCCACACTTCCCACAATACATCCACGGTTCCATGAACGGTAATCTTAAACCATTTTTTAGAGCAGCCTGTACATCTTTATCTTGAAATTCCAAATGTTTCAACAATAGACAATTGTTAAGAAGTAGACAATTATTTTTTCAGCACCCACTGATTAATGACTTAGCATATGACAGGGGAAGGAGGGTGAGAACAAAGACGTCCATTATAATAATGCACAGGCATTAAACCATCTTCATTAATAGGATCTTCTGAATTCGGCTCAGCATAAAGCCAAACACGCCACGAAGGAAGTTGGGTGGTAAGAACTGGAAGCATATTTTGAAACTCGCTTGATAAGAAGATTAAATAACGTCACTGTCCTCTATTAAAATTCTTTCTTTCCTTTTTACTTCATTCTCTTTCCTGTCTCCACACTCTCTTCTCTCTTTCCCTCTCAGTCTGTCTGCCCCTACCCCAGCACACACAATGCTAACCCAGTAAGAATTATCATAAAATAGCATTTTAAATGGTACAAGAAATTAATATTTTTAAACTCAAAGGCTCAGCTGTCATTTGCATTTAGAAGATGGGTATTTAGTATAATTGCAGTCTTTTCAACAAAAAAAAATGCAATATAGCAATAGAGAGGTGATAGTGGTTATGTCATTTGAGTAACCTTACCCACTGGGTAATTTATGTAATCATAGCAGGAAAGATAAAGCTTTTGAAAATGAGATTTTTTTTTCCCAGTGTTTAGACGCTGAGATTGGTCAGTAGAATTCTTGCTTCTGACAGAACAACTGAGAAGTGTACTATGATTAACATGTCATTCAACCTTTACCAGAGTGCTATCAGGCCATTGCTCAGATACATGATCAAATACATATGTATATATGCTGGTTGGTTCCTTTACTTACTCCATAGTGATTGTAATATAAAATAGCTCATTTCACAAATCCAAACAAAGCAAACACGGTCATCTTTATACGAAATCACTGCAGAAGTTGGTACTTTTCAGATCTACCCAAAGCAATCTACCTGGAAAAAAAAAAAGCCATCATCTTTTATAATAGCTAGAGGAGGTAAAATCTACAGACAATCCCATTTTACAGAAGAAAATGAGCCTCGTGGTACTTGCTTCTCACATAATGCCATGCCTTTTTCATATGGACCTCATAGACAATTTGAAATTCCATGGGACTTAGGTGGGTTGTCGTTTATTTCTTCAGATCAGTCATAATCTATATTCTGTTTTGCTTTTACCATTCTTAGACTGTATTTTCCATTCTTCCTAGTCATTTATTCTTAGTAGATAACCAACATATCTTTGGGGAGCACAGGTAGGCAGCCTCCCCAGAAATCTGTTTTGATCTCTGCTTCCTGGAGTGCACATGTGTTTCAGATGGGATGAGCAGAGAACTGAGGGGTCAGGACATGTCACCTCTGTGATTTAGTTATGAAATACTTCTGCATCTGTCTTAAATATTGTGCCCTCCTCCTATTTATCATCTCTTTCTTCATCTTCCTTCTATTCATCATTTTCTTCTTCCTCCTTCCCCCATTCTGCCTCTCTCCTTTGCTCTTCTCTTTCTGACTCTTCAAAGTCACTTAGACAGCTCCCTTGTAAGAATACGCTGAAGGCTGCTAGAGAACTTTGGATGCTGAGAGACAGAAGTCTCTGCCTAATAGTCAATGAGGACCTGTATTTGGCCAACAACCACTTAGGGAGTTTTAAAGCAACTCCCTGACAACCAAGCATTGGGTATCAGGTCATGATTCCTGGCCCCTGTGTCAGAAGCACGATGCTCAGAAGACTCAGAGTTGCTCTAAGATGCTGAATTCCAGGATATTGTGTTGCCTGGCAACAGATGGCTGAACAGGGAGTGAGAGAAGGGTAACACTTTCTGAAAGTGTAGGATACATAGCACTATTTGATAATTATAATGTTTTTAACCTCTGCAACAAGTCTGAAATCTTTTCATCATATTTTACAGATGAGAAGATCCAGTCCAACAAAGCACAGAAAAACATACAAACTTGGAATGTAGGCGGGGAGTTGAGAAGACCATGTCTCCTTCGCTCCCGGTCTCTCCTTACCCTCCAAAAAATTGAGATTTTAAAGTGTGTGTGTGTGTGTGTGTGTGTGTGTGTGTGTGTGTGTGTGTGCATTACTAGGACAGGGTGGAATCCTTAAACATATCAGATTGCTACTTACCAAGAGTCAGTAGAGGATTAGTAGGACTAACAATCTATACTTTGATGTTACGTTTCTTAATTGCTTTCTTATGTGTTTCAGTCTTTGTACCAGATTTCCATAATTGTGGCCTAATCTGACTCTGAGTTTGCTGATACAGAAAGGAATCAATCCCTGCACTTCTCTGGGAATTTAACTCTGGAAAACCTCTGGAAGCAACCTTGCTGGCATGTTTGGGAGGATGCTCAGGTCCTGGTTTTCTTGGGAACAAGAAAGTAATGAAAACAACTTAAAATGGTTTTTGTGTTTTATTCGACTAAAACTAAATTGCGGTGAAGATTAATGAGGAATGGGAAAACGCTAGAGAATACATAGAAAATCATCAGGAAGTTCATCAAAATCATTTCTAGGATTGGGGAGAGGGCTCAGGTGAGTAGAACACTTGCCATGTAGGTATGAGGACCAGAGCTCAAATCTCCTAATCCACGTTACTATGGATATAGGTCTGCACATCTGTAATCCCAGTGCTCCTATAGAAAAATGAGAGTCAGACAAAGTTGCTCAAAGCTCAGATCACCTGGTGTGTGCAACAATGAACAGCAAAGACACCCTGTCTCAAACACAATGGAAGGTAGAACCCAGACTGAATGATATTGTCGTATGGTTCAACATGCCAGTCACAGTATGTACAAGGACGCACACACACACACACACACACACACACACCCCACATTAAAGTGTTTTCTATTAAAATCAGCGTAGATTTTTTTAAATTTTCAATAAGCTATTTCTTTTTCCTAGTATGGATTTGTGTCTGAAAGACAGAGGTTTACCCACCACCCTGATGTCAGTGTAGATTATTAACAGAAACTTTAAAAATGCTTTGTTCCTTCTTTCTCAGGATTGTCAGATAAAATAATTCTTTCCTTTGGCGATACTTTTTCATTCTTTCCTCTTCTCCATTTAATGGTTTTCACTGCTTAATTTCCAGCTGGATGTCTACTTCTTGTAGAATCCTCTCTGAACACAGTGTCTAAGTCTGTGATTCAGAGATGACTGCACTCTGTGGGAAGGATCCATTAAGTAAGTAGATAATTACTGGATGAAGGTGATAATGTATGTGATCATCGAAATGGTACCAGCATAGTTACTGTACTCGTTGCTGTGACAAGGACCTGACGAGAAGTAACTTAAAAGACAAAGGATTTATGTTGACTTACAGTTCAAGCACTTGTAGTCCATCATATCTGGTAAAACAGGGCAGCAGGAAGGGAAGGCATGGAGACAGAAGGCAGAAGCAGGAAGTAGTACAGCTGGTCACATGGCATCTTCAGTCGGGAAGTTGAGAATAAGTGGGACATAGAGTAAAGCTACAAAACCTCAGGACCCAATCTTCAGCAACCCACTTCCTTCAACAAAGCTCTACATTCTAAAAGTTCCATAACCTCCCAAAGAGTGCCAACACCTGGGAACCAATTGCCCAACCACTTAAGCTTATAGGGGACATTTCTCATTTAAACCACAAGAGGTGTTGAGCATAGAGCTGTGAGATGTCTTGATGCTAATTTTAACTACATCTCTGGACATACTAATGCACACTAGAGGGCCAGCTGAGTGAGAGAACTGTGTAAGAAACCAGATTCTTCTTATTTATACCTAGTCACTGTCTAACTGCAGAAGTTGTTATGGACACAGAGTACTCTTGAAACATTGCTCCAAGCACAGTGTGTGTGTGTGTGTGTGTGTGTGTGTGTGTGTGTGTGTGTTTTAAAGACATTTTATGTCTTAATTATTTTCTATCTATATCATTGTGACAAAATACTATGTCCAAGGTAATTTAAAAAATGAAGTGTTTAACTAGGCTTATGATTTCAGAGGGTTACAGTCTGTGACAATGGAGCAAAAACAAATAGGAGGTAGAGAGAGAGAGAGGTGTACTGGGAATAGCACAAGTCTTTGAAACTTCAAAGAAAGCCTGCCAGCAGTATATACCTCCTCCAACAAAGCCATTCTTCTTAATTCTTCTGAAATAGTCCCACCAACTGGGAACCAAGTAGTCAGACACATGAGCTTATGAGGGCCTGTCTCATTCAAATCAACATGCTTTATTTAGTATTTACTGTGGAATCGCTGACTGGGAAACAATAGAAATCAAACTCATCTAAACAAAATTCAAATAACACCCAGATTTTTCTCAGTAAAGAACATCACTTCTTATGTTTGGAAACTAACTAACTACATGTTAGCATTGTGCTTCAAGTTGTTTTAAATATCGAAATCACCAACAAAACCTCAATAAACAAATCCATGGCACTACATCATGAAAGAACATCTGTTTATAACATGAGAATTCAAGGAGGAACACAGAGCCTGTTCTGCAGGAAATGTAGGTGTTAGTGACCCCCCACATCTCACTACTTTCCAAGACCTAAGCTCATGTCTCCAAACAACCTCTAGAACCCTAAGGATCCCTTTAAGAAGAATAAAGCAGGGGAGATGACCACAAACATAAATCTGGAAATCAAGAAAGAAAAAACAAACAAACAAACAAAAGAACCCTCTGATTCTGTTACAAGTTTACCACGAGAATTAATGAATTACTGTATAGAATATCACAGCGACTTCAGAATATGATACCAGTAACCACACAGTATGTTGGGGAGGTAGGGGAATATGTCAAACTTTCCAGGAAGTGAATCCCTCCTGGTGAGAAAAATGGTGCTTAGAAAACAGAATTTCTGAACAACTTCAGAAGAGGTCAATAGAGGAGATGGCTGCTCAGAGGGAGGGGCACTTCATAGATAGATAGATAGATAGATAGATAGATAGATAGATAGATAGATAATAGATAGATAGATAGATAGATAGATAGATAATAGATAGATAGATAGATAGATAGATAGATAGATAATAGATAGATAGATAGATAGATAGATAGATAATAGATAGATAGATAGATAGATAGATAGAAAGATAGATGATAGCTATAGATATACACACATATAATTTTTCTAGCTGTTTAATTATGTAGAGGCAGAAGCTAAGGATAACTTCTGCCTCTACCTTCTAGATTTGCAAGCCTGTACCATAAAATACAGCTTGAGTAGACCTTTGAACCACAGTTTTATCCAATTAGAATGCTCTATGGCTTTCAACTTCTAAGATATTATACATAAATAGTGCAAAGTTCATATATAAATATTAATGTGAAAATTTGTCTTTTAAATACATGTATTTCATTACTAAATAACAGCTTTTTAAAATTTGTTTCTGACTTTAGTTTCTCTTTAGACCTTACTAATCCATAAAATATACCAGTAACTCCAGTTTTATGCACCAGTGGGCCACACCGTCAGAGATTAATTAACCGCCCCCAAGAAATGCAATGTTTCAGGATATATTCATTCATTTAAACTTTTCTTTGTAAAGGAATTTTAATCCAGCAACATGGCTATTCTGGCAAGGGATCTGGTGGGAATGCAGCCACTCCTTTTAGTCACTCTGGCTGGAATACAGACATGTCCTTAGTATACAATTTTAAGATAAAGTTGGTTTGTAGAAGGAAGCAGTCATGTTTCAAAGTGGTTTCTAATTTAGTGGCAGACAAAGTGATGAAGCAGAGAAAGATTTGACAGAACAAGTCAGAGGTGGGATATGGCCAACTCTAACAGGAACAGCACAGGAAAAAAAAAGAGTATTTAAGAGTAGCCTGAGGAGAGGGAGTCAGTCAGTTTCAAGTCAATGCAGTGAGTGCTATGCAATAGAGTTGAGTTAATTCATGCAGTTTGATACAGGTCAGCAGAGGCCGTTAGAAGCAGTCAGAAGGCTAAAACAGATTTTCAGAGTTAGTCTGAGGTCAAGCAGAGCAATTAAGTCAGAAGCTGAGAGAAGCAAGATTGAATCAGCTAGCTTGGAGAGGAGTTTGAGCCAGAACAGCAGACTTGAACCAGTCAGCCAGAGAAAAGAAAGTTCTAGAAATGGTAAGCTTATTCAGCAGCTCTTGGATAGCAATTACATCTGGTGAATAAAAGTTACTTTTACATTTCTTGGCTTCTAAACATCAAAAATTATTAAGTTATGGGTCTCCCAAGTAGCCACCCTATGAATAGATACCTTTTTTTTAATATATTAGATATCTGCTTTCCCCTGGAGTCTCTATGCTGCAGTATCCCACAAGACTTGAGTCCTGGAACCATGACTTGGTACACATTAGGTATGAGGAAAGAACAGACACTAAAGAAATAATAGAAACATGGATACACAAAAGCTATAGTCATGTGGGCTGTGTGCACTCTAATGGAGCTGCACCACCTACTTTGTTGTGTTGCTACCTGGGACTTGGTGTGTTGGTTATGTATAGCACATAGCAAGGGGTTAGCAAGTTCCCACATGCAGTGTGTAGGTGAGCAATTTTAGTCAGTAAACAGCAGAGGAAGGAGTTACAGTGGCTAGTCTTTTTGCAGCCACAAACACATTGCTTGCATGAGAGGAAGAAGACTTTCAACTTTGAGCCTAGTTTATATGGAAAAAATCTTTACCCAAACATCCAAGGCCTAAGTCCTTTCAGGGTTGTATCTATGTTTACAATACACATCCATGCAGAACTTAGCTCACTCGGGGCTTCTTCTACTCTCTACACTGTTCCTTAACTGAAAGCTATTAACAAATCAATGCCTGTTGTGATAAATACATGCAAAGTTCAAGGGAGGATTAATTACATAAAGTCCTTTATGACTGTTGAAGCTCTTAGTACTGTCATAGATTAAGCCAGCATGTGTGGTGGAGAATCATGTTCTTGCCTCATTCAGAGAAGTATTTGTAAATCCTTCTACTAGAGTGTCTCAAAATCATATAAAATGTCTGCCTTTTGGGGCTTCGTTCTTCTTGAGTTTCATGTGTTTCGCAAATTGTATCTTGGGTATTCTAAGTTTCTGTGCAAATATCCACTTATCAGTGAGTACATGTTATATGAGTTCTTTTGTGTTGGAAGAGAGGCCCCTTGGTCTTGCAAACTTTATATGCCCCAGTACAGGGGAACACCAGGGCCAAGAAGTGGGAGTGGGTGAGTAGGGGAGCACGGCCAGGGGTGGGGGAGGGTATAGGGGACTTTCAGGATAGCATTTGAAATGTAAATGAAGAAAATAATTAAAAAATGGAAAAAAAGTAAGTTTATATTTAAAAAAATAAAATAAAATCTGCCTTAATCATAGACAATGGCCACTCTTGTGAGAGAAGTATTTCTTCTATATAAAATATATAATAGTGATAAAGTAATATACAAAATAATAATAAATTATGCATATATATATATATATATATATATATATATATATATATATAATATTACTTTCATCTCAGTTAATGGATAGAGATCCACCTATCTATAAGACCTATGCTATGGGAACATTCTAAAAAGGATCAAAGGACAAATATCTTTTTTATGATTTTGTTTACAAATTAAAAATATTAGCACCTTAATATTTTTGATTCCTATACAAGAAGATTGTGAGAGATGAAAATTATATTTCTGTGTTTAGAATGTGAAGTTAATGAGTGAGTTTGGAAATAAACAATTTAGAGTTACACAGTATATTGTTTTCTTCAGATCACTCTGCTTTTTAAAAGAAATCCATATTTTAGGAAACAGTTTATGTGAATTTTTACAAGATTAGAAATGTATGTAAGGTAGCACTTGCTAACTCTCTCCCTGACAGGCATGAGTACATCTGCTGCACATGGAACTTGAATGTTGTCATAGGATTTATTGTTGCTTGAGGTTTAATAGAAGAATACTACAATAGCTAACAATGTTGGCTGTACATACGTTTATTGATAAGCAACCCTGTTATAGTTTCTAAATAAACAACTCTTAGAACTTCCTTTTTATATCATTATGCAATTCCCAGTCATTTAAATTAGCAATAATTAAAACATATGGCTATAACAGACAGGTCATCAATTTAGAATTTGGTAAAATCCAAAAGCATTTTAGCATAAAATAAAGTACAATAAAATATTTGTACTTTTTAAAGAAATTTGTCACAATTAAAGCCATGAAATTTCTGCACACCAAAAAAGAAGAGTGGGAAGGATTGTTTTAATAGCACATCTCTCAGCAGCAGCATGACTGTTAGTTTTGAATATACTCCATCTTCTTTTTCATGCTCCCTTGACTTTGTATTTTGCCCTTATGTGGTCTCTGGTCAGAGGGCAGTGACAGAACGGAATATGTGCCATAGTTGACCAAAAGACTATGGTCATCGACTCAGCTCTTGGCTTAGTCATCGTTCTCTTCTTATGCTCTGAAGCACAGCAAAGCCCCATTTTGGTTTGTTGTTACTGTACTTCTGATAATAGCATTTGTGATGACTACTCTTGGCAACTTGACAACAACTAGAATTATCTAAATTTTAAGAAGCTGGGTATAAAAAAAGAAAAAAAAAAGAAAAAAAAAGCTGGGTATATCTGTTTGGGTTTTTTTTGTTTTTACTCTTAATTTTTCCTAATTTTTTAAAGACCAACCCTAAATCTTGACACAGAACACAGAACATGGAAGCTCTTGATTCTTGCCTGCTTGCCCTCATTCTCTCTGCCTAGTCCATTTCTTCACTATCATTGGTGCCTAACTCTTTGGGATTCTGGTGTACACTGAAGTCCAGCTAAAGCATCTATCTTTGTTGACTGAATCACTATGGAATGTGTAAACTTTCTACCAGTAAACAAACATTTTTAAAATAATCTAACCATAACCTGTAAGATACTCCAAAAGACCCCCATAGACTCATTCTATCTGTTCTGTTTAGTTAGAGAACCATGACTAATACAATAATAATGGAAACCTTGTCAAACAAGCACATATCAGCCAGATAATACAATTATAAGGAAAACTTGTGGTGCCATTTTCTGAGGGAACTTTCCTAAAGTCTAACTTAGAAAATATTAAAAACACAGGTTGTTATTGATTTAGGAAAAATAAAAAAAAAATCAACTATCAGTGTTTCTAGAATTTTTTTTTATTCAGGCCTCAGGGGTGACACTATAACAGGAGACCTTAGTAGGCCCCAAGGCCTTAGCACAACTGACTCCATGATGGAAGTACCATGCAGGCTGTAAATCTCAGCATATAGATAGAACCACCTGCCAAAACTAACATAAAATACCTACTTCATCAATGTCCATAGTTCTGAGAAAGATTCTAAATGTACTGGCCTTGCGTTTTGGCTTTTGTAGTTCTGTTTCTAGCAAACTGTTCTTGTTAACTGAAACATGCCAACCCAGGACATTATTTGTGTGTGTGTGTGTATGTGTGTGTGTGTGTGTGTGGTGTGTGCTTAAAAGCTCACCCTGACAAAAGCTCTGAGCTACAATGGAATCCTGAACACCCAGTGTAGTCACCGACCAGGTAATAAAGACTTTATATTTGCTTAAATCCATGTCTAAGCAATCTTCTCCAGTGAATACCACTATATATATATATATATATATATATATATATATTCATTCTGTACAAAATATAATTCAAATGTCTATGCTTCTACTGAAAGCTTTTCAGAAAAACTCCATCACTCCCTACTCTTGTGAACTCCCAATATTAATTCTTACTCTTTTCCTAATTGTATCAAAGTTAAGGTAACTTTCCAGAAGGCATTTATGAGGTAATAGTTGGCTAATTTTTATATATTGTTTAATATGTCTCCATATCAGATTAAACTACTTTGTATTAAACAACCATTGTGAATATGCTTCCTACTGAATACCCCACTTCTGTGTTACTTATGGCAAATATCCTTCCATCCCTCACACTGGTATTCCTCTTTTCCTCACTGACTGATACTGATGAGACTGAGCACTTAGTAACTTTCAGATATCAACTCCACATCTCTAGTCCAAAATAAGTGTTTTTGTCTTTCTCTAATCTTCATTTACATTTCAAATGCTATTCCAAAAGTCCCCTATACCCTCCCCTGCCCTGCTCCCCTACCCACTCACTCCCACTTCTTGGCCCTGGCATTCCCCTGTACTGGGGCATATAAAGTTTGCTAGACCTAAGGGCCTCTCTTCCCAATAATGGCCGACTAGGCCATCTTCTGCTACATAACAATATGAACTAATCAGTACCCCCAGAGCTCATATCTCTAGCTGCATATATAGTCAGCTTGCTTTCTTATAGAACCTGGAACTACAAGCCCAGGGATGGCACCACCCACAATGGGCCCCTCTCCCCTCCCCCTTGATCACTAATTGAGCAAATGCCTTACAGCTGGATCTCATGGAGGCATTTCCTCAAGGGAGGCTCCTTTCTCTGTGATAACTCCAGCTGTGTCAAGTTGACACACAGAACCAGCCAGTACACATATATATGTTCTATGATGGTAGAAGGGGAAACTGTTTGAATAAGCAGGAAGAGAGGTGAAGGAAATTTGAAAAAGAATAAGAATAAAAAGCATAATAACCTATATATTTGAAAACCCTACAATGAATTCAATTATGTGCATGCTAACTTTACAAAACTAATAAAAAAAGAATGGAAATTTTCTCATGGAATGGAAAAGTTAAAATAAATACCTTTAGTTATTTTTATGAAAATATGTACACGTATTTTAATATAGATTCAGGATATAGTTACTAAATGGTAGACAAACCCATCAATTTGTCAAACTCTGCTCCTTTATTGTAATACGCAAAAAGTTAAACAAGGGAATAAATCTTTCCTTCATGTTTACCGTTTCAGTCAGAATTTTAGTTTTCTGTTTGCTCTCACTACACAAGGCATTGTAATATGTTTTTCCAAACTCTACATTAAACATTATAACACTCCTTTAAATAATTATTGTGATCTTTCATTTTTCTCTCTCTAACACTTTCCATGGTATGTAATATAACTATGTCCTTCCCCCCCTTTTTTTATAAGCCAATTATTTGGCACCTTCCAGTTCTTTTCCAGAACTTCAAGCTAAGGACACTGCTGTTTGAGCAGTACTGTCTGGAGGAAAATTGTCTGCAGAGGAGAATTTATCTCTAACTCTTGTTCCCCTTTATTAAATACTTAGAAATTAATTCCTCCTTTAGTTTTCTTGCTTCAGTTTTCCTTTAATCTTGTTCTTAATGAGAGCATCCTAAGGCAAGGCAAGAATCTCCCTGATAAGTTAAAGGATGCTTTAGTTGAAAACAGCTTTGCTCTCCAGTGACCCCCTGTGGCTACACAGGGAAGAGTCCATTCTCTATGATCTATTAATAATCACAGCTGTTCAGTTGGATAACTGGTGTGTATTGGTGTGCATGTGTTCTTATCCATGTACTAATATGTACTTGTATTTAAGGAACAGGGAAATGTAGGTACTGTACTTTGTAATAATATGTTAACCTGGAAAGTATGGTTATTTAAATTGACGGCATCAGAGACAGAGAAACGGATCAGCAGTTAAAATCACTGGCTGAGGACCTAGGTTTGATTCCCAGGTTCAACATGGTGGCTCATGATCACCTGTAACTCCACTTTTAGGGGAACCAATAGCCTCTTCTGACTTTGCGGGCAAAAGGTAAACATTGCACAGACATTCACCCATGCAAAACACCCATATATGTATAACAAAATTAAATTAAAATTATAAAACTTGACAGCAGCCTTCCTTTCTAGAACCACAAAATTAAAAGAAAGCATTGCTTTTGACACACAAAGATCACGAACTCAGAGTTCCAAATGCTTGCCAGTAATCTGTCTGTTGATACAACCTCAGTTGAACTGTGATGGGGAAGCTCATCTGTGACATTGAAACAAAGAAAATCTATAGCATTGTTTTAAGGAGAGCAGAAAAGTAAACTATGTGTTAATGTGGTGAGTTAGGACTGGCTCAGAAATAGGTAAAAATGACTACCAGATGTTTCAGTGGGTAACGGTTTTGTTGTCAAACTCAATTCCCTGAGTTGGATCCCTAGAACCCATATTGTTCCTGTGAATTGTCATTTCACCTCCACATCTGGGACCTGGAATATGTGTGTCCTAGCACATCATTCCTGCACACATATAACACACACACACACACACACACACACACACACACACACACACATGCACAGAGAGAAGAAGAAATAACTAAACTTAAAAATAATAATAATAATAACTTACTGCATAAGAATGTAGGTCTGCATTTAAATATCAGCACTCATGTAAATAGATAGGCAGTGGACATGACACCACAACTTATAACTCCAACACTAGAGCTGAGGAGGGCAGAAACAGGAAGATTGTTGATGAGGGCTTGTTGACTGCTACCACAGCTCTAGGTTCAAGGAGAGATGTGCCTCAAAATAGTAATAGAATAGAACACCCAATGGTCTTTGTACACACCATACACACACACACACGCTCAAGTACCATACATGCATAAGCTACACACACAAACACAATTGTTCATATTTTGAATGTTGGTTTTAGTTACTCCTAGACCTAGAAAAATGGAGATAATTTCTGATGTATAAAAATGCAAGCTTTTCTCTCTTCCATTTCCTCCATTGCATTGGCCTGTTGATGTGGCTTCTGGCTTTCTTTTGGGCTCTGAGACTCTCTTCAAAACTGTTGTTTGAGCTCAGAGGCAAAGGATGTAATGTCCTAATACCTAAAGTCAGCCTCTCCACTCAGGATGACACCCCTGGAAAGAATGCAGCCATGTTCCCTCCATGGGAGCCTAGAGATTAAAAGAGAAAGCAGTTAGAAGAGTTTTGTTTCTGTGTAAGATACTGGGGACTTTCATAAAATCTGTTTCACAGATAAAATAGGGATATAGTACCCTCTTCCAAAAAGGAGACAAGAGCAGAAACTCTTCGGGTGGTTACAATTTTTGTGCCCAAGTCCAAGCCGGCCCCAAGTCTGCTCTGTGGGCTCACTGAAGCCATTCACATTCAGTGCATCCTCAGAGAACATAACCACATTGACCTTAGCAGCTTTCTCAAGCTCAGCACAGGCAAACAGGGCTTGAATTATTGCTCTCCCACAACATAACAATCTGATTGTTATGACCCCTTGTATCTTGAAAAATACACTAGAGCGGTAATTGTGGATGGTCCATGTACCATGTGTTATAGTTGGCAGGGGTCAGCATTAGCCGAGTGGCCTTTGCCCAGTGCTCAAAGAGGTAACATCTCTTCTCTTGCTCAGTTGATAAAATGTTAAATAGCATCAATACAGGCCATGCTTTTGGGACACAGAAAAGACAAAATCATTTTACACAAAAACTCTGCTTCCAACATTAAAGGAGAGCTAGAATTCTGACCTGTCATATTCATTTTTAATAAGTGTGGACATTTACATACCAAAAAGTGTTCCTATGGGGGGAAGTGGCTGAGCCAGTAAAGTGCTTGTTGCTATGCAATTAGGGGGACCTGAGTTCAAGTCTCCAGCACCCACATAAAAAGAGGCTTTGGGTGGTATATGTTGGTGACCACAGTGAGTGCTGAATAGGCAAAAACAGATCTAAGCACCTTACTTGTTATCTAATGTAACTGAGTCAATGAGCTCCTTGGTCTATGAGAGGCTGACTTTCAAAAATAAGGTAAGAGGCCATTGAAATAGATTACAGATGGTAACCTCTGGCCTCAACATACATAAGCATATCACACAAATACACACACACACACACACACACACACACACACACACACACAATCTTACATAAAAGCACATGCATCTTGCCAATTTACCTTATGATTCATATCAGGAAACAGATTATGCCAGAAGAAAAACAAATCTGAGTCACCATTCCTACTTAAGTCATATACAGGAAGAAGGGGCTAAGAAATTATTCCTCAATATGGTCAAGTCAACACAGGCATTAGCATAAAGTCAAGGCCCCTTTTATTTAGCCATTGGTCATTGCAAAAAATATGACTGATGTATTGAAGTCCTTAAGCCACAAAAGCCAACCAGCCAGACACCTGAATATTATACTCAGTCTTTTTCCCCAAAGCACATTTGCACAGTAGACTTTGCAAGGAAAATATAACAAAAATCCAAATTAGAAGGAGCTGAAGGGGTTTGCAAACCCATAGGAAGAACAACAATATCAACCAATCAGAACCCCCACATCTCCCAGGGACTAAGCCACCAAGTAAGGAGTGAGTACACAGGGAGGGACCAATGGCTCCAGTCACATATGTAGCAGAGGATGGTCTTATCGGGCATCAATGAGAAGAAAGGTCCTTGGTCCTATGAAGGCTAGATGGATGCCCCAGTGTGGGGGAATTAAAGGACTGGGAGGCAGGAGTGGGTGGGTAGGTGGGGGGAACCACCCTCATAGAAGCAGGGGGAGAAGGCATGGTATAGGAAGTTTCCTGGAGGGGGGAAACAGGGAAAGGAGATAACATTTGAAATGTAAATAAAGAAAATATCCAATAAAAAATAAAAGATTTGCATCTTGAAAAACAAAAGACTTTACATACCTAAAATAAATACACATAAACAACAGGAAAAAACTCAAACATATATTGGAGCTTGAAAAATCTGAGTTAATATCAAATATAGATGTAGTTGAAGGTTGGCTTTCATTTATTTTGGTTCTATTTGCCCTAAAAAAACAAACTAAACTTCTAAAGATAAAATAAAATAAAAGCCATCAATGGGAGGAGAGGCCCTTGGTCCTGTGAAGACTTGATGACTCAGGTTAGGGGAATGCCAGGGCAGGGAGGCAGGAGTTGGTGGGTGGGTGGGGGAAGACCCTCATAGAAGCTGGGGGAAGCGGGAGGGGATAGGGAGTTTCAGGGGTAAACCTGGAAAGGAGATAACATTTAAAATGTAAATAAAGAAATATCCAATAAAAAAAATAAAGTAAATGCATAATAAAAGCATGAAATGTATCACTTGGAGAGTAACTGTAAATACTTTCTGTCCCTTTGTATAAGTGGAAGCTATGAAAAACTCTATTTTGAGTTATAGGCAATTGTATTTAGAGCAATTCAGTTAATATCCATAGCTAAATGTAGTTGAGGGAAAGTTCTAGACAGTATGTTATCCAGAGTTGTAGAAAGTATAAAATACAACAAAGCTGTTGGGAAGCATTTGGTTTTTCTAGATATGTGAATTTATTTATTGTTTTTGTCACTGACATTTTTCAAAGGTTCTTTATTTCCCAGTCCATGGAAACGTCGGACTTCATAGGGAACAGGACTGTGGCTGTCACACTTGTGTATGGAAAAGCTCAGATGCATTTGAAAGTATAGTCAGGGAGCAGGGATTGAATGGCCCACTGCGTAGCAAAGCCTTTCTTCATAGCCACTAAGCGCCAAGGTAAAAACTTGATGATCCCAGATCTAGATTCCGCTACACTTTTCCTGAAATATAACTGAAGTATGTTCTTCGTCGTTTTTATCACTATTTTAAACATATTTAATCACACATAAATGCACACCCTCATTTGTGCCTTAGTAATGAGAGTATGCCATGCAATTACTCCTCAGTCCCAATACCTTACCTTGTTTTGTGGTCCCTGTCTAGCATACAACTTCCACCTAACTCACCTAGTAAAACTACTGATGTCCTTTCTCTTCTCTTTGCCTTGGATGCTTAGACCACACTCAAGTCAGTTTTCATCATTTATGCCATGTTATGCTAGTGTCTAGCATGCGGGCTTGTTAATTGCATCCCTTGAATAAGTGAGTTAAAGCATGGTAAAACATTATAGCTTCTACACTTTTGAGATGCCAACTTTATTTTTATCCTAACAAGAAAAGGTGATTTTTTTTCTGACTCACGAATTCAGTTGGACCTAATAACAAATGAGTTGGATTTTTTGTTTGTTTGTTTGTTTTAGTTTTCTAAGAGTTTTCTTAGTTGTTTAAGAAATATTGAGGCTAGACCATCATTAGTCTGACAAAAGATTAATCTTGAGAACATATAAAGAACTCACAGATTCATCAGTAAAAATTGAGTAATCTAATAATTTAAAATGTGCTAATGACTTTTGTCAAGGCATACTATATAATCACACACACACACACACACACACACACACACACACACATATATATATATATGAAAATTTTCAATAAAATAAATTATCAGGAAAATTTAACCTAGACTCACAAAGAGATAGCCTTATACCCTAATTATAATGACTACTATTTTTTTTTTTTTTTTTTGGTTTTTCGAGACAGGGTTTCTCTGTATAGTCCTGGCTGTCCTGGAACTCACTTGGTAGACCAGGCTGGCCTCGAACTCAGAAATCCGCCTGCCTCTGCCTCCCGAGTGCTGGGATTAAAGGCATGCACCACCACGCCCGGCTTATAATGACTACTATTAAAAGAAATAAATAAAATGAGAGGTAGGAGGAGAAAGGAGACTCATATATTATGGGTGTCAGTGTAAATAAGAATACTCAGAAAACCAATGTAGACATTCTACAAAACAAACAAACAAAAAGATTCATAAATCTGCATTTAGTCAAAGAAAGAAGTAATTATATCAATGAAATATCTATACTCCTTTATTGTGAGACTTCATTTATACTGATACATAATGGAAAACTATTCAACCTTAAAATAGATAAAACATTGGTATTTGTGGCAAAGCAGATGGAAATTGAGGATTGCAGGTTAAACTAAATAAGTCAAATACACATAAGAAACTGTATTCTCACTCATGTAAAAACGTGTGTGTGTGTGTGTGTGTGTGTGTGTGTGTGTGTGTGTGTGTGTGTAGAGGTTAGACAGATTAAAGAAAGAAGATGGGAAAATGTTGAATAATGGGTAACAAAATAAAATTAGATAAGAAGACATCATTTCAGTGTTCTCTAGCACAGCAAAATAGCTAGAGTTGGAGCTGTAGGGATAGTTCATCAGTTAAGTGTAAGCACGTGCTACTCTTTCAGACAATCTAGGTTCAATTCTCAGCACCTACATGGCAGTTCACAGTCGTAGGTAACTCCAATTGCAGAGGAATCTATGCTCTCCTGTGCTCTCCATGCCTACCAGACACATATATGATGCAGTACATACTGTATGCAAGCACCTCTACATATGAGATAAATAATTTTAAGAGCTACGTTCTACAGTATTTTATTTTATATCTCAAAATAAGCAGAAGAGTTTTAAGTTCTCAACACACACACACACACACACACACACACACACAAAATAATAAACAATTAGAAAATTGCAATCTATCCAATTCAATCACAGAATAATAGACTAGTTCCCCTCAACCTCTCTCTCTGGATACTTCAAAAGTGGTCCCCAAGCCCCCTAATAGTTGTTACAGATAACAATACTCAACTTCTCTGTTTAGATGCTTCAAAAATGGTGATAAGCTTCTCTCAGTAGATGTTCCAGATAGTAATCACCAGTCTTCCACTATAGATGTTTTAGGCAAAAAGTATTCAACTTCCATCTGTGGATGTTTCAAGAAACATGATCATCAGACTCCCTCTGTCGATATTGTAGAATCAAAGCCCTCAGCCTTCCTCTCTGGGTGCTTCAAACAGTGGACCTCAGTCTTCCTCTGTAAATGCGATAGACAGTAATCTTCAACCTCTCTTGGTTGATGCTGCAGATAATGACCTTTAACCTTTCTATGTAAATGCTAAAAGTACCATCAGTCCTCAGGGTCTCCTTCTGTAGATGCTATAGACATTACTCCATCTCCTCAGTCTTCTGTAGATGTTCCCTTTAATGGTCCTTGGTGTCTGCCTCAGGAGACATACCAGATAGTGGCCCTCAGTCTCCTTCTATTGCTGTTGTGAAACAGTAATCATTTGATTGAACATTCGCAGTTACCCATAGAACCTTTAAAGGTGTTAATGTTTCAGATTCCAACCCTAGATTTGATTAGCAGTGAGTTCTCTGACTACATTTTTATTTAATGCCCTCCCTGAATTCATAATAAATGAATCATTGATGATAAGGTTGAACTAGCTGTAATAGCTTAGGAACTTCTCCCAAAAGAATTTTGAAATTAAACAAATCTGACAAGTGCTTGTTTTCTTACCATTTTTGTCTGAATTTGGGTATCTAAGTACTGAAAAATTATTTTCACTAACTAAAGAATCTGGTAGTTTGAGATCTTTTAAAATGAAATTGAGCTGTGATAAATCAATGAACTATATTAAACTGTACAGGTTCAGGCATCTATGAAAAATGCTATTCATGGGGAGTTGATGCAATCTGTCAACAGTCAAAATAATTAGTGTTGCATAATGTTTTCCAAGATGTGTATAATTTAGCAACAATTTCACTTTCAAGAAAGCTTGACAACCATCAAATATTATGGATAATTGTCCTCAACTAAAGCAAGCTGTCATTCATTAAATCATTCATTAAATAGGGAATTTATAAAATCACACCCATTGTTATAGACAGGTGTTAGACATTCATTTTCCACCAGGGATCTATTAGTTCTATAGATTTTCCCATATATTTCAAATAGTGGTCCTCAAAAAATTTATAGATGCTTCATAATAATGATCCTCAACCTTTCTCTCTAACTCCTGTAGAAGAGCAGTCCTCAGCTCCTCTCTCACGGAGATACTGGATATAGTAGTTGTAAAATTACTCTTTGTCCATGTTTCAGAAAGTGACCGTTACTCCCCTTTGTAGGCACTGCAGTGATCTGTTCTCAATTCCTACTTCTGTAGATACTGCAGATCATAACCCTCAACCTATCTCTACAGCATCTGCAGTTGTTCCCTTTCTAATATATCTAAGACAAAGATGTTTTAAAGATATTTTTTCTCTTGTCATTAATAATTTAGATCAGAATTTAAAATGCACAAAAGTTAATCTGCTCTAAAATGTTACAGTAAATCCATAATTTACCTAAAATATTATTAGTATTATATATTTGTGTAATATTTAGATATAATACATGATTATATAATATTTTAGTGTTTTAGTAATGTGTATATATATATACATATGTATATATATATATATATTCTTTTCTGAAACATTCAGGTTAATATATTATAATTAACCTGTAATATGATCTGAACTAATGTAATTGAATTTTAGGTCATATTCTTGGTAGGTAAAACAATTAAATAGGAGTAGAGCTTTCCATCCAATAACATACCTTTTCATTTTCCTACAATCTTAGCCTCCTCTCTTTGTGTGCCACTGTTGTTGCTGTCTTAGTTTGGATTTTATTACTGTGAAGAGACACCATGACCATTGCAACTCCTATAAAGAAAAGTATTTCATTTGGGCTGGCTTATATTCCAGAGGTTTAGTTAATTGTTATTATCATGATGAGAAGTCTGGTGGTACACAGGCAGACATGGTGCTGGAGAGGTAGCTGAGAGTTCTATAGCTAATTCACAGGAAGCACGAAGAAACAATGAACCACTGAGCTGTCTTTGAACTTCTGGCTTCTTCCAGCAAGGCTACATCTACTCCAACAAGGCCACACTCCTAACAGTACTAATCTAAATGGGCCTATGGGTGCCATTTTCATCCAAAGCTCCACAGTTACCATTAGTGAATTAACATCATCAAGACATCACTATCACTCAAAGTCCATAGTTTAATTATTTTCTTTAGGTGATGTGCACTACGTGATATTTGGATCATCAATGTGTGATGAAACTTATTTACATTATAGAGCTGATTTACTGCCTTAATACCCCTTTGCTCTGTCTAGAAAGACAGTCAAATGGTTAAGAGTACTGGCTGCTCTTCAAGAGGGTCTGGGTTTGATTTCCAGAACTCACATGGCTGTTCACTACCACTTATAACTCCAGTTCCAGGGAATCTAATACCCTCTCTGACCTCCTTGAACACTAGGTATGCATATGGTACACAGACCCACATGGAGGTAAAACACTAACACACATAAAATAAAATAAAATAAAATAAAATAAAATAAAATAAAATAAAATAAAATAATTAAAACCTCTTGGTTTTTGGTCAAGTCATATAATCTTTACTTCCTAATCCCTAGGTACCAATGATCCTTCTGTGAGATCCTTCTGATTTTCCCAGATTTCATTTTGCTAAAGTTATATCATGTATTGCCATTGCAGATGAACGTCTTCCACTTAACAATGTGCATGCAAGCTTTCTCCATGACATCTATAGCTTGGAAGCTCATTCGTTAAATGCACTTAAAGCACTGTATAACATTATACTTATGGATTTTACTCATTTGTTTTGATATTTGAAGGATATTTTTATTTCTTCCAGGTCTTTAATGAATAAAGGTTTGCTAAATACCTGTGTATTCATTTAGCATGGACATGAGTTTCAATTCATTGTGTAAATAAATAGCAAGCAATGTAACGGCTAAATCACACACTGAGAAAATACCTTGTTTTATAGGAAACTACCAAACTGACTTCTAAAACCATGCCAATAGGAAGCTTGGTTTTGGTTTTAGGAGAGGTTTTTGGTTTTGCTTAATAAAAAAAGAAAAGAAAAATCTTTACAATAGGTTCATATACTATATTCACATCATTTCCAATCATGTCTTTCCTCTTCCCATGTACTCTCAATGCCCTCTCAAATTCATGACTTATTCTCTAATTATTGGAATGTATACCTTTCTTAGTCCCTTTATGTTTCTCATGTGTATATGCATATATGTTTAAGGCTGGCCACTTGGCATTATATAAACTATCAGGTGATTCATCTCTGGAGCAAATTGATTCTCCATTTCTCAGCAGCCATTAACTACCTATAATTCTTCACCTATGGCTGTAGCCTTGTGAGATATTTCCATCTGTACCTGCATATCAGCTGATGCTGTCATTATGCAGGGTTTGTTGAGAAGACCATATCTTTGAGAATTGATGGCTGCAGCTTCACGGTCATATATAGAAGACATTCTGGACCTCTGGCACTTAAAATCTTTTGAACTCTTCTTCTGTGATGATCTTTTTGGTTGCATTATAGACACATCAATCAAAGTTGGACATCTTGTTGTTGTTCTCTGCATTTTGACCAGTTGTAGATTTCTGTAGTAGTCTCCAGCTATGGCAGAATAAAGCTCTTTTGGGTGGAAGAGATCAGTTTTTAGAATGGAATTAGAATTTTACTGGTTTAGCAAAATGGCAATAATGGTCTCTGCTCTAGTATCCATGACCTCACTAGCCAACATGGCTAGTTTTAGTAGGGATGTTTGGATAATAAACATAGTAGATGACTACACTAAAACTATTTCCCCAGATGCAATAGGGTAGTTACACACTTGAATTCACAGTGACTATGACTGTGCAAGACCTTCACAAGATCAACCAGACAAAATACAAGTATATATGAGGGGGATACTCAGAGAGTCTTATCCCTAGCTTAGAAGCTAAATACTTAATGGCTGCTAAAACAAGGGAAACTAAGAGTATTTGGGGGAGGGGGGTTCAGGAATACAGGCACTGGGAGGCTTTTCATGATCCTGTAAATGGCCTTGCAATCACGCACATACTGGTAGCACCAAGCCTATTTAGTGTTTTGATTGTGTGATTATGTGTTTGTTTGTATGCACTTGAAGTCTGAGGGAAATAGGGGTTCAGGGATGGGAATGAATTGGATGGAAGAAAGTAAGGGTAGGTTTGATCAAAATATGTTGTAAGCATGTATGAAACTTTCAAATCCCACTCCCTCTCTCTCACACACACACAATGGCTACATATCATCTTTCTGTTGTGTATGGGGGAAGGGATTGAGAAGAAGTTTTCCAGTGATATAGCTGCCTCCGTCCAAATGGGCAGAAGTTGCCCAACTGGGAAAAAGACTAAAACTTCTTTTTATAAAAGAAGTAGAAATAGGTACAGCTTTGGTCCTGAAAAATTCTTCTAGGAGTTCACTGACAAAAGCCACACATTCATTTACTTGACCTTAAAAACTCCAATTTGTCTACCTGTAAACAGGGAGTGGAGGATGATGAGCAAAGCAGTGACTTGTAGATGTGCCCCTCCGGAACAGAGACAGAGCTCTGCCCAGAAGCCAGGCCAGCAAGGAGGCCAGAGACTGCTGCCAAAACAGCAGCTGCTTTGATGGTGAGTTCAATTGGTCGCTTTCAACATACACTATCATTTAAACAGAGCTTTCTCTGTCCAAAAGGTTTGAATATTCATTATCCTAGTGATCATGGAAGGCTGCCCTGGGCCCTAAATTTCTATAAAGTCTATCAAGTCTTATGAAGAAGGTCAGTCATTTGAAGAAGAGAGTGAGAAGCAAATCAACTTTACATTTTAAAACCTGAATTTGCTTTGCCCCTGATCCATGTAGGTGGAATTTGTGGACTAGAGTGACCTTTATGCAGTACCACTTTTCATCTGTTCTCTTGCTTTATCTGGATTTATTCTTCTCAATGAAGTAGAATGAACCAAAATTTCTTCTGCATTCTATCCCATACAGCTGGGATTGACTAGGGAAACTGGCTTTGTGAACAGAGCTGTGGCCACAGAATCTGTGTTTCTACCATTCCAGGGCCTTGGATAATTTGAATACATGAAGATTTCTGGGAGGAAGAAGAAGGATGTGAATATACTCCTGTCCATGAGGCATATTACATATCATACTGGCTCTACCAAGGGATTGAATGTTGTTTGTTTGTTTTTTACAAAATATTCTTCATTGTGCATAATAAAATTAAATGTTATTTATCAAGGGAAATAGTTTTCCTGGAGTGTCTGCTTTGTTCAAGTTCATATCCCTTATGCCACTAGATCTTGAGAAAAATTATGTAAACTCACTAATGAGCATGACAGCATTGGCTTCACTGACAAATTTTACTTAATTATGTCTCCAAATCAATGTTTGGAGATATGAAATGACCATAAAGTGCACGTCATTTGGAAAACAAAGATAACTGGTAGAATACATAAATTAAATGCGATACCGTTAAAAAGGAAAAAAAAAAATGAGAGGGTCCTAGATACTCCCAAACACTGCTCAGTGCTCACTGCCCACGGCAAAGCTGCTCTGTGCAAGCAAGCTTATCTTACCCAAAAAGCAGGAACCTGCATTTAATCTCAAATTGCCATCTGGTTTGCAATTACAGGTGACAACATGATCAACCTGCCAAGAGAGCCCTGACTTGTCTATTTTGATGCTTTGAATTTTTGAGTGGATATATTATGATAATAATGTAATGAGAAAACAAATTTCTTCTTCCATTGTATCAAATTGGAGATTTAAACAACATAAAAGCAACACATTTAATTATTAATACAATTTGTAGATAAAAAGCAGTCATTTCAGCCATAAAAATTTGAGTCTCATAAAAAAACAATTACAGCACTGCCTAGTAATTTTCCTATACAGATTGAGAATCTTAAAATATAGTTTTGCAACAATAGACATACTAATGTGGATGAGGAAAAGCCCAGGAGGCTAAACATCACACAAAGACCTAGGGGTAACCAAGTACTGTGGAGAGCAGGAGAAATAGACTACCCCAGGGAAGAGCACACCAGGTGGTTATCCAGTATCCACATAGAAGTAATGCTATATCGACCTGGCAGTATCCACATAGAAGTAATGCTATATCGACCTGGCAGTTTCTATTCGTGTATTTAAGAACATATTTAAGAACAATTAAAAAAAATCAGGCCAAGAATTTTCAAAAGAGCAAGGGGTATATGGGAAGTTTTGGAGGGAAGATAGGGAAGGAGGAAGTTATGTAATTATATTAGATTATTATATAATTTGTACTATAATTTACATATTATATAAATTATATATTTTAATATATAAATTATATTATAACTTTTAAATGGAAAAAACAATGTTTAAGAATTAAAATATAGAATATAGTTTTAAGAAAATAAAAATGCCACTTAGAAATTATTGAAACTGCCAAGACTGAAATACCGAAAAATTCTATTCTAAACTTATTGAAACACTACGATACATGTAGGTTGTAGATAGAAGGTTGTTTTCAACACACTTCTCTCCAACTTTTCACATTTTAAAGAAGAAATACCATATTAGCATATTTCCTTTCGTTTATCAGAGACAGTTTCCTAGATACTTAAGAAATGGAAAACATTGCAATAATAGCCAAAGTGGTTTTTCCATTTTAATCCTTTTCCGGGAGTGCTCAGAACCCATTATTGCTTTAATGGCAGGCCTTTTGACTCTGACTGTGAGGAATGTCGGTGTTTGCGGTGGTGCCTTGTCCACTGGGAGGTGGTCACTGACACCATGGATCAGCTGGTGCCATCCAAACTGGATTGTGATGCAGAACAAATGCACGCTGAATTCATGCCCTCCACAAGTCCGGCCAGCTCTGCTGCCACTAGCAATTACAAAGGACAAGAACACAGACACTTGAACAGTTGGAAAGCCTGACCTGAGAGCAGAGGCTCATTTGGCACCACACTTATTCAATAGAACACTGCCCTGTAATTTCCCCTCCATTGTTATCTGTGAGCGTTTACACAGCCTCACCTTCATTATGTCCCCTGTTGCCAGCATTGGCTGTTTGTCACATCTATTGATTGCACTCAAACTGCAATTTACATGAATTGCTGGTGACTGGCCTCAGAAAATCCTATCTCCCTTGGCTGCTAGCTCCAAGGGACAAATGGCCATTGCTGAGTGTCCCATGGAAACCAACAGGACTTTAAACAACCCTGTGCCACTGTCAGTCCACAGCCAGGACACCCAAGGCCTAGCTCCATAGATTCGATGGGTATATCTAAGGACACCCAAATCCTAGCATATTTGCAAGTGTGCAGTTGAACTCTGCTTCCCTGTCCCATGGAGAGGCTCAATGCAATAACAGCCTCATGCCTGGACTATGGCAGGAAATGAGTGCAGAGGAGAGACATGGAAGTTTTTAGGAAGTGTCTGGGGGATATGATGTTTCACATAAATAATAATATCTAGTGGCTACAACTTAACATGTGCATATATATCTTGGCATTTGGAAGATTAGATTGCTAACATCATGAGGGTTGAACTGGAGATTGAAGCCAAGGCTGCTTGGCTCCAAACTCACTTTTACTCTCAGGTATACATATATATATATATATATATATATATATATATATATATATATATACACATACATACATACATACATAATATATATACATGCATATATATACATACATATAATATACATACATACATACACATATAATATATATTATATATACATACATATTATATATATACCTGAGAGGTACACAACTCTCAGTGGAACTTGTTCACATGTCTCTTGAACTTAAGAACTTCTGGAATGTTCTAGAATTCTATACATTCCTGCCCTTTTCTTATTTCTGCATTCTTTCTTTTTGAAAGAATGCTGTTACTTTTCACATGACTTTTCTCGTGTCATTTTAAAGAAATATTTTTGGTACAGGAAAGGACTTTATGATAACAAAGATATAAATTAAACCTAGTAATCATTTTCTATTACATCTCTTCTTACTTACTCTGGTCCAACATTTTACCCTAGAAAAGAAAAAAAGGTATTTAGTCACTTGTATGGTAAAGAGAAAGAACATGGAGATGGTACAAAATTACCATGGAACAAAATGTATACTAATATTGAACTTCTAACACTGTGGTCAGAATAATAGATAAAGCACTTGGCAGTGAAGATCGGAGTTATAACCCCAGAACACAACAAAAGCCATGATAATCTTTAATCCTAATGTTCCTGGCTATAAGATAGGAATTATAAACAGGAAAAATTTCTTGATGCTTATGGTCTTGCTAGCTTGGTATAGGAATCTGCAAATAACACAAAAATTGCCTTATATCAAACAAGGTAGAATGCTAAGCCTGACACTTAAGATTGTTCTCTAACATCCACACCTGCCATGGCACACATGCCCCACACACACACACACACAAACACACACACACACACACACACACACACACACACAAAGGGTGGGGAAGAGTCACTGAATTTCTTATCTGTATATATTCTTTCCAATGTGTTAGCCACTGTTCTGACACTAGAAGGTGGCTATCAATGTTTGTTATCTCTGCCAAGGAGAAAAGAAACACAGATAACACCATCATGGTCCCATCTGCCTCTCCCTTCTCTCAGCTGTGCTCTTTTAGCATGATGCTGGGCAACTTTCCCTCATAGTGAAGCATGAGCCCTCCCTCTGCCAACGGACCCGTAAGGTGTTTTCAGAGACAGCAACTAACTTGAGTTCTTTTTCTGGTACCCGCATACAGATTTCCTTTGCTCCAGTAACTTTCAAAATGCTAACTCCTTAAATCCTCACCCTAATACTTTGAAGCATAACTGGTTTCTCACAACAGAGAAAGAGGCCCAGAGTCAGAGGTCCTTAACTCTTGGGGTAGAACATCCCTCGTAGTTGGATTTTGAAGTCATGGATTGATATATAAATAATTTAGCTGAATTATGAATATAGAACTAAAAATATGAAGCAGAAGAAAGCATAGTAATTATAGTTGCTGAAAGGACACCCAATGCTCTAAAAAGGATCATTTCCTTTTTAGAAAATGTTCAAGAAAACCCCCCAACATCCTTAGGAAAATTATAAAGCTAAAGGGCTTTACAGGATTCTATAGGACTCTAATGGTGTCCTACAGACCTGTCACGACTCAAAGCTAAGCTGAGATAAATGAGTTAATGGGAGATTGTGATAAGCTTTATTTCTTTTATTCTGAAACATGAAAGAGAAGCCCATGAATATAGCCAACGATTCTTGGCTCTGTGCTGTTGTGGTGTGAGCCCTTATATTGTCTTTACGGTGCTTTCCTTATTGCTGCTGTGATTTTGGTAACGATGTGGCCATGGTGCAACTATTTGTATTATCATTGCACTTACAAAAGTGAACAAGAGGTGGATTATTTTCTTGATGCACAATAGTGCTGAGATTAAAGACTGCTCAGCATGGATCCGGTTTTTAGATAAATAAGAGAACAATGCACATTTTCATGGAACTTAAGACGCATGGCCTAGAATAGCATCTTTAATGAACATATGATATCAAATATACTTCATTATTGTGTTGTTCATATTTAAAATGAACACCATTAGCCTTTTTAAAGTTTATATATAAATTTTTATATAAGTTACATATATACATATGTATACATAGATACTTATATTCATGTGATATTTTGATCATACCCTCCTCCAGCTTCCTCCAAAACAACCCACAAAGTGTCTCTCTCCCTACTATATGTCTTTCTAAAGTCACTTCTCAGAATGACAACACAGGCACACAATGTCTACACTAACTTGCTCTAGTTCAATGACGTTATTCATGTCTGCGATTACCTTTTGTGAGGATTATATTGACTCAAGCATGAGACGGTAAAATGTTTCCTACAGGAAAGCCTCCTACTCCTGCTGTGAAAGTCAATTTTATTCATATGTCCACTCAGAAATACCAGGTAGTGTGGAGGCCCCTGAAATGAGGTATTTTTGCTGATATTCCTGGAAGGCAGTCAGGTACAGATCTCAGGGTAGAGGGGTCTCTGAGCCAACTCCTATTCCCCATTATCACTTAGAACTCACCAACAACCCTCATCTATATTTCTGCCAATATTTCTCTAGTTTTCCCACTTTCTCTTATAAGCTGACATGTGACTTAATAGTGCAAAGTTTTAGAAATTAGTACCAGAAATTTAAAAGAAGAAAATAAAAAACTCTTATACAAGGCTTTTAAACAATGTGAGAATCAGTTGTTTATTCATCTCTCTGTAAACAATCAGAAGCTAATTTATAAGGTGAAAAGTGAATTAAATATTATGCTAAATTTTTGTAATACATGTAATACACATGTTAAGCACCCAACACACACACACACACACACACACACACACACACACACACACACACACCATATCCATGCACAGTTTGTGTCCCAGATAAAGTGAAATTGAAGAAAACCAAATAAGTAAACTATTTGGGCTTAAAAAAAACAGAATAATAATTAAAACAAGCCCATCACATCAGCTGATTTTATAATAAATGACAGAAATGTATTCCTGACAAGTTCCCATCCCTTCCTTTCAATTTATTACATCAATTAACACCCCAAACCAGTAATTGTGTCTGTGTTTTGCTTCTTCCTTTTCATGCTACTGTCACAAAGCACTCTGGGAACTATGACATCATTCATTTTGAAAATCACTGGCTTCTTAGAAAAGATCTGAAAATTATAGGAGGAAAAATATTAACTACTTGAATCGTGTCCCTCGGAGACAAAGGGATACGCATGGTAATCTGTGCAACTGCATACCTTCAAATGATGCTAATTACTTATGATTTAATAGAATATCAAGGTGTCATATCTCAGAAACTAGCAACCAAGCACGTTTTAAATGTAAATGTAGGTAATAGACTCTATCTTTAATGGGAAGAATTATTTCATGTCATTATTTCCCATATCCTGCACAAATATTTAGTAGTAAAATAGGATGCTTGACTCTTTCAAAAGGTTACAGTTATCATAAAACAGTGATTCTGCACGTTGTCCCTGGAGCTGGCAGATCCATTCCGAGAATGACCTGAGCCTAGAGAAATAAATGGAATTAGCTGTTACAATTAGCCCTGAGGAAAGATTGATGCCTCGGGGGTCACCCATGGCACGGGGCTGATAGGCCTCAGGGCCTGCAGTCTCTGGCAATGGGAAGCTACCCTAAAATGAACCCTGGAGTTTTCAATGCTTTTTTCATGGGTGTAAGTCAAGAGAATGGGGGAGGGTAAGGGGAAATTTCTGGATAACACTTGAAATGTAAATGAAGAAAATATCTAATAAAGAGAAAAAAAATTTAAAAAAAAATCATCCTGTCTGCCACAGGAAGGCAGCAAACATGGCATTTGACTTCATCATTTCGGGGTCTATTCATAACCAGTTCTGCATACTTGATCCTATTTAATCTATGTGACAATTCTGCTGTATCATTTTCATTCACTTATACATAAAGTCTGGGACAGGGCAATGCCTTTGACAACATAGTACATATGGAACCCAAAGAAGGAGAATCTGAAGTTTGAGTTTGTAGTTATAAACATAGGCTGCTTTTATCTCTTTTTGTGGAGAATCTCATGTCCTTCAGGATGATCTCTCGCTTGTCATGCAGCCACGTATGACTTTAACACTCGATCACCTCTCATCATGTCTGTAACACTGGAAGTACATGCACTTGCTATCACATGTGATCCGTGCAGTTCTGTGCGTCGGATCTAGACCTTAATGCATGTAAAGCAAGCCCATGACAAACTGTGCGATAAATTCATTATTTTTCTTGATCTGTATTTTGCATGCGATGTCCTATGCAACTTTAATACAGAATTCAACTAAACTTTTTCCTGGAAATAGCATACATACACAAGCAAACTAAAATCGCTATCATTATCACCAAGAAAAAAATACTGTCTATCTGAATTATATTTTACCTAGAAACCTCATGGTGGTTGCTTTATCATTCAAAGGGAACTTCGAAAATCTGGCCCACACCGTGTTCACTCCAAAAGTTGCTAAGTATGCACAGGGTGTTCACAAACCATAGGCATGTCTGGGAGAGAAGAATCCAAGAACAAAAGGGAAAATGCAATTTTAGTAGGAGCATGAGATAGAGCGCATTTTCACATTCAACATTCTTCTCTGCTCCCTGGGACCTCTCCGGTAAGCCTCTTCTCAGAGGCCTGCTTCCACCCGCTTTGACGGAAATGTGAATAAGAACGCATTTTATACAGCGGCTGTTATCGCAAAATATCATTCGGAGATATTTTCTGGTCTCATGCCCAAGTTCTTTGATGTGAGTTATTTAAATTTAAGAACAATGACAGAAGATGAAAGAGTAAAATAGCCCTCCTCTACCATGTCTCTGTTTGTAAAAATAATAACTTAATACCATGTATGATGCCACAGTGAGTCAGCGAACATAAATATCTCCAGGGAAACCTTTGTTCTGATATTTCCCACCTAGTGAAATTGTCTGGTAGGGAGAGAATATTAAACAAAATCCTGACTCTAAGCAAGCCATGTTTATTTATATTGGTGTTCCTATTTGTTTTTCCAAACCAATAAGAAACAAAGTTAGCTGTATTTTTAAATGAACAGTTTGGAAATGTAGACATTATCAGGAATTGAAGTGTTAACCTAGGTGTCCATCAGTGGATGAATGAATCAAAGAAAGAACATATGCATTACACACATAGATAGATGATAGATAGATAGATAGATAGATAGATAGATAGATAGATAGATAGATAGATAATAGATAGATGGATGGATAGATAGATAGATAGATAGATAGATAGATAGATAGATAGATAGACTGGTAGTTTTACCTATCATAAAATTATTTCATTTGTAAGAAAAAGGATAGAACTGGAGATGACCATGTTATATGAAAGAAGCCAGACCCATAAAGAAAATATCATACTTTTGCTTTCATATATGTAAACATGAAAGAGAGGTCTATTTGTGATGTGAAAAGGGGAGGGAAATTATAGACCAAGAAAGGAAAATAATAAAGGGGTTCTTTGTATAATATATCATATATATATATATATATATATATATATATATATATATATATATATATATATGTGTGTGTGTGTGTGTGTGTGTGTATAGATGTATGTATATATGTATATGTATATATATACATATATGTGTGTATGTATATACATATATATATATATATACATATTCTTATGTATACACTCAGTAATGTCATTTTCATTTTGTTCAATCAAATATGCTAATATATTTCAATCAATAAATAAATGGATCAAAGCCTTTATGAGTTTATATTAACCATTAAGACTAATGAATAAACATATATGGTTATACACTAATATAGGAGACCAAGGGAAAACTCTTAATAATGGGACTAAGAAGACTTGAATTTGCTCTCAAATGCATTGTCTGTGTAGCTGTGCCTCATGATGCATGTTCTCTGATTCTCTAACTTGCAGAAATAGGAGCCAGTTTCAATCCATTGCCCATCCAGAGCCATCACTTATGTGGCTTTTACTAATTATATATTTTTTTTCCTCCACAGAACACAGAACTAGCAAAGGGACACCCAAAGAGGAAACAAGCTGGTTAAAAGTCCATCTAGAGCTCCAGAGCTTGGCATGCACCTGTAAACTGTAGAGCTAAGTGAACAGAAAGGACTATGGTCCTTCTATGCTTTGTCCTCACAGCCAGGTCCAAGTGTTTCTCCAGTTCCAACCACTTCCAAGTAACATAGGTTGTGAGACTAGAATTCTGACATGTGTTCCTTTTCAATAATATTAGAGAAGTCTATGCAAGCCTGGGGTCGATCACCATCTTGGATGGCTTTCCTCATCACACTGTACTTTTAAGGATAGTTGGACGTGTGAGCATAATAAACATAAGCCTTTCTGCTGCCAATTTCCTAATAATTGGAGCCACGGTCAATACAAAGAGACATCTACAAAACAAAGCCTTGTTTCAGCTCTGCTATGCAATATGTATTGCTTGAATTCAGTGAGAATCACAGTCATATTTAAACTTCAGCTGTTCTTTGAAAATTATTATTCATCATACAAACACTATCATCTCTGGGCTCAGGGTTTTGCAGTGGTGAGCTGGGGACACAATTTCAGCTCTTATTAAAGAAATAAGCACCTTTATCTTGCAAAATAGTTGGATTGTTATCAAAGGGATATTACAAGAGGGAATGTTACAAATGACTGAAACTGGGAAGGCACTTGGGTGTGGGGACAAAGAGTAAAGGGAGCACAGTCCACACACCTTTCTGTTCACCTGGCTCTACAATTTACAGGTACATGCTGAGCTGTGGAGCTCTAGTTGGCTTTTTGACCAGCCTGCTTCCTCTTTGGAAGCCCCTTTGCTAGTTCTCTGTTCCGTGGGAAGAACAGCAACTGAATATAATTAGCATAAGACACATCCGCGATGGCTCCTGATGGGTAATGGATTGAGACTGGCTCCTGGTCCTAAAGCCTCTTCCAGCTGCCCTTCATCATCTCAGTCTGCCAAGCGATGCTCAAGTGATCCAGGGAAAAGACAAAAAAGCAAAAGGACGCACCAGAAGAGTGGCAGACTGTCAACACTGCTCACTTTCAGCCCTGCTGGCAATGACAAACTGAAGCATATTAGATACCATGCTTGAGTGTAAATATTTGCCATCATCAACCACTTCTGCTCCTAGGATGGAGACATGGGGTTTTTTTGTTATTTGTTTTGTTTTTGTTGGTTTTTTTTTTTTGTATACTGACCTCACTAGAGGTCTAAGCAGAGCATCTATGATGTATCATCACACACAAATCCACAAAGTATAGAAAACAGCAATATTTCTATACAACAATATTACATATATTATACACAAAGTAAAAAAAAAATGGAGAAACTTCAAGAAAAGTCAAGATTTTTTTCAAGATTGCCAAAATTGATGTTTAAGTCAAATGTGAATACTTAAATGTATACATTTAGATTTTAATCTTATAATTCTATATCATTAAAACTATATCTTGTTTTCAATATTCTGTTCTATGCCTCACTTACCCACTGTCCTAGTGAATTAAGACTCAGTATGTATGAGTCTGAGAGGTTTCATGGTGGTGTGGTTATGGGCCTAGGACAGGGTCCTTTATAAATCCCTATAACCAAGTGTTGATGAGACATGTGTGTGTGACTTTACCTGAAAGGCCTTCCATGGGTGGCCCCACTTTGTGACAGTTACGTGCAGGCACATAATTAGGGAGACCTTGGATTAGGTCAGCCATTCTGTATGAAGCACAGAAGTTTCTCAGCTGAGGTTGTACAGCTGTACTTCTGACTACAGTTGAAACTCTCAACCCTTTGCAAAGTTGGGGGCCATAGCAGTGCTTCTGATTTCAGTCCTCAGACCCATGTGACATGAATGGACAAAGGAAGAAATTTCTACAACTAAGGTCAACTTGGGGTCTTCTGGGTTACATACCATGATTTTCACCTTTGGTCATATACATACTGCATTACCCCAGCCCCCAGCTACTGTGTGTGATGAATGTACTTGTTGCTTCTGGGTTGACCTCATGTCATGTTTATTTACTTCATCTCTGAACAGTCTCTGAGCCTGGAGCAGGACTGGTTTGTTTGTGTTTGTTTTATTATCTGATGTATCACAATCCAACACAGTCTCTGCTCTTCTCAAAGCACACCACAAAGTCTCTGTGCTATAGTAACCGTCACTGCACTTCCACAAAACTTCAGCCTCTGATGTGCAGGGTACGTGACAGTGTCTCACGCTTTCTCAGTGCTCAGGAGAGATTATCAGTAGCACCAAGCAGTCATGCTGCTTGAAGGGAACTGTTGAGCCCAACCCAGAGTAGAAAGGCTGATGTGACTACAGCCATCCCTTAGCAATACAACTCAAACAGGAAGTCAAATAGTCTAAAAGAAAAGAAAAACCCAAGTTCTCTATCTCAAGGGCCTATCTGTAGGAGTCTCTTGAAATTTTTTATGGATAAAATGAATAATCAAGGAGTGGTTGTTGTCTGATAGTTACTGTCTAGAGTGGCTGAAAGGGATGAATGGCTCCATGGAGGGATGGTGGTTCATATCCCCATTTCACAGAGGAGGAGACTGAGGCACAGTTGAGTAAAATGAGTATAAATGGTAGCAGTGAAGTTCAGATTTAAAATCAACTGCCTCTGTATGACATCAATCAAAGCTGAGCAAGGACCTTACCACTCACTACTGCAGCAATCCATGGACAGCCTAATTATTTCCAATGTTCCCTGGGAGAATTATTTCTTACGTAAGAGAAACGCTATGAAAATACTCAGGCCCATAAGGAGCTTGAAAAAGAAAATGTGGAAATGAGGAACAACAGAAACAAAACAGTCTTCACGTCCTCCTCTTAATTCATCCCACTGAACTTTAGAGTGAATGTTTTATCAAACCAAACTTAGGATGATTAACAATTGATGGTTTAAATACAAGATGCCAGAATGGTTGCTGGAAGATATTCTTCTTCTTATGTCTTATGTCAGAGTCTGGGAATCGGTCATTGAAACCTAGTATATGCCTAAAAATAAAATGGTTTTACATCATTTTAATTTGCAGCCCACTTCTTCGTCAACATTACATTCTCTATGTAAATGTAACCATTTCTATGGGATATCTTCTTCCCCCTCCATCCTTTCCTTCCTTCCTTTCTTCCTTCCTTCTTTCCTTTCTTTCTTCCTTCCTTCCTCCTTCTCTCCCTCCCTCCCTTCCTCCCTCTCTCCCTCCTTTCCCACTCCCCTCTCCCCTCTTCTTCTCTCCCTGGTCTCTCCTGTGATTCTTCTTCGTTCAGTGAATCAAACACCAGGAGGATCCCCTCTCTATAACATCCAGATGAAACCCTAGCATGCCTTTTGATGCATGTTCCTTTTCCTAAAGGAACAGCCCTGGGATAGGAAAGCGGGGTGGAGTGGGAACTGAGCATAACAATCATGCAAACAGACAGAAGCGTGGTCTGTGAGTAAACAATCCCCAAAGAGCTTGTCTCTTTGGCACTTAGAAATCTCAGCGTATTTCTGAAGTGAAGTCCTGAACAGGGAGAGATCCTTCCCTCTCCAGACAATGAGCATCTTAGTAAGTTAACTAGTTAAAAACTGCTAGCTTTGAGAAATCGGTCCCTGCGTGCTTTGAGGCTGCAATCAAGTGGTTGCAGCAAGAAGCCTTGACATCCCACGTAGTGACCCTCCTGTAAACTGCCCCGCTGGACTTCTCCCAGTAAAACCAGTTCGGTGTGATTGTGGCTTCCTCTGAAACCTTTCTCTCTCCTGGGCGGCTCCATCCATCCAAATGGGAGCTGAGTTTGCAAGCTACCAGAGGCGGTGGAGCTGGTGCTGCTGATGTCAGAGCCAGAAGACAGTTGTGATTGGATCTAATTAGACTTTGCGGCAGCAAATAGAAGAGCTCCCTGCGTGATTGGCTTTAAAGTGGATGGTGCCAAACAACTCGCAGAGGCGCAAAAGTAGCAGCCCTGCTTCTGGAGCCCAGACGAGGAGGAGAGAGCTCCAGGGCGCTCAGGACGCGCGGGAGAATCTTTCCCAGAGCTTTCTGCCTAAGGAAGGATTCAGCTTTCCAACGTGCATCCGAGGCTTTCAGCTCATCCGGAACCAAGGGACGGGGCAATTATAGAGAAGGTGCTTGCTGCGGAGACGAGTCCTAAAAAGTGAGCCTGATACTTGATTTGCAAAACCAGAAACACTCCCGACTGCGGCCGCAGCAGCAAGACTAAGAAAGGTGAAATTGCTGAAGGACCGGCTCCTCTCTGGGTCTCCCGACTGGCATGGCATCTGTCCTGGGGAGTGGCAGAGGGTCTGGAGGGCTAAGCAGTCAACTCAAATGCAAGTCCAAGAGGAGGAGGAGGAGGAGGTCCAAGAGGAAAGGTAAGAATCTCGCTCTGCGAGCGCTCTGGTGCTGGTGCCCGCTGCAACTCTCCCCTGTCTCTCCCCCCTCGTCCTTCCTCAGATCTTGGTGGCCGCTTGTAGGTTTTCTCTTGTCTTCACTTTAGGATGCTTCTGGGATGTCCACATTGAGTAGGGCACTCGTGAGTTCAAATCTCTTTGTAAATAGCCTGGGGGCTTTTCTCAAGCCAGGAAATTACAGCGAACCAGCCAGCTGCTCAGCGGAAAATGTTTGGCAGGAGACACTGGGAAGAGAGCAGAGAGGGCTGAGCTGAGGAGCATCCGTCCTCTGATGCTTGTATCCTGGGTACCACCATCCCTACAGGAGACCCAAGGCTGGCACTTAGACACACTTGGAGCCAACAGCATCACAGGATGCCAAAAGAAACACTCACTTAAGCCAACACACATAAAAAAAAAGGGAAAGAGCTCTCACCCCAGCTCCTCCCATCCAAATTGTCTCAGAGGAAAAAGAGGGCAAAACCCTGGCAATTGCCTTCCCAAATTGATTGGCTTATTTTTTTTTCCTTACTGGGATACCCAGTGGCCATGTAAACACTGGCATAGACAAAGAGGACAAGGCACGTTCTTGCAGAAATTACTGCCTAAAAAGAAACGAATGCTGTGTAAAAAAGAAAGAAAACTACATCTTACAAATCAGAAAAGGAGAGGGAACCTGGTGGCAGGTTGCAGCTGACAAACTCAGGCGATGCCTTGTTACTGATATTGCTGGAAATGAGCTTCATATAAGTTAGTCAATGTCACCACAAGCACAGGGCTTCCTCACAAGGATTTGTGTCAAATTAGCAATTCCTCCAGCGTGGTAAGCAGTGCCCTAGAATGCATCTTTAGCCCATATGCACGGAAGGATAAAAGATGATTCCAAAGCTATCCCTTCTTTCTCAGAGAGGGGCTTGCATTGATACTAGTTCCTTGGGAGTTTGTGGAAGTTCAGTGTTTTTAGCAGTATCTGAGAGGTGTTTTGGTTTTCTCTAGTTTTTTAAAGTGTTTGTAGTGTTATACAGAGCAGACACAACTTAGGGAGTTGACTTTTTAAAATTGGGCTCATGCAAGATACACTGTGAGACAGGCTAGTTGTACTAACCTTCTTAGAATATCTGTCGATAGATTAGATTAGATATGTTAAGGTGCCTAAGAGAAGTTTCTTCTAGATTGTTTCCTAAGTGTTTGCTAACTGTTTCTGAGTCCCATATGATTCCTAATAGCACAAATTAATCGAAACATAAAAATCTGAAGCAAACAGTCCTTGATTATAGTCACACATCAGGATCTCTGAGAGCAAAAGAGACTTAACACTTGTCTTTGAGTGTTTCAGGACCTTTGATTTCAAAGGGGCTGATTTTATAATTGTACTTCAGTTCTTAAACATCTCAAATGTATACCTGATGCTCACTTTGTTATCTGACAACATTTTGAAATGTTCTTACTGATTTCTTCTATGCCTACGTGCTATTGACTGAAAATGGCAGAGATATTAAGGAAGCCATGCTTTCAACAGTTCGACAATGAATAACACTTTTAAAGAAGTAAGGAAAAAAAATGTCTTTATACTTCAGGTGTTTGTTTGTGTCTCCTAATTTTTTTAATGGTCTGCCTAGCAATTTAGAACCAAGCAAATGCAGCAATATTTATAATAACACAATTTATAGAAATGTAAGCTAAAAGAATTTCTCATCTTTCTTCATTTTCTTTACCTGAAGTGTCAGGCATCCTACCTTAATATTTATTCTGGAAGGTAATAAAAACAAACCGAAGAAAGTCTTCATTTACTATGAACTGAGCCATGACAGCCCAAGGCAAATTTTTTACAGCAAGTATTTGTATCCTTAGAAATTTTGACTTTAGAAAGGCTCCAAAATATCATAACAAAGGCAATGGGTAAGCATGTACCCGTCTCTTTGTGTGTAGACCTGTATTTAAGTGGCCTTTTCTGTGGCACCTGCCAACAGCTATTGTGGTAGGACTGTAAAATTAAACTGTTAAATATTCACTTTTACTGGCAAAGTTAACAATGTAGATATGCATGATCAATCAATCAATCAATCAATCAATAAATAAATAAAAGCTAGCATACTCAGCCATGGGAGAGAGAGAGTAATTGCTTTTTACATCTCCCTGGAAAAGATAAGCTTGTATGTAATATCTTATATGACAAATGGGCGTTTCTTCTACTCCATGAAGAGCACTGATGTCTTTCAATTTTATCTTAATGCTCATATATCTTCACCGAGATGGAATGGCATAGCATCAAGTTTTAAGCCTAACCAACATGAAGGACCATACATGCATGGGAGATAATTAAGGAATTCTAGGGAGGCCATTAAGTAGCAAGTGAGGATGCTGACTATAAAACCATCCTCACGAGTTAATAAATATGTTATTAATTTATTAAACGAGTTAATAAATAGAATCAGGATAAGTGTGCATATGCTTGGATGTTTCCTGCTCATCTGCCAGTCAAGCTCCATTTTTAAACGTGAACCATAGCATCCGTTGGTCAGTGTGCCGGAGGATCTTTATTCTCAACGTGTAGGCTTGAAAGGTGTCTTGGGTCCAGTATGCTATCCAACAGTCTACGCCCTAAACTGAAACACTCTAGCTACAGGCTAACTGTGGTAATGATAGGATGTGATTATTGGTAAGCGCAATCCATCATCTTGGAAATGGGGTGGTTTCTTTCACAGGTTAGGTTTCTGTCACTGTACTACACAAGAAGTAATGTGTATCTTTAAAGATCTAAAACCAGAAAAAAAACTTGGTCACAGAACATGCCTCCCAGGGTCACCTAGCAGAAGCCCATGTTTCTCTGCAAGAAAAAACTTTAAAAATGATTCTTGTCTTCTTTTGTTGAGACCTCGTATCATTCATCTTTGCATGCTCTCCATAGGGGGTGTTTTCGGTTAGGATATCTAAGTGGTTTTACACTGCCTGGACAAATGAGAAGTGTGAGTTTCTTACTTTTATAGGAGGCACACACAGGCAAAATAAAAGTATACTGAGAAGGACGGTCAAAACAGCTCATGTTTATACATGTGTCAATGTAGGGACTGAACCCATTTGATGTGTAGAATATAGCTGGGGTTTTTTTCTCTCTCTTTCAGTATCAATTAGAGACTTTAGCAAAACGATGGTTAAGGAGGACCATCTCCTGCCATCACTAACCACTGGAGTATTGCCTTCAGTAGAGCATGGAGAGTGCTCAAAGATCGGACTTGTTTCATAATTCTTGGCAGAATGATTATAAATAATTTCAACTATTCAGTGCCTTATAGAGATTAATGCTGCTGGCATTAGAAAATAACAATGTGTAAATACTGCCAAAGCACTCGTTGAAACCTCAAAAAATAAAGGTTAAAATTCAAGGCTTTTTGTTCATTTTTATTAGCAGCAGACCATTGCAGGTAGTCCAAGAGGGGTACCTCCTAAAATCAGTGTAGTTCATAAAAATAAAAATTTAATCCCTAACCATAGACTGTCAGGATAATAATTTTGAATAATCTTATAACTACACCTTGGCATTCTTATGTATAGCATTGGCACACTTTTTTTTTTTTTTGTGTGTGTGTGTGTGTGTGTGTGTGTGTGTGTGTTGTGCATCTGCTTTTCCTTTTGTTGTTGTTGTTAGTGTATTTTCCCAAAGAAGCTACTCACTCACTGGCCTGAAATTAATTTTTCAAATAGAATATTTAAAAATATAACCCATTATTAAATACAAATATGTAAAATGACTGAAGTGTCTGAGAATTTAAAACAAAAAAATCTCACTTTTAATACAGACTTATTGATACCCATTCAAGGTAAACTGAAGGACATGGTTTGTAGCGAGAAATATCTATCGCCCATCAACTAGGAAAGGACTTTAGGGAAGTGTCCAAACGGTATGCAAACACTTACTTGACTGAGTTGAGCATTGGCAGACAATGTCTCATTCTCTGGAGCACCTAACAACAGCTAAAAAGTTATCTTGAAATTGAGCTATTGTTCCAGGGTGCTTGGGTGTCCAGATCTTTAGGAAGCAACCCTACAAGGCAGATCCAGGAAAGTAAATTGGGAACCTCGGCAAGGTGGTGTGGAGCGGAGCAGCCCGAGAACGCTGTGAGATGCAAATAAAAAGTTGGCAAAGGGGACACAGTAAGTGGAGCAGATGGATGGCAGACGCCAGCTTGTTGTGAAATGAAATTCCATGAAAAATTAATGAAATAGAAAGATTGCGCACTGGATGAGGGTGCAGCGGCCGTGTTGCTCTCCATCCCTGGCGATGCTTTAGTAATCCGTGTGGCTGTCATCTCAACGGAGAAAAGACAGCCCGTCTACACCACTGGCTCTTATCTCGCTCGCTGACAGCTCAAGAGGAAAGACTGGATTCCAGGATAAAAATCAAATTGATTAAACCAACCGTTAGGCAGGATCTAATTGCATGAGGGGGTTTTCTCCTTTTCTCTCTCTCTCTTTTTAAAATTTATATCAGAGCTTCTGGTTTCTAGTGACCCATGTAATAACAGTAATTTGAAATTGCTTCAAGGGCGTTAGATATGACGAGTGAGCTTGAATTTAGAATAAAAATATAAGATTCATGTATTCTTATCTAAATAGCGGCAAAAGGGTTATTGACAAAAAGCTATCTCAGAGGAGTATTATATAAAGAAATGCAGAGTGAGAGACTGTAATTTTTGAGATGTAGAAAGGCAACACTGTGTTTAATTGAAAACATATATGTGCATATGTGTATGTTACTGTCGGGGGGAGTGTATGTGTATTGCTATGTGTATGTGTGAATCTAGACAGGAAAGACTAGAAACATTGGATCAATTTTATATCCTTCTGTATCTTTTTCTAATAATCCTAGAAAATGTAAGTCAGAATTTTTATAACAAAAACTGCTTTAAAAGACCCTAAGATGAAAAAAAAATCACTCAACTCTTTGTAATTTAGAAATTTTATTTATAAACAGATGTTGCTGTGACCAATCTGGGTGCTAATGACTTGCAAACAAGATTTGTAAAAGGGCAGATTTTCTTATCATGAACAAGATTTTAAAAGCACTTAACCAGCTTGAAAAAAAAATTAAATCACATTCCAAGTGAGCCATGAAAATCATGAATGTCCTTTGCAAACTAGTTCAACTATTGAATGTTAACACTTTCCATGTGGTTTTCTGTGAGCACAAAATAATTGGAAAAAAAAAAGCCTGAGAAAATAAAGGTAAGACAGCAATGCCTACTGGCTGAGGTTCTGACAATTCTGATTCTTGCTGCTTGGGTTTGTAGATAACATGAATCTAAATTAACCCCTAGTTTTCAATTAAATGATTTCCTTCGCTCAGAGGAATATAGACTGTAAATTCTTGATTGTTTAAATATAATCATTTATTTATAGCTGTTAATATATTATAGTTCACCTAATATGCCAATATCAATAGAGCAACATGGCTTTCAAAATTCAAAGAAATCAGGGCTGGGGGTAAAGGGGGTGGGGGGTTCTTTGGGAGACCTTAAAAAGGGCCAATGAAAAGGTGCCTTCAGGATTTACAAACCTGCAGACAGACCTGTGTTTCTACTTATGTTCCTTGCCAGCCTGGAAACAAGACATCCCTGTTTAGTGATTAAGGCTCAGGTTTTCCTTTCTGTTTTTATTTTAGTTAGAAGGAAGGAAGGTTGAGGGCTGTTATGTCTGGCTGCTTGGCTGACTTCAAGTAAAGTGAAAAGTACAGTTCTAAGCTCTAAATCTGCAGCTGAAAATATGTGATTGGATCCAGTTTCCCAGGAACCACATCCAAGAATCAGCTACCTATGAGCTGATTTGTTTGGCTTTTAAGGGAATTTTAGTTTCTCAGACATGAATGTGGCCACATGCAGAACAGCAGACTTTCTTTCCTGGAGAACTGTGTATCTTAAAATAAAGAGTTAATGGAGTCACCTGGGCCCTCTCTATCCATGCAGGGAATTTGATTACCTTTTATTTTAGTTATAGATATTGAACATGAAAGGCAGAAGCATAATTCAACTTTATTCTTTTATTGACTTTGAATAAATTCCACTTGTGTCTGGTTTCTTGATAGAAAGTAGCTAGTAATTGCCCCCTCTGTGTTATGAAATGCAATATATATTAGAATTTATTATCACCTGTGTTAAATTATAAAAAGTCAAATAGTTAATATTGCTTTTAATTTTTCAAAATAACAAACAGGTTATATATTTTTACGTTATATGAAGGACATAAAAATACTATTATACCCGAGTAAGAAACCATGTCTGATATAGAAAACCTTCCTATAAACAAAGAAAAGTAGTATTTGTCTTTAAAATTGAAAGGAAGTACAATATAAGCCCAGGCAATGTTATGCTTAAGTGTCTTAGAGATGAGAATTGAAAGCTTTTCTTAGACTCTGTCTACTTCTCAATCCCGAGACTGAGGGTGCCTTTGCCAATCTGCTTCCAGTATAAAGGACAATTAGAACAGTCATGTTTGCTTAAGTGCTAATCATTCCAATGGGAGCACTCTACCTAAAACCTCCGCCTGCCTTGTAAAAGCAAGTATTCCTGCGTCGAGACAGGAAGATCTGTAACGTGGGTACCAGGAAGCAATGTGCAGGACCTTCTTCTCACACTGAAACTCCAACTACAATGAAGTTACAGCACTGCCACTGGACCTTTTACATCAGTTCAACATTACAGACCTGGGGTTTTTCCTGTGGCTGTTGTATCACCATTCAAATGATAATAAATAAAACAAAAATATTCATAATATACTTCTAAACTCTCTTCTCTGAAGTCTTGAGTAGGTGGAGTGAATGTAATGTTGAAATGACCATCATAACACTTTGAGATGAATTCCTGTGAAATGCTTTTAAACACCTTACCCATGATGTGCTTTGGATAATTTTATAGATTTAATTCATCTTGGCTGCTCCGTTTATTGGATACTAGATCTCTGGTTTTTGTTTCCTACTGCCTTGTCGCTTTATAATGTCTTACATGATTTCAAAACTATGTCTTCACATGTGGTATTAAAATAAGACAGAGATGTGGGGACTCATTTCTCTATCATCTGAGCCTATCTTCCATGGAAGATGATAATCCCGGTCAAATTCCTTCTTAGGGTTAGGCTGAAACAAAAGTGGGAAGGCTAGTGTTTCTAAAAGCCATTATCAGCTAGGGCAAAGCACATGCTTTGGGTTTCAATAATTGCTTGAAAAAAATCAACTGTACTGCTCCAAACACATTGCAAATGTATTTGGGGATAAATGCAATATTTCTTAAAAGTTTAATTGCATTCTTCTGAATGCAATTTAATAAACATGACAGAAATGTCAGCAAAATAGATTTTGACCTCCTCCAAACCCCAAGTCTAGCTGGGCTCACTCATCCCTGTCTGTAACAGATGCTGATCTCACATTGGGCCTGCGATTGTGAAAATAGCTGTGGCCTTAAAGGAGAAGCCCACCCTCTCGATACCAGGGAGAGCCGTAGGCTAAGAAAGCAAAATGTAAAGTCTCTAAAATACACACACCCACAACTATTCCTTAAAGTTTATACAAATGAGAGAGATGAGCAAATAAATCATTTAAAAGAAGTACCTTTTTCCTAATCCTTAGGTAGATAGAAGCACTGAAATACATATCTGTGCTTCACAAATAAAAAAAAAAATTACAATAGTTAGAACCTGAAGGAAAAGCAGTCATCTAGGTTTAACTAGAACTCTAGCAGAAAGTGACATGTAAACCCAGTGTACATGGTTAAAGCACTTTTAAAAAATAACTAAATAAACCTATCTTCAAATTTTCTCCCCAAAGAAAAATCACACTGCAGCAAAAATTATTTGTTAAACATGTAGATGAAAATAATAGGACATGACAAACATCTGAAAAACCTCTGGGATGGTAGCACAGGAAATACACTAGCTTTGACAGCCCTTCCTACATGCACGCATTAAATGATACCATCCTTAAAAATAGCTCTGATGTGTGTTAATATATTACTTCAATGTGAATATACCACTCCATTCTGGAGTGAGCAAATGGGTACATATTGAAATTGAGAGATACATTTTTTATGACTAAGCACATAGGTAGAAAATTCCTTTATTATTAAGGAGAACAAATTTAAGTGTGCATGTATATTATTTTGTGTAATCAGAAGAGTTTTAAATCCACTTCTTCATTTTGTGAAAACTGAATCATGACATGGTTTTTGTGTGTAGTTAATGAATAGAATTCAAGTCATTAAATTGTGTGCTTTGTGTAGACTGCTAATATATTCGTGTGGAATAGAGAAATGCCAGGCTCGAGATTTCAAATACAATAAGTATTTATTGAGATCTTGAATATTAAAATGTTAAAAGATTTGTCTACTTCTGAAACATTAGCCGTCTATTATGGAATTCTGAAAGAAATTATATGGCAAGATAACATTGTGGCTACATGTGAGAGTATAAACACTTTGAGAGGTAGTGGAGAAAAATACTGGTTTGTGGTTGTAGTTTGTAATTCTGAGGAAAACATTAATTGCTTAATTTTAAAAGTTCCAGGGAATCAACAATTGAAATTTCCCTGTGTGCATACTTTGCATGAAGTAAAGCAAATTTTCTTGTCTTTGCCAAAATAAAAAAAAAAAAAATCCAACATATTAAAAGGAAACAACACACTTGTATAAAAGGGTTTTAATGGAGTACAAAGGACACACAGACAAAGGAGAGATGGAAAGAATAACTTAGAGCCTTCTTTTTCCTAAGTTTGATCAAAGTTCATCTCACTTGCTTTTTAATTTATGTAGCTTTTAATGCACAAATATACATGATTTTAAAATATGAGCCAACCTATTCAATTCCATTCCTTGCAGAACTGCCAAATTTTGCCTTAAACAATACCATCATGTTATAAGAAATGTATTTGGTACATTTTTATTAATCTACATATTTATTGAAGTATAACTATATCTCCATCTCCTAGTATGGACTAGTCTAAACACTACCATAAGTAATGCTTTTTCTGTAAGTTTATATTACATGTCAAGATATAAATACAGCTCTGTCAAATGAAAGCAGGGACTGACAATAACCCTTTGTGACCCCACACAATGTTACATTTTATGATACTTATAACAAGAATATGCTCAATATACATTTAAATGTTCCTTATATATGATAGTCCTGTGTATAATGGGCGTACACAACGAGTTTATAAAATCAAAACCCACCAATAGATTGAGTCACTTGCATTTCCTTTATTTCAAATAAAACTTCCTTACAAAAATAAGCTATCAAAATATAACATTGCCACTCTTTCTATGCAGGCAAAACATAAAAGATACTCATTCACTAGGAGGAGCTGCAAACTTGACTCAGACGTTCAGATCATTGCCTGCTCTTTCAGAGAACCTGGGTTCAGTTCTCAGCATCCACTTGGCCCCTCACTGTCACTTGTGACCAGAGTCTGAAGGGATTCAATAACATTTTCTGGTTTCCAGGTGCACTCACACACATGTTACACAGAAAAAAATAACCATACACATAATTATTTTAAAATTTAAAAGGGCACTGGACAAATTATGTCTGTTTTGAAATAAGACGTGGGAGGGGTTCAAAGGAGGGACTGGCGGTAGGAGACAGAGTACCAAACCTGTTGGAACATGTTGCACTTCTGTTTAATTGAAACATATTTTTTTAAAAAGAATTTCTAAGAGGAATAATCAGAAAATAAAACATTTTCTACCAAGACTGTGTACAGATCATGTGAGTTATAAGAGCTTATGGGAGGAAGAAATCAGTGAGGGTTTGCAGGATGACCTCCATCGGACACTTTTGAGACAATGAATTGAAGATAGAATGCACTATTCAGATCTTAGGTGTGTGAAGATGGAATGAGGGTGTTGCTACCATCTTCTTTATAATCCTTCAAGAATGGATGTCCTGCTGTGCCTCTTTGTGTTCTCTGGACTTAACAAAGTGATGTCATTGCATACTGTTAATGCCTATTTCTTGTAGAATTAACTCATGGTTAGGTGGCACATTTATAGATAGCTCTGTCTCCTTTATATTAGAATGGGGTTACCCAACTCTGGAGTTGATCTATCCAACAAACATTTGTTGGACCCTTTTATTTGTCAGTCACATGATAAATAGTAGAGATTAAACAATATAAGCTCTGAAAACTTTCCCAAAACAGAAAGAAATCAAATCCAGTGTGTTCTGCCTTCTCTGTTATTTATGTTGAAGAGGTATTTTATAAAGCTCTCCTCTCTGAAAATGTGGGAGGCACACGTCTATTGTTTGCTGAATTAGTCCCCAGATGATTGGCAAGCTCATTGCTCATCAGTATTCTCGTGCAATAAAAGAAGTGAAACCATTAGACCCAACAAAGCTAAAAGAACCGTAAGTCTTTCTCGGGGAGCCAGTCTTCTTAGACCGTGCCCTTGCTGCCACGCTGGAGCTCTCAACCCTGCTTCATTTATCCCGCTTCCAGCCCTAGCCCCTGTCAACTCTGTAAGGGGGTAGTCCTCACTCCTAGATACACAGCTACACTTTGCCTCCTATGCCTGTGGCCAGTGACTCAACTTCCTGCTCCAAAATGGTCCAGGCAGTGACCCAGTCTAACCTACCCTCCTTGCAGGTGAACCTATGCACCAGCAACTGCAGTAACCCAAAATCCTAGCACCAAACCAAAGAGAATTACTTAAATTGCAGTCCTTGCTTGTAGTGTGGACTGGCAATCTCTGCATGCAAGAACAGGATAGCTCTGCCATGAGGTAAAGTAATTTAGAGTGAAATTCAAACCTATCTGTCTAGTACATCTATATAATCAACAAAGGTGTTGGCTCCCCCACCCCCTGACACACACACACACACACACACACACACACACACACACACACACACACTTCTACTCAATATGTCGATATATCAATGTGTCAATAACTAAGATATAATACAATACAAAATAAAATATTGTGTAAAAAGATGACATTCATGGATTCCATCCTATTTCTAGCTGAATAGGCTGCTTCTTGTTCTCTTTTCATTATATACCTGCCATTTACCTATCTCTCTACAACCTATCTTTTATTTATATAATAAGCAGGAGATGCATATAGAACCCACTCACAAAATTTAGTATGAGATGATGAAACTCTTTAGTAGGTCTTATGGTCTTAGCTACATACAGTACAACTACAGCAGATATGCCTGAGTATTCACTTATAATTATACTGAGATGTTTCAAATTTTGAATGATATAGAAGCTAAAATTGTAGTGATAAAATTGAAATCAAACAACGCATTGGGTATTATTCGCTACTTGTAAACATTTCTCCAAATAAATAATACATTGTTCTCAATTTGGGTATTAGCACCAATGCCTGTTCATGATGGATACACTTCATATTAAATCTGATGTGCCCCAAGAAATGGTCCTTGCTCTTCTCACACCTGGATGTTGGGTCTACTGTCCATGATCTAGCTGGGTTGCTCTTCAACAATCTGAAGATGACTTGACTCCTGTCCTTAAAGAGGTGCTCTCTCATATCAGAGCTCTTATCACCAGTGTGAAATACACCTATGATGGAGAACATACAAATTTCATACAGGAATGCCCTGAGATTATCTTCCAGGCTGAGAGCACTTTTTTTTTTCATCTAAACATTTCTTCTGTGCTGCCTGACAAAACCATTCCCTCTTTGAGCTGTCCTGGCTTTCTCTTTCCTGGATCCATAGGACCCACTGAGATGCTTTCTCTATGACTCTAAGCCAATAGTTTGTGAGTTGTCCTAATATAATTTGCAAGACAGAATGATGTCCTAGTCTGGACTCATTACAAAAACAGAACCATGACTCTTAATAATAGTAAATAGGACAAAAAATGAGAAAACAAGGACCATAGTAGTAAATTAATTTTAAAAAACTATGAATTACTCTTTTAACTATGGAGTTTGTACATTATCACAGCACATAAAAGTATACTAAGCATAAGAGGAGGTGCTGGGGAGATAGCTTCAAATCTAAGAATGTTTGCTAATCTTCCAGGACCCGACTTTGGTTCTCAAGGCCCACATTAAGTGGCTCACAATCTCTGTGTTTCCAGTTATGGAGAATCAAAGGCCTCTTCCGGCTTCCTTGGGCACCTGTAGACATGTGGTATAGTCTCTCTCATTCTCTCTCTCTAGTTCTCTCTCTCTCTAGTTCTCTCTCTCTCTAGTTCTCTCTCTCCCTCTCTCTCTCTCCCTCTCCCTCTCTCTCTCTCTCTGTATATGTGTGTGTCTCTCTCTGTCTCTCCCTCCCTCCCTTGCCCCCTCTCTCATAAAGAACAAAATTCATACAATTAAAAACATTTATTTTCAAAGTGTTAGACTAGCCTTAGAGATCAACACATATAAAAGAGCCCACATTGAGCCGGGCGTGGTGGTGCACGCCTTTAATCCCAGCACTCGGGAGGCAGAGGCAGGCGGATTTCTGAGTTCAAGGCCAGCCTGGTCTACAAAGTGAGTTCCAGGACAGCCAGGGCAACACAGAGAAACCCTGTCTCGAAAAACCAAAAAAAAAAAAAAAAGAGACCACATTGTAAAATGTTGAGAATTTTTTTCCCATTTATCTGAAGTTTTATTTCATTAGCTAATAAAATCAGCAAGATGCTGTTTGGTTCTTCAGCAGCCTATAGCTTCTTCTAATATTTATTTAACATTTACATTGTCCTGAGTTTAGGATCTCTTTCTTAATCCTCCCAAGGAGGCTATCAGGTAGTGATGTGAGCTATCTTAATTTTTCAGAGAAAGAAAATGTGTAGAAATAAAAAACACATGTGCTTTAGACCACACTTTCAGGAAATGGCTACTTCAGGCATCATGACTATCCTATCCTCAGTCTCATTAATGACACTCTGATTTACCAAAACATCTGCTGCCTCCTTCCTGGATTAAGTATTGTTCTCCCCACAGAGGACCCAAAGGGGTATTCCCCACATTTTATTAATGTGTGTATGTGTGTGTGTGTGTGTGTGTGTGTGTGTGTGTGTGTTTGTGTGTGTCTGCTTCTATATATGTATGTATTTCTCATGCATGAGGGTGCCTATGGAGACCAGAATACAGTAATAAGTCTCCTGGAATAAGAGTTGTAGCTGATTGTGACCCTCCAAATATAGTTACTAAAACCTAGGTCATCTGCAAAAGTATCAAGTCTACTAATCATTGAGCAACCTCTACTGCCCCAGTTCCCTGCTTTTAACATGGAATGTCCCTCATCAATTCTTTCCTTTTTCCCTGGGACCCCAAGCTTTTCAAAGACCCTAACAGATACAAGTAACACAATGAGATCAAGAAAAGTAGAAAAGATGTTGTAATAAATCTCCAACCCCAATAAGACCTATAAAAACACACAACTCAGTTATAATATTTATAAGCTGTACTCCTAGACTGGGCAGATTTATCACTATATTGTTCTATGCACCAGCTATGAGATCTCTTGTTACTTGAGGCTTCATGTGGTTCTTTTCTATCTTTTTCTCACTTCCTCTTCCTCTGTCTTTTTCCTCTCTACTTCCCTACTCTTCCCCCACTTTCTAAAACCTCCAGCCCTACTTTTCCTTTCTATTGCCCAGTAATAGGCTCTAGCCTTTATTTGGACAGTTAAAATAGGGAGAAGGTTCGCATGAAATCACCCGAGTATGCGATCACTTGAGTACCTGAGGGGGTACCTCATGAGGACAGCCCCTCTTGAGGAAGCAGAATTAACATCAGAATACAAACAGCACCAGGGCAAAGGAGACATCAAAACCTGCTGCTACTATTTTATGGACCCTTTCAGGTCATCTTGGTGCTGTTCACAGGAGGATGCTTAGTGGTCACATGCTGAGCATCTTGGGGACACTATATCCTAAGAATTTCATATACTTAACATTTGATGATGAAGTGAGCTGGCAGAAGATATGCTGTTTCAAAGTGAAAAGAGACTTTCATCTGGTAATGAGTCTATCATTCCACACAAAAGACCAGATAACAGCTTTTGCAATTATAAAAATTAACCTGTCAAGAACTATTCACCTTATGGTGATCTGTCGTCTTGGCATAAACATGATTACAGCCATAAAGATCATAACAAAACCACATGATTCTTATTGGGAGAGAGAGAGAGAGAGAGACAGAGACAGAGACAGAGACAGACAGAGAGAGAGACAGAGAGACAGAGAAAGAGGGGGGAGGGAGGGAGGAAGGAGGGAGGGAGGGAGGGAGGGAGGGAGGGAGAGAAAGTCTTAGAGATGCTATCTATTGTAAGGGCTGGAAATTTTCCGCTGCTATACAAGTTCTTTGCCTATTAAGTATAGTAGTATTTGACACATAATAGTGTGGTATATATATTAAACAATTATTATATACTGAACAGGACATGATAGAACACTTAAGTACATATTTTGGGAGTACATTAATTGTTATTGCTATTTTTGGTTGTCAACTTGACTACATCTGGAATTAACTAAACCCCAAGTGACTGGCTACCCCTGGGAGGGAGTTTTCTTAATTAAATAACTTGAAGTGGAACACCCACCTTTCCTCTGTTATCTTTTGATGTGGGACTACCTATTTTTTAATGTGTGCTACAACTTATGGCAGCAGCCGAAATAAAGAGCATAGAAGATGGAAGTTCTTATAATTGGCCTGCTAGCCTCAGCAGCACTGACAAGTCCATTGTTAAACTGGCATTAGCGCCTACTTCTTTTGGATTTCAGCATCTACTGAAGATCAGCTGAGACATCCACCTTCATTAACTAAACAACTCCAAATTCTTAGGCTTTGTATTGGCAGACCACCATTGTTGAACCAGCTGGCCCACAGGCACTCTAATAAGTAATCCTATTGTTTTTGTTCCTATAGATCTAGAGAAGCATGATTTACATACGACTTCATTCATAGCAAGCAGGATGTTAAAATTCTGTCACTTTGGAGACAATTACTAGACAGTAAAATCAGTTGTCTTATCAGAAACCTTTCCAGAAACTGCCTCTACCTCTTAAAATTTATAAATTCTGATTTCATCTCTTTAAACATTCCTTATAGATAAACCTTCATGGATATGAAATTTGTGTACAACTGAATTAAGACCAGATTGAATTTAACAGTGTCCAGATTTTTTTTCCTTGATGAGTCTGTCACATTCATGGCCACGGAATGGGATGGTGCACAACATGTAACTTTTATTTTTTATCATGTTCTGTCTGATTTTCTCATCTCCCTGGCTTCTCTGAAGTTCCCCATTGTTAGCTAATAGTGGTGGGAGGTGCCAGCATTCTGAAAGGAGCTATCAATCACATTGTAAGTGAAGGGGGCTAAGGTTTTTTTCCTTACAATAGCTTGCTTTCTTCAACAAATAGAATTATTCTCCTGTGGTTTTTTTTTTTATGTAAAAAGAAATTTAAACCATGAATGGTGACATTTTTGTATTACAGATAAAGGAACTGTGACTAGGGAATAAAAGTTACTATTTTAGAATAAAAGTTACTATTTTAGAAAGCTAGATAGGAATATTATCTGACTTGCGCTTGCCACAAAAACATGAGAGTGTAAGTTCAGATCCCTGAAGATCGCTGGCCAACAGGCGCAGTGAATCAATGAGCCAGGGTCTGTGAGAGACCTGTTCAGAGAGAGAGAGAGAGAGAGAGAGAGAGAGAGAGAGAGAAAGGGAGAGAAAGAACCAGACTAGATCAGACCGAAATAAGGTAGAGAGTTATCCAGGAGAACACTCCGCAATGAGCTCTGGTCTCCACATCCATCTACCCACCCATATACAATTGCACAAAAAAGGCACTGGCGTGCAATTAAACACAGAGACTACCAGAAAAGCACAGGTCCCTGAAAGGCTAAGTGTCATAGTGTGAAGATACACAGAATTCAGGAAAGAATCATCTCTAAGCTATAAAGTTAATTGTCATTTAAGGAACTCCCGTGGGGACCATTCAGTGTTTAGAACCACTGTCTCATAAGCACCATGTCACTAATGGCTAGCACATACAGATGTAATATAAAGGGCTTTGGAGAAGAGTTTTGTATTTCTCTTCCCAAGAAGATTTTGAAGTATATCAACCAAGTATACATTCCCTTACCAGTCATGTATGTGGTGTATGTATGTGCTTGTGTTTGTAGTTGTGCCTATATTTATATATGCATCCATTAATGTACACCTTCCCTGAGCCTTCTCTTCCCCAGGTAACATCAGCCATGTAATTTTCTGACTTAAAGATCGAAGAAAGCTTTATATATTGCTGAACTAAACTCATACACACAAGTGTGATTCTTTTACGATATCATTACAATAGGTATATTGAATTTCAAAATAATGATTAATCAATCACACCTCACATAAGTCATTCAAATAGTAAAAAACGGAGTTACATATTTAAAACCTACAAAAAAATTAATAAACAAAAGGAAATCAATATGCTATATATTCCTGACACACGGAGGAACACACACACACACATACACATACACCCACCATACATAAGAAATATCTAGATGAATCCAGTGCTGTCATACAATTCAGCTAATAGTTTTCAATTGAATTAAAGTATGTTATTTGTTAAGCAAAAATCAGCATCCAAAGTCAAATACCATGTGCATAGTTATCAAATTTAAATAGATATTTTCATTATCATTCATTTAAATTTATAGCAAAACCCCCATTACCTTGTGAATGTATGTCTCTAACGCTTACATACAGTGAACTTTTCACCCACATTGATGCATAAACAATAAGCTTAGTGATTCAGTTTCCTAGATTATGTTTATTCTGTTTTTATGCTAGCAATACAAAAGCAAAATCAAAATGAAGTTCTCGGGAAACACATGTCGATAAACATACATGCCCTGCTTCAAATGTAGTTAGTAAATAAACAATACTTAAAGATAAATCAGATGCAGAAGAGTCAAATTGGACATTTGAACTCGGGTGTGTTCCAAGGAAATAGGCTAAATCATTGAGCACATCCTATAATAGAGCCTGTGTACTCACCAGATAACCAGGGGATATCCATTCTCAGTAGAATACATGCAACTCCATTACATACAAATTAACTGAAATGGCTTTCTCCATCTGTTCAAACCTTATTTATAAAGTTGTTTTACATAAACACTCACAGGTAGGCTTTTCTGGGTTTTGAATTTTCTGTAGGGGTGTTTGATTTATAACAAATCCAGGAATGTCAATCTCAATCCCCAGAAATGGAAATACGAAAGGTCTTCATGCCTCTGAGCTAACCAAGTAGACAGAGTTGGTCTCTTTAGGTCACTGCCTGGGCCTCTTATGTGGAGGTGCAGGAACCTCCTGGAGCAGAGCTGGGAAAAAGATTCTTGAGTGTGGGCTAAAGGGAAAATTGTATTAGCTTGAGATCCAGATCTCAGTTCAGTGCAATATGCAAGCATCAGGCTACCAGTGTCTGCATTGGACTGAGCTTGTATGTGGCATTCAACATGTCTGGCTGCAGTGGGCTTTATTAGCTTCTAAGCTAGTGTGATAGCAATGCATACAAATTGTCTAGCATCCATCTCTCAATAATTGCACAGGATTGGTGTCAGAACTCCATTTGATACTTGGGTACTTTACATAAAGTGGCCTAAGATTTGAATAGAGACTCAGCACATACTCCTGTCTACTTTAAATCTCATCTAGATTACCTATAGAAACAAAAATCACTGAAAATGCTATGTACATAGTTGTTATAATGAACTATTGGGGAACTGGCAACTAAGTTTTCTGTATAAATTCAGAGCAAGTATAATTTTTATAAATATTTCATGTCTGTGGTCATTAAGATCCATAGATGAGAGTTTTGGATATAAAGGACAAATATATACTAAAAGCCAGTATGATAAATGTGCCACCTGACATTCAGCAAAAGCTATTTTATGCTGCAAACTTAACAATGAGTGTGAGCATGTTTGTGTACACATGAATGTGTATGTATATATATGTGGTCACATGTGTATGTGCTCATGTGTGTGTGCTCATGTGTGTGTGTGTGTGTGTGTGTGTGTGTGTGAGAGAGATTGTACTCCATATTCTACATATAGGTGGACCAGAGCTAAGTTATATTAAAAATGGCACTGGTAAATTTGAAAGTAGGTAAATATTTTCATTTTAATGTCTTCTTCTGACAATATAGTAAATTGAATTATATGACCATGAACTGTTATTTCTTTGATTTCACCTCCTGCAAAGTTTTGGGTTGTTTTCCTCTCATGGTCATCACTTGTGCTCAAAGTAATATTTCATCTACAGACTCTTGCTAATAATGGGTTAATTACTCTCTTGAAATCATCAAGATCATTCTTTTTGCTGAGATCTCTTGGAGCCCAGGAAGGCCAAACTTATGGGCTTGAAATTTAGGTTCTTTAATTAATCTCTCCATTCAAATGAGGACTGGTTGTCTTTAATTGCTCAGTGCATTGTTCTCTTATAAGGTCTCACAACTCTGTTGATTTCTTTTGAAGTTGTTTTTGTTAAAGAAATAGGAAACATCTAGTAGATCAGGTTCACCATAGGTTTTTTTTTTTTTTAGGATTTTTTTTCAACTTTTATTAGATATTTTCTTCATTTACATTTCAAGTGTTATCCAGAAAGTTCCCTATACCCTCCCCCCTCCCGGCCCTGCTCCCCTACCCACCCGCTCCCACTTCTTGGCCCTGGCGTTCCCCTGTACTGGGGCATATAAAGTCTGCATGACCAAGGGGCCTCTCTTCCCAATGATGGCCAACTAGGCCATCCTCTNTCTAGCTCCTTCTTCCTTGGGAACCCTGTGTTCCATCTAATAGCTGACTGTGAGCTTCCACCTCCATGTTTGCCAGGCATTGGTATAGTCTCCCACGAGACAGCTATATCCTGGCCCTTTCAGCACCATCTTGCTGGCATATGCTATAGTGTCTATGTTTGGTGGCTGATTGTGGGATGGATCCCTGGCAGCCGCAGTCCTTGGGTCCATCCTTTGGATTCAGCTTCACACATGATCTCTTTAACTCTTTCAATGTGTGCTTTGTTCTTAATTCTAGGAAGGGGTGACGTGTCCACATTTTGATCACCATAGTTTTAAAGTGATATATGCCTTAGTTTTTGATGACCTATCAGCAGAAGTAACCAAGGAATCACACACATCCAAGTTTATAAACAAGAAATAATTATACTGTTCATCTATATAGCATTCCCCTATCTTCTTCAGGAATGATCCAAGTGCTGCCCGGAAGGCAGATGAACAACCTCCTTTCACCAAAACTTTCGTAACCTATCTTAGTAAATTTTGCATATACCTGCAGGGTGGGATTTACAAGGACTAATGCCTAAGGATTCATTCATTATGATGTGGGATTGACAGAGAAACACTTGGCATTTCCCATAACTCAGAAATAGTTTTATAAGTTCGTTAGCTCCTTTTCTCATCTCTGTGATGCAATACCTAAAAGAAATGACTTAAGGGAGAAAGAATTATATTTCCTCACAGTTCAGGTGATAAATCCCTCATGGTTGGGAAGCTGGGGTTGTGGGGCCAACTCTGAGGTAGTAGGAAGATTTAATCTAACATCTCAAGAATTACAGAAATAGAAATAATGGAATACCAGTACTTGGCACATCTTTTTTCTTACCATTTTTATTCAATTCAGGAACCTAAGCCATGAGATAGTACTAACAACCTTGAGGGGCATTCTTATCTCATCAGTTAATCTCTTTGGAATCCCCACCCCCTACAAATGCACCTAAGCCCACCCTCACTCATACCCTAGGCATTTCTTTAAAAGATACATTGACAATCAAATCACACCATTCAATTACATATTCTAATTGAAGATAAGGCTCAACACAAGATTTTGTTTTGTAGTTGTTTATGAAAAACAATTACTAAAACAAAAATCAAATACATGGTAAAACCTTTTGGTTCTGTGGAAATTCTTTTATTTATTTAAAGTGTTTTGTATGAATGATGCATTGAATGGAAGTAAAAAGAAGATGGTGAGATTCGCAAATTGGGGAACAACTTGTGGGCTACATTTGTCTCTGATAACTTAAATGTACTGGGGATTTGTGGAAAAATAGGCTAATAAAATCTGAGCTTTCAAGGAATATATATATATATATATATATATATATATATATATATATATATATATATATATATACCAATATCTTTGCTCCTTATATGAAAGTGATACATTACTTTTAATTAAAGTTACACAAGAAACAATACTTAGTTTACTCTAACTTTTGTTTACAAATGATAGAGGTGTTTACGTATCTTGACAGACCCTTTGCTTCACAAACCTTGTATTTCTCTAACTGTGAACCTTGGGTACAACCTAAAAGACAAAAGCTGCACGTCATCCTGGGAGTGAAAAGAGTCGAATGCTTATGGGTGGAAGCTGGTGACACGTGTGTTAAACAGGCTGAGATCAACCATACATGGAGTTGATTCTGTCAGACCACCACCCCCCTAACAACTCTCCTGCCTGCTCTAACAGATGTTCAGTGCAGCTACATTCTGCAATCTCCTGATACTTTCTCTCTGTCTTGTTCCTTTCCTGGGGTGTTGCACCCTTTTGTAATGGGCAAAACAGAGTCAGATCCAGCCCAGAACTAGCTGAGGGACTCCATCATGAACTCACATAAAGGCATGGAAGGAAGGAGCAAGAGATGTCTTGGTGTGGGACTGAGGGTGCACTGTCCTTCTAGTGCTCTGAAACTGATGGGATCTGAGTGCAATGAGGATGAGTAGCAGTCTTCTCAACTAGAAGAGGAAAATAGATGTTCTAGATTATTCTTCCTAGTTCTAACCTAGGAATGGAGCAAAAAAAAAAATTCAGATCTAAAGTCCAGAGACTAGAAGAAATATAATTTTACCTAAACTGCATCTCTTCGTATCTCAGCTTCATGATTTGGGCCTAAATCAAGCATCACTGTTGTTCTTGAGTATACAAAGTTTTTATTAATGTTAATATAAGCTAAGATCCTTCATTGCTTTTGTTTCTTTCTAGTTGTAACTTTCTTTCTTTTCTTTTCTTTCTTTCTTTCTTTCTTTCTTTCTTTCTTTCTTTTCCTTCCCTCCCTTTTTTCTCCATCCCTTTCCCTCATTCATTCTTTCATTCCTTCCTTCCATCTATCATCCTTCCTTCTTCATTAACACTGTTCTATTTATGAATTTGACATCTCTGCTTCATACTTTTAAATTCTAATTAAAATATAATATAGTATTTTTAAATATGTTAATTTTTTAATTCTATTTTGCAATTGAAATTTTCAGGTACCACCAAACTTCATCTTCAAAGCTAATTTTGTCTTCATATTGAGAGAGGCTAATATCTTTTCCTAAATCAGAATATAGAAATGGCCATTGGGGCATCAGAGTGATCTTTATTAGGGACTCAGCTCTAAAGCTGAGCAGCAGTGCACACAAAAGAAGATAGGACTTGTGTGCCACTAGTCGGAATCATGTCACTGAGGAAGCTTAACTACCTTCCTGGATCTCCAGAGCTACCCCTTATTCAGAGCACCCAACCTCATGACACAAAGGACAGTTGTCAATACCCATCCTTATCACATATTCACAGGCCTGTGGCTTCTGCCCCAGAGTTCCTCTAAGAAAGTGACAGATGCTGTCTCAAAATAAATTAAGTAAAAAAAATATCACCTATGACCTACACAGACATGTGCACATATGTGCACCAAAGCACACACACACACACACACACACACACACACACACACACTCATAACCACACGTACAGATCCCACACACTACAAACACAAAACACACATACACATGTACAAACAACAGAACGAAAAGGAGCAAGAACAAGAGAGAGACAGAGAGACAGAGAGATAGACAGAGACAGAGAGGAGGGGTGAGGGAAAGGTAGAGAGAGAGAATTATTTGTGAGTAAAATAAAATGAACACATTTGAAAGAATATTGTCTTGAGTAGCACTTGTAATCCTGTAAGTCCCTGTGAACTGAACTACAGTTTATTGTTAGCCAAGGCGGCATGCAAACCTTGGGAATTTTTTTCAGGACTGTTTTATTCTTGCACATATTCTCCATGGTAGCTCCTTGATATTCATAAGAGATATACCCTCAGAGATTTAAGAATGCTAAATCTGCCAAGAGTTTTATAGTGTGCCATTTCTCCCACAGAATAGAATAAAATTTCCAAATGGACTTCTATGTAAGGTGTACTTATTTTAAAGGAGTCAAACTCTATAATACTAAATATATTTGAATTTTCCAAAACGACCTCTGAAGAGTCTTTATTCCGTACACCCAATAGAGGTTCCTTCACTTCGTGCAACATAAGAGGTACGAATTAAGTTGGAATTTAAAAACACCCAACCCACTGTGTACTCTTAGAACGACTTATAATTTCAAGTACTCTGTTATCTGTAATCTTTTTGCTTAGATCATCCACTAGTAGGTCCAGACATTTTTGTTCCATAATGGAATTTGCTACTAAGTAATTGGTGTTAAATTTTCAATTTGTCTGTGGTATGTATTTTCTTTCTAGAAATTATAATATTTTTAGAATTTTTTAGCACTTTCTTCATTGTTGTCCTTTGCTGTGATGGATAAATGATTATCAGAATGATGATAATTTTCTAATGATTTAGAATGTGAATTGCCTACGTTACTAGGAAGCCAACGGGTTGGCTAGCCTGGGTCTGGAGCAGGAGTGTCTTATAGGATATCACACAGTACACTGAATTATGAGATGGGAACCAGGTTGTTCCCTAGTCGGGGTTCTCATAGCTTATTTTCAGTATTCATTGGAAAGAACAGCAGCAGGACTGGGACATTTGCTTTGCTATACAGTCACCTGGCTCCTAGTCTTTCTGAAAACTTCTAGTAACGTCTGTCTTTTCCAGCTCTAGCAGTCTTCTTTCCATGGTCAGACATGTTTTATCATTGTTTGATGAACATTAAGAATTTTAGTTTAAACTTGAAAATAATCACTAGTATACAGTCTTATTCTCAAGTCATTTAAAACTTAATAGGACAAATCAGGGCATGGAGAAAACTGATGAGAAGTGAGTTTTAAGCTACTGACTCAGTCACCATGATAGTTGGTTTTAATTGTCTGTCTGACTCTAGACTGTCCTGTGGGCATGTCTCTGAGGGTGGGGCGGGGGCTATTGACATTACATCAATTAAGGAGGGAAGACTGACCCACTGGCACCATTTCTTATGGAGGAGATTCTCCATAAGCATGGAGAAAGTGAGCTAAGCACTTACATGCATGCACTATTTAATTTTTGGTTGTGGGTATGATGTGCACAGTTGCTTCAAGTTCCTGCTGTCTTGGCTTCCCTGCAATGATGGACTGTAACCTGGAAATGTGGGCCAAATAAAAACCCATTCTCCCATGGATAGCTTTTGTCAGGGAATTTTAGAAAAGTCCTAGAAAATAAAACTAAGGCAGTAAGCCACTAGCTTATTTCACATTGTTTTGGAGACATTTCTATTACTGCAGTGCAATGCTTACATATCTACATTCCTAGAAGTTTGAGATTAACATAATAATCACACCTAATTTTAAATAACCTTGGTAGTTTTTTTTTCAATCACTCAAAACTTACATATAGTAAAAAAAAAATGTCAAAGTGCATTTAGTGATTTATTCATAATCTTAACCTGGGGTAGGGGTGTAGTTAAGTTGGTAGAGTATATGCATGCAACACACAAGCTCTGCATTTGATCCCCAGCACAGTACCTATCCATAGCCATCCTATGTACTACTGTTCTCTACTTCATCCATATATTTATTGAAGATAATATAGCAAGAATTAGCTTTCAAATAACTAAAAGTATCATTTTTAGTTCTTCTATTTTCTCTTAAAACCTGCACATACACGTGCATGCACATACTTGCACACATGCATGTACACACACACACACACATACACAATTAATTCTACTTTTAAGATCACATAATAAACAAAAGAAATTATATGGGGAAGCCTTGTAGCTTGATCCTGTCTTCCCGTTTTTAGTCTTTACACAAATGCTCAATAAGAATTCTGTGTTTTTCTGTCTTCTCTCTTCCATCTGCTTCATATACTGCTATGTGTTCATCAAACTGACTATCATTTTAAACCTATGTCCTAAGAACACATAGCCTAGATTAAGCTTCTTCTTCTTCTTTTTTTAATTGTGGAGAATTAGGAAGGATGGATAGGTATATATACAACTCTTCTAGTCATCACAGGCTTTTCTGAAATGGACCAGCCAATTGTAACTTTGCACAGTCTCTCTACTCTGTGTTCTTTGTCAACCTTTCCAGGTATATGTGGATTCCTCTTTGGTGTGCATTGTATTGAATTCTAATAACCCAAGGTGGAAGTCATCCCTGCTTTCTTCTTGTTGTTGCTTTAATTTTAGTTAGTTAGTTAGTTAGTTAGTTAGTTAATTAGTTAGTTAGTTACATCCCAAATGCTGCCCCCTCCCAGTCCCCCCTCCCACAGAGACCCTTTCCCCATTGCTGTAGCCTGACTATGACATCCTTGCTTTCTAGCAACAAGACTCCTTCCCTATTGACATTTGGTGACACTTATTTGAAACCATATGATAGACAATTCCACAAGGATTGAATAGGCTGATCAAAACCATGTTGTCACCATTAAGGAATTTCCTTGTCAGGATATAACTCAGATTTGCATAATACAATTAAGGTTACAGTTGTTTTAGTAACTGAGAAAGCTGCCCGGTATGACAGCAGGGCCTTGCTGATGTCACTGGGCAGTATCTAGGCCACTGCCAGTTCCTCCGGGGAGAAAGACAATGCTTGCTACATAGCTGTTTCCTCACACAGAAGAGAAGCAAAGAAAAAAGTAACAGTATGGTGGGTCTGGTTATAGATTTAAGATTTATGTCTCACTGTTTTATAAGAGTTCACCAGATTAATGCACTAAATTATACAAAATTCTTGCATTTCTGCTTGGCCATGTTGTATAGGCTGCCTTCATTCATCTCTCATATGCCAAGAGATGAGTACAGTATAACTAATAAATAAGAACCTGGTCTTTGTCACTTAGGCTTTTCAAGTATGAGCTTAGGGGTATCTGTTTTAAATGTAGCTTATAACACTATCACTCTTTCTGTTTGCTTAGTTTTTCTTAAGCATGTGTGATTGTAAGTTTCTCTTTACATTTTTTTGTTTGACTGGTGTGTGTGTGTGTGTGTGTATTCATGTGTGCCAAAAATGACTCAACATCATGTCTCTCTTTCAGTTTTCCTTAATTTGTGAGAAAACATCTCTTGCGAGACATGGAGTTCACAGGTTCATCTAGGCTTTCTGTCTAGATTGCAACCTCCTTTGCCCCACTAAGATTTGGATTCAAGTTGAATGCCACTACTGTGGACTTGCCAAGAGGGTGCTGGAAACCTAGACTCACACCTTCATGCTTTGACAGCAAGAATGCTGCCAAGACAGTGTCTCAGCCCTGGTTTCTTTATTATTATAAAATCTGTTCGTTTCTTTGATGCATAGGGAACATGCATGATGTGTAGATGGAGGTCAGGGGAAAACTGAAGAAGTCAGTTCTCTCCTTTAATCATACGGATTCCAGGACTTGATGGAAGAGCTATTTCCCACTGAATCAGCTTGCAAGCTCCAAGCCTTCATATTTAATGCATATTTGTGTTTACTACAGGCGCTTTGAAAAAATTCTTCAAGAACCCAAAGCAAGCTTCAATATAAAGATAAATAGCTAAACACTCATAAAATTAATCTACATTTTAATTCCTCATTGAGACACTTTGGTGAAAGTACAGTTCAGAATTTCATTAACTATGAAGAAGCTTTGAGAATTCTACTACAATCTGGGCTAACTTAGAAATGTCAGGTCCCCCTTTTTCTTATTTCTAATAAAGAAATATAAAGCTATGTTTGTAGACACAAAATGGGAGGAGAAGGACAACACTTCTATCATTTATTTAAAAAAAAACAAAGATAAATAAGTCATGACTTTCAAGAGTACTATAATTCTCCATTTATGAAAACTAAATACCAGATAAAAGTTTAAAAAAAAAGTGACTTTGATAAGCTAGTAAATTAGTTGTAAATACTTGCAGTATTTTATCATCATCCTTTCTCCTTTGCCATGTATAGAATAATACCTTCATGAGAAATATCCTCTATCGGAATGTATTATATCAAAGAGCAAATGACTGAAACGCATCACATATCAGTGTTTGTTTGGCATCTTAATTAGCTGTGATGATGTGCCAAGGTCTAATAGTGGTCATGACCAGGATGACCAGGAAGAGAAGTTGGCTTCAGGGTGCTCTGCTCAGAGCTGGAGTCTTCAATTCACTCTCTAAGCATCATACAAGGGTGTTCCATCCTGGATGCTTTTTGTATTATTATTATTTTGAAACTACAAGTCACATCCACTCTGCAAGTGGGGGAAGCACTGGAACATGTAGGAACAAAATGTTTGCTTTCCCAAACAGAGCTTAAGACATACCACAACAAAGCTGCCTTTTCCACATTAAGCTGAGCAGATTGAGAATTAGTGTAAGGGAAGAAATTAAAGTCTTGGTGTTGTCTTTCTGGCCAGTTCATATAATGATGAAGTCAGGAACAGGATGGGAAAGTCAACGCAGTTCACAAGACCCTGTAGTCTACAATCATAGATGGACACACAAGAGTGGGCCAGAGTCCTTCTTCCATGGATGTGTGGTAAGCTGAACCCAGACTAGTACTTGCAGTCTTCATTCACTTCAAGTTAAAGGAAACGGTAGAACAAAGCCATATTAGCTTCCTCTCTGCCCAGGTTCTAAGTGTAGATACCAAATATGCCTATTCAACTTCAACCCCAGGGAAATTCATAGTGTTTTCTGCTGACCCATTACATCCCCTTTAAATAGTAACTTTTGAAAAAAATGATGGTAATTATCAAAGACACACAATGCCTGTGGCACCTAATTCAGTGCAACAGGATATGAAGGAGATTTCTCATCTTCGGAATCCATTATTACCATTCAGAGATCACAAAAGAAGTTGCATAAATATATTAAAAATCAAATTCACCATTCTAATGTGAGTAAAAAGGAAAGTAACTATGTTGCCCTGATATGTGACAAATTCATAATCAGTAACCATCCTTCATTTTGAGGACCTTCATGTTTTGCTCCATTTTCTGATTGTGGAGGTTTAGGACACTCTGTCCTCTACCAAATGCTTCCGAGGGAAGGTTATTAGCACAGTGAGGGGACTGTTCTCTCAGGAGAGCTGCACGTAAAATGACCAGGGAAGAAAATAGCAGCAACTTCTCAAATTAGCATAATTAGTAATTATCTCTTAATCGCCCCACTCGGCTTTAGAGACTTGGCACTTGAATTTCTGCTTAAAGTTCACTGAGGAAAAACAAATTTCACGGTGGAACATCTCAATAACACAGCTGAGCTGCTGAGGTAGTCCCTCACTTGGTGGAGGTAAGGGGACAAAGAGGGACATGTGGTATTGAAGTTCTTCTCTCTTAGAGTCTGGTAAGTAAGCTTACCTATTGTGGCAAGAGCATCCAGAATTCAAATGTGTAACTTCACTTAAATAGCCCCTATTTGCTTTCTCCCTGACTCTGAAGATACTTTCAAAAGTTTCTTCCCTTGGAGCTCAAAGTTACCTCCTCCACTGAGAATAATTCTATCTAGTGAAACATAGTGTAGCTATTTTAACCCTCAAGTCGGTCCCCAAATAAAGCGAGTGTACAAAAGAAAACAGAGAATATAAAACCATAATGTTATCATTGTCAGCAGCTACCAAACCTTTCCCTTTAGCCCACTGGAATCCAAATCCTAATAAAGTGAAGAAATTAGAGTCTATGACAAGAAACTGTTATGATATCTGACATGAGAGAGATGACATCTGTAGTTCTGAAAAAACAATAACCTCCACTATTAACTCCATTGAGCAAAGAATTCTTTGCAACTGATTAAAGCAATCTTCTGTTATTTATTGGTTGTACTTGATGTATATGTTGTAGTGGTTTGGACAAAGCCTATATCATCACTTTACGAGATAAATCAATAAATTCCTGGACAGTAGATTTAGGAGGGGACAGCAGGAGACCTTTACTTATCAAGTTCAACAAAGAAACTTGCACACTATAGAAACAAGGTACATTTTAACAATTATTATCACAGATGTGAGACTCTTTTATTCAGGCAATCTAGTGTACCAGGATAAAGGATAAGGATGCTTGACAGAATTCAAGAGTGGCTGTCCTTATTCCTTTCTACTAAAATGTCTTTCTGACACTCTGATTTTTCTGGACTGTTTTAAAAAAATTATCAGTCACACATATTTATTAATTTGTATATATCTAGATATTATCTGATGTGCTGATAATTTGCATTAGCAGTTTAGAACTTGCTTTAAACTGACTTGCAATATTTGCTTAGACAGAATACTCAGTGTTGTAACTGAATTACAAAGCAATTGTCAGAGCTCCAAAAAGTTTGCGGTAACAGATATGAAGGTTTTTTTTAATTAGTTAATTTGTTTGTTTGTTTGTTTGTTTGTTTAGTGTGTGTGCATATATACATCAGTATTATGAATGTATGTATGTATGTATGTATGTATGTATGTATGTATGTATGTATGAGCATCATGTGTATTCAGTACCCAGAAGGGCCAGAAAAAGGCATCAAATTCTCCCAGGAGCTGGAGTTAAAGGCAAATATGAGTATCTGTGAGTCTTGGGAAGATAGATAGATAGATAGATAGATAGATAGATAGATAGATAGATAGATAGATAGATAGATAGAATTTCAGGCTTTCAGGAGAGATGCTGCAGATAGATAGATAGATAGATAGATAGATAGATAGATAGATAGATAGATAGATAGATGGATGGATGGATGGATGGATGGATGGATGGATGGATGGATAGATAGATAGATAGATAGATAGATAGATAGATAGATAGATAGATAGATAGATAGAATTTCAGTCTTTCAGGAGAGATGCTGCAGTGGAAGTCAGCATTACTTACAAGTTCACCATCACTCCCCTGGGGAAATGAATTTGAGCCTTGCTGGTACCCAGCACAGTGTCTCCCTGCAGGGGCCTCAGCAGCACTGGTGTAGATGCACTCACTCTTTGTATTCAATAGGAAACTTAGTGCAGGTTAAGTCCCAGCTGACTATTACCACTACTGAGAGCTTGAATGAACCCAGCACAGGCTTGCTCCATCTTTGAGAGGCACACAGTGCTTTTTCAAACCAAATCTTGGTTTGAGCACCTGCCCTGGAATTGCAAATGAGTAAGAGGCTTTTTCCATAGTTCCTTTCTACTTTCTTACCTAACACAGTGAATTTTTCTGACTTTCACTACTCTGTCACTTTAAATTACAGTTAAATTACAGTCTATGCTTTGAGGAATAGCAACCCCAAGGGGTAGGAAGCAGCCTACACTGTACAGATTCCCAGAGAGAATCACCAAATGCATTGGAGTTCTAAAATCATACATGTCATCCCACCCTGTTGTGTGCAAGACTTGATGTCATTTTTCCTAGAGATACCTGTGTCTTGGGCTAACTGTGTGTGATGCTAAAGAATTTTTACGTAGCACCTTTCATGATGAAAAATAATTATAGTCAAAATGCTTCCTAGAACTCCTCCATCCACCCTTGGACTGGGAGCTACCTCCTCTGTCTGCATAGAACAATCAGCCTGGTTTCTTTCACAGGTAGAGAACAAATCCAGGAAAGGCTTTAATCCTGTGATGGCTGCAGAAAACAGTTTTTGTCCTAAATTTCAGTCTTCAGAGCCAAATGCCTATTTAATATGCATCCAAATAAGAAGTCAAGCTATTTCTCTAGGAACTGCTAAGAATGCCAAAGCAAGGCCAAAGCACTATATCTGTATCGAATGTCCTAGGCTTGCCTAGGACAAAAATCAAGCATGGTACCAGGTCTTGGCTACACTCTGACACGTGGTCAGTGAGACTGGAGCTGTGTCTAAGCACTTTTCTAACAAATAAAAAACATGAATTTTCTAAATCAGGAAGGTAAAAAAACCCAGACAATTACTAAAATGTATAAATGATAATTTGAAAAGATAATAGGACTACGAAGAAATGTCTACAGGACTGAACAGACTGCAAGTCAGAGATTAAATGGAGCAGCCCTGTGTAATGCAAAAGTTTAAAGAACAAAGAAATTCTGTAAAAGTGTATTAATGAGAATTAGAAGAATCACACAGCTTATCTCTGTCCCTTTCTCCTTCAGTTTTCCTCCCTCTACCTCAGGTGAGGTAAACACCAAGCTGAAGCAATAAAAGCAGTGCTGTGTGGGCAGGTAAAGTGTATATTGGTGTCAGGGGTATCGAATTATGAAACTGTTTAAGGTTGCAGGAGGCAGAAGGGTCAAGGACACCACAAGAAAACCTACAGAATCAACTACTCTGGTCCTATAGGGCCCACAGAGATTGAACCACCAACCAGAGAGCATTCATGGGTCTGATTTAGGCCCTCTGCACATATGTAACAGGCTGTAACTTGGTCTTCATGTGGGACTCCTAACGCCAGGAGTAGGGGCTAAGTCTGATTCTGTTGCCTGGGATTCTCTCCCCTTACTAGGCTACCTCATCTCCTATCAATAGGAAAAGAAGGGCCTATTCTTACTGCAACTTGATAGTCCAAGGTTGATTGATATCCATGAGAGGCCTCCCCTTTTCTGAAGAGAACAGGAAGAGAAGTAGATGAGGGGTGAGAGGAAATGGGGAAGAAGGACAGAGAGGAGAGAGGAGAAACTGTGCTCAGAACCTAAAGTAAATTAATTAATAGTTAATTAGAGGAGCTGAGAAAAAGAAGGTCCAGTGACAGGCCCAATGTGGGATCCAGCTCAAGGGGAGGTCTCAAGGCCTGACACTATTACTGAGGCTATGGAATGCTCACAAAAAGGGGTCTATCATGACTGCTCTCCAAAAGACTCAACAAGCAGCTAAAAGAGTCAGATGCAGTTATTTGCACCCAACCATGGACAGAAGCAGCTGACCCCTGTTGTTGAATTAGGGAAGGCTGAAAGAAGCTGAGGATAAGAGCCATTCTGTAAAAGGACCAGCAGTCTTAATTAATCTGAACCCCTGAGGTCTTTCAAACACTGGACCACCAAACAAACAGCATATACCAAGTGATATAAGGCCCCTAGCACACGTACAGTAAAGGACTTCCAGGTCTGTGTTCATTCACAGGTGATGCTCCTAACCCTCAAGAGACTGGAGGCTCCAGGGAGTTTAAAAGTCAGATGGAGTAGAGAGTCGGGGCATCCACATGGAGATGAGATGGAGAGGAGGTGTGGGATGTGGAGCCGTCCGAGGGTGGATGGGGAGGGTCAGGGAATGGAATATGGTATGGAAAAAAAATGAATTACAAATAAAATTAAATTTAAAAAATTAAAAGATCTTGAGAAAGAATCCTGTGTGAAAGACATTAAAATTGTAGAAATCAACTTTTATTGCTATATAAATATTTTCATATGAAATGTTAAAAATACTTAAATCCTTTTTACTGAATATAGTTTATGTTTCATTCCGGACTCTGCATAGACAAAGCAGAGAATGAATGCTATGTTGCTCGCTTCAGTGACATTTCATTGATGACTGTTTTCCTCTTGACTCACCTTTGAAGGATGGACATAGACTTCGGCCTCTATATTCTGATTAAAATGTGAGGCCTCAAGTCTCCATTTATACCTGAGGTAAAATAAACAGTTGATGGTGTCTGAGGTAGGAAGAATCCATTTGCTTTGAGTATATGGACCCCTGTAGGTCTACCATTCTCTAATGGATGGTCTCATACCTATGAATATATGCAAAACACAAACTGGACTAGAAGACTGATTGATAGATGATAGATGGATAGAAAGATTATTGCTTGATAGATGGATGATAGATAGATAGATAGATAGACAGACAGAAAGATAGAGTGATAGATGATAGATGATAATAGAAAATGATTGATAGATAAATAGATATATAATAGATGATAGAAAATGATAGATAGATAGATAGATAGATAGATAGATAGATAGATAGATGATAGATGATGGTGATAGAAAAATGATAGGTACATAGATAGATAGATAGATAGATAGATGACAGATAGTAGAAAATGAAAGAAAGATGATAGATGGATAGATGGGAAATGATAGAAAGATGATAGATAGATAGATAGATAGATAGATAGATAGATAGATAGATAGATAGATAGAGAGAGAGATAGATAGATAGATAGATAGATAGATAGATAGATGATAGATAGATAGATAGATAGATAAAACATAAAGATTTTAGGGTGCAGAGAGGATAGAGCTAGGAGGTGTCAGAGAGAAAAGTAACAGGATGAATATGATCAAAATGGGTTGTGTACATGTATAAGATGTTTAAACAATTAATAAAGTGTTACACTTTTAAAATCTGAGAACTCTGGCAAGTAGTGTTGGATTTACCTGATGGAGTGGAATCTCTGACCTTATACATAGGAAGAAAATAACAGCAGAGAACTCAATTTGTATTTTCTAAGTTATTCATACATCTCATTTAATTTTGCCTCTAATTTTGTCTTTAAAATAAATATAGTTGAGAGAATCAAAAGAAAATGAAGGCCAGGCATGGTGGCGCGCGCCTTTAATCCCAGCACTTGGGAGGCAGAGGCAGGCAGATTTCTGAGTTTGAGGCCAGCCTTGTGTACACAGTGAATTCCAGGACAGCCAAGGCTATGCAGAGAAAACCTGTCTCAAAAACAAACAAGAAAGAAAGAAAGAAAGAAAGAAAGAAAGAAAGAAAGAAAGAAAGAAAGAAAGAAAGAAAGAAAGAAAGAAAGAAAAGAAAATGAATATGCTGTACTGGACACCATCTGAGTCTGTTGTCTTGAAAAGGAGCAGTGATGGCACTATAAACATCTGGTTTCCCTTCCCTAAGCTCATAGTGGGGAAAATGAGTCATGGGAAAGAGATGTGGAGAAGGCAGGATTCTGAGTCTTCTACATTGCCCTGCACTCTCAGTCAATTCTTCTTATAAAGATTTCACATATGTTGAATCTCAGCTTTTGGGCAGTAGTCAACATGAGCTCAGTGATGTCAACAAGCATATCTTTGAAGAGTCAGGGGCTTTTAGAAGAGGAAAGGTGTTGTGGGCAGTTCTATGAAGAGCAGAACAATTCCAGCTCCTTAGCAATTAGAGTAAAACAAAAGCACAGAGCTAATCCCATACACAACCATCTTATATCCAATAAAACAGGTCAGTGTTTTATGATGATCATATTACTGCCATCCGCTTTAACTTTACTAATAAAAGCTAATGGTTGGTTAGACATTTATGTGAGCTAGGACCTCAAAGAAGAAAAATAAGAAGATAAAATGACATATGATGCAAATTTTAAACATAAAATGATTGGAATTCACTGATGACACCATTTGCAACCTTTGGATCTCAAAATATCTAAAAAAGAAAAATATAAGACAAAATATTGAACTCCAGACATGCTACCTTCTAAACATTTTGTTTTGGTATGCAACTTTACTTTCTTTCTTAGAGTCAGACTTTGGAGTTAGTAATAGGCAGTAATTAAAAATTACTTTGGAGATCAAGTCCTTGCTTTTACACATTTTTCCTTCCCAACTGTGATGCTGCCATGGCTCTTGAGTATTATGGATGGAATGTTTGATCCTACAAACTTCATGAACAACAGACAGACAAGCAATGGCATCTTCTTTCCCCTGGAAGGCAAAATGAGAAAGCCTGATTCCCTTTTGATTTTGTTTGTTTGTTTTCATGATTAGAGTTGTATCTAAAGGACTGAAGCCACTCTGACTCTGACGAGCCTCTGAGGCAGTCTCTGCAGGGGATGGTTCATGAGGAGAAGAATGACCTCTGAGCCCTCTGCTTCCTTTAGACACCAGCCCCAGATTCTTCAACAACTGGTGGTCACATGCCTTTAGCATGGTGGAAAATAAATGACCTTCATTGTTCATAAGAGATGGAGATGGAGACAGAGAAAGAAAAAGAGGCAAACTGCAGATAAAATTTAAGACTGAGGAAGATCTTTTTTCTGAAGAGAAAGGGAAGAGGAGTGGATGCTGGAAGGGGAGGTGGGGAGGACTGGGGAAGAGGAAGAATGGGAAACTGAAGTTGTTATGTAAGGTATATGAATTAATTAATTAATTAAAATATACTTAACTATACATCACTGTAAAGTTTCTCCTATCATGAGAGACAGACAACAAACCTGTGTTGTGTAAATTGAGAAAAAAATTAAAACTAAATATACTCCTAACTCCTTAATACATGACTAAAAACAGCTATTTTAATAAGTACTTGTTTACCCTATGCTGTGTGCAATTCAGCATCACACACACATACACACACACACACACACACACCATGTTGTAATCTTTGGACTGCCTGAAGTCTCTTGGGGAAAGAGCTTAAATTTATGCAAATGTAAAATATGAATGAAATGACCTGGAATAATATTTTACTCAAATATTTGAAAGGATGAGGGATTTCATATTATCATAAAACATTCACATGGATATTACAGAGTAGATTAGAGATGGTGTAATTTTTTTAAGGATAGAACGGTACATCAAAGACCTTCTAAGCTGGCCACAGCTATTGTTGTGGAGAAGAGAGGAAGGGTCACCAGGCATTTGAAGCAACTCAATAATGACAGGGAATAATGGGGACCACAATTACAATTGATTCAGCATCTTGTGGAAGAATTTAGAATACCAAAATCAAGTGCAATTCATTCACGGGAAACTGAAGTTTTATGAGCTATTATTTCTTTTAAAGATACCTGTTGTGGGTCCCAAACTAGGTTAAACTACATTGCTGTGTTGAATGGGGTTCTAGAGTTTGAGCAATTTGCCTGAATGAACCAACTAGTGAAAGTGGATACAGTTCTGTTTGGGGGAACAAAAAGGAAATGATAATGATAAAAAAAAAAAAGACAAGAGTTCTAAAGTTCAGTTGAAAGCCAGCAAACTAATGGTAGACTAGGGGAAAAAAATGAAAAAAAAAATCACACACAAGGGTGGACAGACCTGTAAGAAATTAATGACTAGGACAATAAGATTCTTGCATAAGGAGTGGAGTAAGGATGATACCTCCAGGGCATTGCCTAGTGCATGTGTAGTTGTTCTGAGAGAAGGAATTAAAATGCCCCAGTTTGGTTTCATGTACAGAACTCTTGTAAGAAGCTGCCCGTTCTCAACTTCTCATGACTCCATAACCCTGCTTCCCCATTGTGGCCTCATCTGGGATAAACCTTCAGTTAGGAGGCCATTGAATTCACAGATTCAGCACAAATATGATTGACAGAAAACTGTCAAAATTTTCTGGACTGGAGCATGAAAGGACAAATTGAACAAGTCCATCAGGACATTTTAACATCATTTTGATATCCTTCACTCCAGCACACAACAGGTACTTAGCTTTGGATCTTTCTATGAAGGAGTCTCGATCTCAGGACACGGCACGAGAGGGCAAGAAGGTAAGAAGTAGCTGTAATCTCTCTATTGAATCTTGTCCTTGCTCAGGGTGGACATGTGGAGCCATTTGAGGCAGGAGTATAACATCTGAAGATTTTCCACAGGATTTGAATAGCCTTTACCTGACTCTGTTCTGATTTCCTCAGTATGAGGAACCTAACATTTGGAATCCCAGCAAGAAATGAAAGAAAATAAGATTAGACCAACAAAATGCTGACATCGAGACATTTTCACATTGCTCTGTTTTATTTTATTTCTCTCATAGTGACTCTGTTGTTAGGTAGTCATAGGCTGGAGGGTTTTGTTCTCTCTCTCTCTCCCTCTCTCTGTATGTATGTATGTATGTATGTATGTATGTATGTATGTATGCATGTATGTGAGTGAGAGAGAGATACACAGATACAGAGATACTTTGGGGAAGTTTGGGGTTGGCAGAGAAGTAAAGCATCCCCCGCTATACTTGTGGTTCCTGCACAGATACCTGAGTGGCACTCGTCCAAATGAGAGCAGAGGCAGAGTCAATTGGAGCAGAAATAGAAATATTTGGACCTGTGGATAGGGAACCAAATGGGTTCTGATAGCTGGAGTTCCTGAGAGAAAGAGATTGTCCTTCCTTGAAGTGACCTTCAGTCATCATGACCCAAGCTTCAATATCCTTCACAACAGGGCCATTTGAAATATGTCAGACGTAATTGACATGAGTTGGGAGAACTGGGTATGATATAGGTGTCCCATTTATGGATGGACATTCTACAGTCTCTTTTCTTTGCCCCTTGACCAGATGAGGGTTTGTGTGTTAACTACCATCTGTGGCAGAAAGAAGCTTTTCTGATGAGTGATGAGAGATATGCTAATCTGTGAGTGTAATGAACAGTCATTAGCAATACAAGGAAATTGTTCTCCAGTCACAGCAGAGCAGTTGCACATATGATCTCACAGCAGTCATGACAGCATGAACAAGACCTGTACAAGCTCAAGTTGCACAGAATCCCAGCATGGAGAGGCGAGTTGGACACACAATCCCATCCCTAGCTGTGAAGCTGTTGGCAACTGATAGATGTTATGAGAGTCTGTTTTCTGTTAAGTGGGCACCTGCCTCCTCCCCTAGATTGACCACACTCTAGTGTGTGGCCACCCAGCAAAGAGTTTATGGGATTTGCAAATGGAGTTCAATTTATTTGTTTGTTTGTTTGTTTTGCTTGGATTTTTTGTTGTTTATTATTGTTTGGAGGACATCAAGTTGGATAGGTTGGAAAAGGGTTGGTGCAAGGAAGAATTGTTGGAGAAGGTAAGTGGGATTAAAAAAATACTCAGTGAATTTCTCAAAGAATTAGTTTTAAAACTGAGTCAGACGCTGTCAAGGTGATGCTGAGATACACTCCTCCTGTTAGCTCACCTGGAAACTGGTCTCACCACATGTGTCTGTTATAGCTAAATGTCTACTTTTTTACACTAAAACATCCTTGAAGCACAAAGCAATAGGACATGGGTTTTATCACAGTGTAGGTAATTTGAGTTAAAGTAAAGCTATTTAAAGCATGAATATCCTCACTGTCAAAAAAAAAGTTCTGGTTGTTCCATTGCTTTTAAATGAAAATAATATGTAGACACTTTTATGATGTCTGCTACACTCTCATCTCTACCATCAACACACTGCACATATGCATATGCACACTTACATATACAACATGTACATTCATATTCTGTTTGTATACAAATGTTTATATTATATATAATGTATATTTTATCTCACATATACACATGTGCATATACAAAAGCATGTACATATGTATATAAACACTCATGAACAAACCTGATCATACATTCTCAGGCACATTTATTATGTTCATGTGCATACATCCCTGCATATACAAACTACCACAGTCACACTTCCTGGCTCTAAACTTACTTTTAAACTATCTTATTACCTCACCATTTATACATATTTATAGATTGTTCAATAAATACTTGATGATTAAATGAGTGGTTGAATCAATGGAAATGATTGTCCTCAATATGAATAGCTTAATAAGAAAAGGAGTGGAAAGCATCTTGGCTGAGCTGCCGGTATGCGCTCAGCAACTCACTCATACTGGCTTTGCTAATGAGTCAGGGGATGCCATCAGTAGGGCTCCCATGCTCCACGCTGGGCAACAGTGATGCTTAGAGGTCAAGGTGAGTCTGTTCAGTCCCCCAGGTGCTGTTCTTTCTAGTAAATGGAATAGTGACGCTCTGTTTGCAGAGCACTATTGCCTCTGCTGCAGGACTCAGGGCTATGAGAAGCCTCCTGATAGTCCCTGAGCTGTGTTATTCATGAGTTGGTCTTCTGTTGGTTCACACAGTTCTGTTCCTCTACTTCAGCTTCACAGGCTACAACTCATACTTCTACACAAAGTTCAGGGCAGGGCAGTAACTGACATTTAAGATCCATTGCCTTGTAAACCCTCAGCATCACTTATGGGCCCAGAACCATGGCTACATACCTTCTGAGTACAAGTGTGTGATCCAATTAGCTCTTCACTTAAACATGGATTCTTTGGAGACACTACATAACTGAGAAATGTTTGCCTTGTACCCAACAGGGCACATCTAACTCTTTCATAAATGCCCCACCTCAGGAAACTGAGCTCAAGAAACCATTAATCCACGACTTCAGTCCCTTACCATTACTTACAAACATCAAGTTAAAAGTATAGATGTGTTTAAGGTACTTTATTTTTGGTTCTAATCAGTTTGCAAGTTGGTTGAGGAAATCATATATATTGGCAAAATTGAACCAGATTTATCAAACTTTAAAGAAAACCAGATGCCCAGGTCTTGCCTAAAGGTCATCAGTACACTGACCTTTGTATTCATACAATTCAGTGGCCAAAAGGTAACTATTATAGCTATTATAGCTAAGAAATATAAAGTTCACACTTATATTCAATTAAAGAAGAAATAAAGAATCAAAATTCAGCATTCAGAAGACAGAATAAACAAATGAGTTATTTGACCCTCACAAAACAATTAATGTATAGTCTATCTGACAGTTTTCAGAAGATTGAATTACCTAAGTCAGGCATTGTTCTAATTAACATATGAAATGCTTTGCTATTCATAAAAACAGGTTTAAAAGCTTTGAATTTCACACCAAGGACTGGAGCTTAATATTTTCTGATCAATGATATTTGTAATAAAATATTACAGAGAAATACTCTTTGGAAATAAATCCAAACCTAAAGTAAATTGTTTTACTACTAGTTAAGTAAATGTGGGAAGTCTGTATGCCAATTGCTTCAGAATTAGGTGCAGATTAAAATGCAAAACTTTTCATTAAGAAAGTCTTAGACCTCCGGAAGTCTTCTAAGAAACTCTGTAGAATGGACCCACATTATTCTGGGTGTTTTTGTCTTGTTTTGTTTTGGTGTTTGTTTGTTTGTTTGTTTGTTTGTTTGTTTAAGCAGCCAGCTTTCAGAAAAGTCTGATGATTATCAGTTCCTAAAACGATTTGGAAAGGAGATACCGCACAGTTCCCTGACGTAGACTCAAAAGGGAATTCTAGGTAATGTGTTATTTTCCTTAAATTTCTTTACTATAACTACTACAAAATATGAAGTGACTTTTTATTTAAGTTTAAGCCTTCATCTTTTTTGCCTCTGCAGTGCTGGTCTTAGGTTAGTGTCTCAGAGGAGACTGCCATATTTGCATACTCACATGGCATCCTTTGCCATGTTTAATCATCAAAAATATCTTGAGACCAACTGATTTTCAGTATCACTTAATATATTATCACATGTGAATGTTAGCATATGGAGTATCGGCTTAATGTCCTGCATATTTCTGTTCATTTTCCAACATCCAGTAACTACTTATTAGAGTGTGTTCTCCAGACTAGACATTGAGACCTCAACAACACACTTAACCTCCCTAGACTCATATTGTTCACTGGCAAATGACACAAAAAGGCTCTGATTACTTCTAAGATCCTTGCAAGTGAGGAACCCCAGGTTTTTATACTCCATAGTGCCTCCACAACTTTCACCAATAGACAAAGCTGTGTGTTGCATACTTAGAAATAAAAGGCTTAAGAAATACCAGAGAGGTTAGAGTACCAGAACTAATGAGTAATTTATAGATGATGTCATCCAACTCCAACTGGATGGAGACAGTGTCTTTCAAAGGCTGGAGGCTTCGGGTGGCCTTCTGAAGGGATGGAATAAATGAAAGGGGGAAAAGCATAGAAAAAGAAAAAAAAAACATTTTTTTCAACCAGCCTAAAATGTTCTAGAACCTGGAATCTAGTTGAATACAATTTGCTAGTATCACTAACATACTATCACTTGAGGTTTCAAAAGAGAATCTTGGATCGAAATATCTCTAACTTTTCAGTGCTGGGCTTTCAGAAGTATTTTATACATAGTTTACATTGCAAATGAATTCAGATGCTTTCAAAGTCTCAGGTGTTAGAACCATTGGAGTTGGAGTTACAAGAGGTTTGATTCAGTAGATGTGGGTAGCTGGGAACCAAATCTGCAACTCCTAAAAGAGCATCAGCTTTTCTTAACCACTGAGCAATAACAATAACCTGCTATTTATTCTTATTGCTTCAAGAAAAAAAAATATTTGTTGACCTACATCTACAAAAAAGAGAAAATATTACTCAGCCAATGATTGTCATCTGAAACATCTGATATGTAGATTTTACCAAACATCTGATATGTAGATTTCTCCTCTTTAAATATTTATCCTGGTGTTGAATAAGATGGCACACTTCCCTCCTCAGTAATCTGCTGGTATTTTTTTGCTTATTTGTGTCAAGACCCCAAGACTTGAATCCCAAACTATAGCTGTTAACTTGGAACTAGAAACTATCCAGTAGCACTGGCTACTTGTTCACAGGTAACTGGCCTTGCCAATGACCTGAAGTCAGAAGACAGTCTGTTCAACAGTTCTCAAAGCTCTTATCTCCAGCCAGCCCCGTTTTCATCCACACAGAAACATCATCTGAGTTTCTTAGGAGATTCGGACCCATCCGACATTTTGACTATGCCACAAAAGACAAGCATCTACAGAGACGGATGTCAACAGCTGAGCAACGCAGTTACAGAACAGGACAAAAACTTGGATACTTTCAGGAAGGTTAGACTTGTTCTGGGCTGTAGCCATGATTATCCTCAGCTGCTTGCAGCTACATGTGACCCACAGGCCTTAGGTTGAGCATGCCAATTTATTGGGCTTATTCTAATTAAAACAACTATTAGAGTTTTAATAAACCAAATTCCCCGTTATTAATTTAAGAGTTAGTATTGCTAATGGAAAAACGTTTCTGGTATATACAAGAGTGGTAAATCTGGGTAATCAGGTAGTTCTACTTCCAGAACTTTGAGGAACTTCCATACTGGTTTTCTGTAGTGTTGGACCAAGAGAATGGTAATGGTTGAACTGTATGGTGTATTTTATAGAATGGTCTATGAAACCCAACCCAATACTAGGTATGGTAAATATACACCAATAAAAAATATGTTCAAGAAGAATGACAAGGGAAAAATACATGTACTTTCTCTGTCTGTCTGTCTGTCTGTCTGTCTGTCTGTCTCTCTCTCTCTCTCTCTCTCTCTCTCTCTCTGTGTGTGTGTGTATCTCTGTATCTCTCTATATATACTTCCCTCCCTCCCTTCTTATTTCCCTCCCTCCTGTTTAGTTTTCTCTTTTAAATTATTTTTTACCAACCTAAAATAGAACCTTCTTACATTGTAGAATTTTTAACAAATACTAATCCAACCCTGACCGTGTCACAGAAATAATTAAATGCAACTTTCTATTCTGCATCTCTTTTCCTGTGACCCCGTATTTACCACACTGTCTATCTGACCCAATGTGATTCTCTTTTATTCCTTTACAGCAAAGCTTTTGGGTCAGCAAAAACACACAAGCATGTGGAAATCTGTGTTTAATATCTTGAGGCAGACATGCCATTAGCTGCTTATGCCCAGGGCAGCTTGTTCCTGTTGGTGAGATACCAACACAAGGCTTTGTATTTCTGTTCCTTGAGCAGCAAACTATTATCAGTTAAACTCTGCACATGATTCTGCCAGCTGGGAAACATAAGCCACCACAGAACCCTGTGGCATTAGCTGTGGACTCACAATGGAGATTAATCTCTCCTTTCTGGATCCTTACACTGACTACTGTCTAAGAATAGCCAGCGAAGTGTGCAATATGCTACTTTCTCTCCATCCCCACCAGCTCTTTGACAGCAGGAAGTCTTAGGTAAGCAATGTTTATAAAGGAAATTTGATTCCTTCCAGGAATCATTTGAAACTTTTATAGTGAATGCTGCATTGTCAGTTGTATCATTTAAAAATTACCACAGAGATGTAGGAAAAGACACAATTGTTAAGATCCTGTCACTTGGTGAATAAATGTAAGCTAATAAAAATCCATATAGTATCAGTTCAACAATTTCATGTTAACATAATTGCATATATTTACATAATAATGTATATCTTTTACAAATAAAATGTTGAACAAGGAGGTTTATTGAGCCATTTCTTGAGAGAAAAATCCTTCAATAGACCACTTAAATGCCTGCCTCTCAGGAGGAAAATGATAAATACATTAGATCATGCCTTATTGTGAAATAAGTTATAGCCATGAAACATAAGAATAAGCCTACATATGCTGAAGTACAATAGTCTCCAGGATGCATTTGAAGTAATATTATTTGTGGTGAGTCTTCATTTCATATATCATATGAATATACATTCTCCTCTGGGCAAAATGGACTTAGGTAGGGAGATCCAAAGCATTCCTAAATTTTTTTTCTGGTTTACAGTGTACTGATTACACATGGTGGCATATATGTCAGCATATATACAGTGATTATCTCTTCATGATATGACATGTCAAGTGTGCCATCAGACAGCCTGATCATATTCCATACAGATATTATAGGGTATTGCACACAGTTGGACCACAATAGTATTACATGGAAATACACTCTTACAGAATACCATCTTAGGGGCTGTCAACCATTTACTAAAATATTATGTAGATTCTGGTGGCTAAGTGGGTAAAAGCATTTGTGGCTTCTCTTAGAACCCACATGGTGGCTCACAACTACCTGTAACTTTAATTCCAGAGAGTCTAACATCCATGTTCTTCTAGTTTCTATAGGCACCAGGCATGTATATACATCTGTACATAAAAAGGTGACCTTAAAAGATTTTTTTAAATATGTCTATGCTTTAATTGTGTTATTGTGAATATGTGGGGGTTTTGTTTGTTTTGTTTTGATTTTTGCTACATAAAATATCCTTTTAACCTTAAAACATATACAAAATATTTGGAGATTCTATAAAAGGGGTTCTCAATCTATGGGTCCCGACCCTTTTGGGGTTGAACAACCTTTTCACAGGACTCATCTAAGATAGTCAAAAACCACAGGTATTTACAGTATGACTCCTAACAGTTGTAAAATTAGTTGTGAAGTAGCAATGAAAATACGTTATGGTTGGACTTCATCACAAAATGAGAAACTCTGTTAAAGGGTCCCAGCGCCGGGAAGGTGGAGACCCACTGGTCCCCCAAACTCTTTGCTCACAACCTCAAGGTCAGAGAGCTCGGAACAAAATCCTATCTGAGCTGGAAACGGGAAGAACAGGGTGCAGGCAAGGCAACTGGGATCACGTCATCCAGATCCTCTCAATACCTCGCCTGCGATGGATGCCTAGGTGAGAACCCAGAACTCATCCATCCCCGAAAGCGGGGCCCAGACACACATTCCAAAGGTATGAGGAGACACACATTCCAAAGGTATGAGGATGGCGAATTAGGTAGGTTGCTAAAAGCAGACAAGGAAGCCTTTCCTCGTGTTCCAATTTCAACACTGGTTATATCCACACCTCCGAATCAAAACTTCCTTGTTTTACACTTCATCTGTTCAGACTACCAGATCCTCTAAATTCCTCATTTATTTATTATTCATTTATTTATGTAGTGGAATAGGTCACATCATTTTATTTTACATAGATATATTTTTGAGACACTTCTCTGTGAGATCATTGAAGAGAAATCCAGATAAAATAAGTGAAATGTCATCAGCTCACAGCCTTTTGAAAGGAGGCTGTGAATTCAATGACATGTGTGACATGCAAACACTGAAACCATTCTCTTTAGAACTGTCACATTTTATGCACTAGTAATTTTAATATCAACCTATTCAGACTTCCTTAATCTCCACCATGGTAGTGCCAAATGGAGCTGGTAGCTTTCCTTTCCTGCACCATGTATCTAAATGTTGGGCCACCTCTACTCTATTTCTTCAGACTCCACAGGGTCCATCTCACTTCCTGGTCAGGCTGTTGCAGGGTATTCGTAATGCAGTCACCAGAATCCAGCCATGAACCCTTGAGTCTTTAAACCTGTAGGAAAATTTGGACATCAAAAATTTTCTTTTTCAATGAAAATATTAGTCAAATTATTTACTGTAGGTTATATTTCTTATTATAACCTTATTCTTTTAAATCAAATACAAATTTTACTGTACTATAAAACCAACTAAGTAGAACCATGAAGTTTCTTTTACAGTAGTTAATTTTAAGCCTAGGTATTTGGGTTATAAAATTTTGTATACACTATTAGGTTGGTTTGGAGATCCAATGGGTATTGTTAATTTGCCTTTGTCCACCCCTGAGGACAAAATCTATTCCTGCACAAAGCTGTAGAAGGGAAGAAGATCCAAATGACAACCAGGCTTTTTGAGGTAGTTCAAAAATCCTATAAACTCTTCCTTTAAACATTTATGAGGGGAAAAGCCTGTGTGAAATCCACACATTCGTTAGTTAGTGGGGGAGGGGTATAGAAAAATCAGAGTTGACTTTTGAGCACACTGAGTATAAACGGCAAGTGAGCACGAGATAAGTCTCACACAGTTTTCATTTCTTCATTTTAGATTTGATCATGATTAATTACTTGATCCATTCACATGTCTAAGCTCATAATGTTGGGTTATTCTTTGGCTTATTATCATTTGTGAAATGTTCAACAATAAGCATTTATTCACATTAACATTACATCAATGATAGTATTCTTAATGAATATCATTAATAATAAAATATTATTATTGTGCCCACTACATAAAAGAGTTGAAAGCACAGCCTCTGATCTTCAAGTGCAAGCAGGCTAATTAGCAAAATAATATGCACCCATAGAGAGGAACTGGGGTATACAATCACATCAGAAAATTGTGCACCAAAGCCCATTTCATTCAGCGTCCTGAGCGCTTCCTTTCCTGTGTGCTGAACATTCAGCTATTCCCGAAAGATTGATGGGCTCCATCAGCACCCTGCGGCTTTTGTTTCTTATCACCTAAACACCATTAGACCTTTCTCTGGTTTCATGCAAATTAACTGCTCATCAATTTCGTGATTGCAAGAGCTTGCAGCAGCTGTAGCTTTCAAACTATGATTACTTTAAACCTATTTGGTTCTAACTTCCAGCACATGAGCTTCTCTTTGTTCAACTCAATTGATTCATTCTAACCAGTTTATAACAAGGACATTCATTTCACTTAACTATCTGAATAGGCCACAGAGCTCGTAGGCCATCATCTCAGCACCTGCAGTTCAGTGGGCAAGACATCAGTACCAGCCTTCAAACTAAAGCACTCATCTCCTTTGTCTGCTTTACATCTTTCTGTTTTTATTTTTGTAGACAACTTCAAAAGGCAGATAAAATGTCTAAGAGCTCTCAAATGCCAAGGTTTATTTCAGTGGGAAGCATGTATCATTTCAGGCCTGACCTAATTAAAAGAAAAGAGATGGTCTGGGAAGAAGGTTCTGTGACTAAAATACTACCTGCTCAATCATGAAGACCAGGTTCAGATCACTAGAACACATTTTAAAAACCAGGCCCTAGATAGTCCATCCTTTCATCTTAGCTCCAAACTTTGTCTCTGTAACTCCTTCCATGGGTATTTTGTTCCCTATTCTAAGGAGGAATGAAGTATCCACACGCTGGTCTTCCTTCTTCTTGATTTTCTTGTGTTTTGCAAATTGTATCTTGGGTATTCTAAGTTTCTGGGCTAATATCCACTTATCAGTGAGGGCATATCTAATGACTTCTTTTGTGATTGGGTTAGTAGGGGAACAGGGCCAGGGGAGGGTAGAGAGAACTTTCAGGATAGCATTTGAAATGTAAATTAAGAAAATATCTAATAAAAAAAAAATGGGGAAAAAAAAAAAAAACAGGCCCAAGGGCGCACAGCTGTAGTCTCAGTGTTAGATAGGCAGAGAAAGGTGGTCACTAAGGGATTACTGGTTAGTCAGGACAGACAAAATTGTGCCCTTTGGAGTCAGTGAAGAGACCATTTCAAAAGAAGAAAGGGTAGAGAGTGACTGAGTAAGATCCTCTACTGCCTGCCTCCAGGGTAACTCAGGGAAAATAGCACCACACACAGAATCACACAAGCATACGCCATGCAAACACATGATTCTCTAAAGATGAGGCAATGAAAACAGGAAGGAGGCGAGCACTGGGAGAAGTATTCCTACAGAGAATCAGTTTTGGGTACATTTAGAGATGTCCCACACAGACAAAGTCATACTGAGTATGTCATCCTTCCCAGTGGACCTAGAATCCTCTCAACAGAGCACATACTTCTCCTTTCCAGTGGAATAGCTGAGATCCCTTGGCCACCCAGGATGTACAACTGCTGGCTGTGTTTGTATTTGATATAATAAGTTCTATAAGAGCCTCATTCCGGCTCTCAGGGGTCTCAGCAGGATCCTTTAGATGCTGGCACTCTAAAAATGTTTTTATTAATTCTTTGAGAATGTTGTATAGTATATTTGATTACATCCTTTACCCCAACTCCTGGAAGGTCTCAATCCACCTTAAGTGCCCACTTTTCTGCAAACTTTATTCCTTCGTTTTATTTACTTTTTATTTAGCCATCCATTGTCCCCAATTTGCAGTGTTCATATATTTATGGGATTAGTGCCCTACACCAGGAAATGGATGATCTACCAAGAGCCACAAGAATACTGGGTTTTCTTCCCCCAGAAGTCACTGACTGTCCTAGATCTTCAGTTGGAAGAAGGTTTCTGCTTCTGTGACTCCTTTCCTATCCCAGGTGTTGTTTTCTCTGGTCCTCCCTGACCTACTACTCTTAGAATCTTTCTACCTCTCTGTGATGAGTGTGGGTAAGTGGACGTAATACTGTCGTCACTGCCTATGTTAAGCTCCACCCATGCACAAAGAAATTTCCCTGATGATACCTGAAAGCATATACTGTCTCCCACTGTTGGGATTTTGTTTTAAAGAGCTGCTGATGTTGCTAGCTTTAACAAACAACTATGAAACCATCACTTTCTTTCAATTCACTTCTTTTCTGTCTGTTGAATCTGTGATATGTACAAGTGTGAAAACAGTATCTCACATTTCAAAATAGAAAATAAAACAATGGCTTTGAGTGATTTCTTTGATTTGTTACAAAAGCAAATGAGAATTTGCTAAAAATTTGTCCCCAAATAAATTACATCATAATGATAGGGTATGTTTATTATAATGGTTGCTATCTCTGTCTCTTTACCTTCTGTCTGTGTGCATGCATGGACACACACATACATGCACATGTTCATGCACACACATACACACACACACACACACACACACACACGCACCACATATGCACCCACATATATACATATGCATTCACACATTCACAAATTGACACACATTGACATGAAACGCAGGCAGCTGCTAAATAGCTAATATATCCTGCTAATGCAAGAAGATACTGGCTTGGCTCCATGAAAGCCATGTTTTCTTGTCTCCAAGATCTGATGTTGTTCCCTGTCCTTCATTCCTCGCCATCATTTCACCCTTAACTCCTGTATAAGCACAAAAGGAAGCAGAATTAGAACCAGGGACTTCCCTTGGCTTCAGGGTACTTCTTGCTCCATCATAAAGAATTTCTGCCATGGGTATTAAGATTTGAAAGACTTTGGGTACAATCTGCTTTCTTTAAGCAAAATCTTATCTGACTAGGTACCACATAGTTGTTGAAACAAAACAACTTTTTGGGCATATTACTCAGACAAAGGAAGTTACACAATAGTAATTAATGAGTCAGGTTGACAAAGTTATTCTCATTTGGTCAAATATCTATGTCTATAACTCTTCAGATAAGAGGCAGGTAAAAGGAAATAGAAAACCATCTTTGTGGTTTTTAGTTCAAATAGTCTCATGTCTCTGACTGTGTGTGTGTGTGTTTGTGTGTGTGTGTATGTTTGTGCATGTGCGTTTATGTGTGTAAGTTTGTGTATTTAGGTAGATATACAAACATATATGTGTAAATGTGCTACAAGTGTCAAGAGACATATGCATGCACACATACATATGTACATGCACATTTTTATGTGCATAATACACTTTTAAATTTTTTGACAAGCACTTTTCATTTATTGCTTCTCAGAGTTCTAAAAATATTATTTAAAAGTTGTGGAACTTCAGATGAAATTAACAACAAACAAAATAAAATTTCTTTCATGAGAGAAAACTATGACTTAGGATTCCATGTCTTCTCAAATAAACTCATCTCAGAAAGAAGCATGATTTTCTGTCATGGATTTCACAGGCATTAATTTAGACCTATCTTGATGTGACACAGACAAAATTTTGTTTCTTGCTTTGGGGGAATGCTCAACTATTTCTGTCTTACCTTTCAGTGCACTAAAATACTCTTTGTAATCCTAAAATGTCTTATACTCTTAGAGGAGGACCATCCACATCTGGTTTGACTAAAGGCTATGTAATTCCATACCAGCCTCTAGAATTCTAACATACCAATAACAGTTTTTCATATTAACCTTAGACATTTTTCTATGCTCCCTTCTAAATAGCCAAATTCAGAGAACTCTATTTTCCACTCAAATAACCAATGTTTGCTGAGTGCCTTCATCATATGCTCAGCCTCTTATTAGGTATGGGAGCATCTTTTTGCATCATTATTTACCTTGTGTGCATTTCCATACTCATACAAAAGATGCTATACTTTCTGTTACAAGCTTTGGGGGGGGAGCAAGGGAATAGAACATTGGATTCTCTTTTCTTCTTTCTATCTTCCCCAGCATTTCAAAATAAGATGAAGTGTCCCATCAACAACTGGGTATTTGTTGTTATCAGCTGTCTAGACCTTGTATTAGCAAATTGATGAAACTGGTGTTAAAGCAACTTCTCTTCAGTCTTCCACTGAAGACATGGATTGCTCAACGAATAAACCAATTCTGCCCTCACTTCTGATGCACATGGCTGGATGCTTTGCAAGCCAGCATTGAGGTCTTCATCCAGAGAGCTCATCATTTCCCATTTCTAGTTATTCTGAGTCACTTGAGGTGAATCTAGGGATGAACACTGGCTCTTTTCATTTCCTTTTCAAAAAATAGAGATCATTGGTGAGCGCCTGGGCTGTTTCTTTTTATCCCCCACTCCTTCTTTTTGAACCGCATTCCACAAATGGCATCAGTCTCCATAAATTGTAAGTTTAACATTTATAGAACTAAGTTCACTTTAGAACCAAGATGTGTATAACTCAAACTGAAAAATGTACATATGTCTGGAAGCCGACTTTACCTGGGTAGGAAATCTAGGGTTGTCCTTAATTTTAAATGGGAAAGTACTAGCAAATATTTCATCTATGATTGAGGAAAATATGCATACCATAAGAAAATGGTGAAAAGGACACAGAAGGATGTGTGTTGTAAACCATGCTTGTTCTCGCCTGCAAGAATTCACGCGGACACATGCAAGGGATCCTTCTGTGGCATACTTTATTATGGAAGAAGACTGGAAGAAGACTACTCAACCCCCGGAGAGCTCGACCTCTTATATCCCCTGAGGTAGCCCTAGGGCAGCGTGTTCCCATAGGATTGGCTGCAAAGCCATAAACCCAAATCGCCCCGGGCATGGGCTCTGTGACTCGCGCGCTTTTCCCCCAGGACAAAGCACATTCCAAGGATCATATGGGATAATGCCGGATGCCAGCGCCATTTCTTAATGGTGAATGCTGTCAGTGCTCAGAGCGGCTCTCTACAGTGTGTGTGTGTGACAAGCATCTCTGTGTTCATATAAATTATCCCAGGATGAACTGAAGTACTCTATAATGGTCACCTTGCTCATTGCAACTTACTAATTTATTCTGACCTCATGCTTTTCTTATTGTATCTGAATGCAATGAGAAACAGCCTGCCTTTGGGTGTTTTCCTTACCCATTTTGATTATTGCTCTGTTTTAAATTAAGTTTCATAGAACCTCCTCTAACATTCTTACCTTCTCAACACACTTAGCCAACGACTCAAATATGCTTCTCCTCATCTTCTAAATGGAACACAGCGAATATCCCAGGACGCATTTTGAACATCAAAAAACAGTGGATCAAAATAACTGGGGTTGAAGATCATACTGACATTCAGAAATAATACCTATACCTTATGTCATTTTCAGATTTAAAAGAAGGAAATGGCAAGGTTGGGAAGAAAGCAGAGGAGTTATGTAATATCAAAGGTCCTTTTCGGTTGTTTTCTTCAGGGGGCAGTTGACAGTTTTATTACTTGTCTGATTGAGTGGTTTATCACAGATATTTGGGTAGAATTTCCTGTGTTTGTTTTCTCTTAACAGTGCCCATTATATTCCTGAATTCATTAATCATTTGGAAATTATCTGATGGTTGCTTTCCTAGGTGAGACCCTAGTAGATCTTTAGGACATAAAGGAGAAGAGAAAACTGCAGCTTAACTGTCTCTGGTTATTTTGTTTTAGTTTCTGCTATATCAGAAAGCTTCTGGTTTCTTTACTATTGAGTCTGGAGATCTTTGATGTCATGTACTCTCTCTCGTTCCTGGGCTGTTTTTTGTTTTGTTTTTGTTTTTGTTTTTATTTTTCTAGGGTTTTAGTTGACCTTTGTTCATACCTGGCACTAAAATACTTAACAAGGTTAGGTTCAGTGATCAAGCGGGGGAAGGTGCTTTCAAATTTATGCTAATATGTGATATGTGCTAGGTACTGAGGTATAAACCTGGTCTGAAGCTATTTGTTATGGAAAAGAAGTCTAGGGTCAAGGGGATAGCTCAGTTGATAGGGTGCTTGCCTTTCAAGCAAGACTGCCCCACCCAGGTGGTCCATCACATAATCAGCCACCAAATGCAGACACTACTGCATATGCCAGCAGGATTTTGCTGAAAGAACCCTGATATAGCTGTCTCCCGTGAGGCTTTGACAGTCCCTGACAAACACAGAAGTGGATGCTCACAGTCGTCTATAGGGTGGAACACAGGGTCCCCAATGTAGGAGCTAGAGAGAGTACCCAATAGCTGTAGGGGTCTGCAACCCTATAGATGGAACAACAATATGAACTGATCAGAACCCCAGAGCTCATGTCTCCAGCTTCTTATGTATTAGAAGATGGCCTAGTTGGCCATTATTGGGAAGAGAGGCCCCTTGGTCTAGCAATCTTTATATGCCCCAGTACAGGGGAATGCCAGGGCCAAGAAGTGGGAGTGGGTGGGTAGGGGAACAGGGGTGGGGGGTATAGGGGACTTATGGGATAGCACTTGAAATGTAAATGAAGAAAATATCTAATTTTTAAAAAGAGAAAAATAATAATAATAATAATAATAATAATAATAATAATAATAAAAGAAATGCTGAACTTGGTCCCCAGAACTCATATTAAGAAAACACTGGACGCACTAACAATTTCACATTAGTTACTGGTGCTAGATAGGTGGGCACAGTCAGATTCCTGGACTCCAGGTTGCCTGGTATACTTGGTGAGCTCCTGACCACTGAAGAGGCACTGATCTAGATAGATAGATAGATAGATAGATAGATAGATAGATAGATAGATAGATAGAGGATATGCAGTACCTAAGGAAAGATGCCCAAAGTGATCCTGCATCCCCTACATAAATGTTCTCAAATACACATGCATTCACACACACACACACACACACACACACACACACACACACACACACACTGGGAACTCTGAAATGTGTGGAATTCCCTTTGACCATCATAGGATGTTCCTATTATGGTCCAGCCTTGCCACAGCCTTGCCACAGCCTTGCCCTTCACTATTATTCATCTGGAATCCTCTGGGCTATATGCACTTGTCTTTGAATCATTGCTTTAATTTGCTTCCCTCTCACTTGGGATGCAGTGCCTTGATGGATCCTTTGCAGGAAATCTAACCAAACACCCCATCCTCATGGGCTTGTTTGTACAGGAATAAATGTGATTGGATACTATCATAAAGGCAGAGGCAGGAGTTTGAAGGTAACAAAAGGCCTGGTATGAAGCCAGAGTATTCTTTGGAGAGCTTTTGCTCACTGGAGAATTGCAGAACAGTGGCTCTCCTAGAAAGCTCTGGACCATCCAATTCAATCACCTCATTTTGCAGGTGAGGAAACTATGACCCTGAGGGCAAACAATTTGCCCAAAGTCATACAGATAATTTATTGCCAGAACTAGAATCTGTATGTTCTAATTCCTGGCTTAGAGCTTTTTTTTCTCTTTTACTTTGAACTGCATTAGTTTACTGCTTCAAGTTTTGGACTTTTCTATAAAAAGGAAAAATGAAATAGTAATGGTCATGATAATATTTCTTTGGACTTTTATTCTATAAGTTGTTGGGAAAGGGGACATTAAGTGCCATGCTGTGTGTGTGCTCAGGCTTACAGGAGACTGCTTTGAGGAAATGAATTTGAGAGGAATGCATTCTGGTCGCCGTGGCTTGGTCATAAAAATTACTCTATTGCTGCCACTAGGTAAACTTGTGTCTCTCGCAGCAAAAGAAATTAGTTGGAAACAAGTCAGAATGGCATGTGTGCAGACAGGCAGGGTGTCTCCTGCTATTAGAGCTTTGTACTGTATGCACACTATGTGCTACTCCAGCTTTCCATGTTTCCTACTTGGGGAGGCCTATTAACATCACATTTTCGACTTTCTCATGGCTCCAAAAAGTAGGCACTTAGCCATCACTATCTGATCAAGCACTGCTCTCTTTCCATTGCTGTGACAATATTCCTGTGACTGCAATGTGTGTGTGTCGAGGGGGGGGGGGTTTAATTTTGGCTGTGGGATTTCAGTGATTTGGGTCCATGCTGTGCGCCTGAAGTGAGGAAAAGCATCCAGGCAGAGAACAGAGTGGAATGGAACTTTATAGTAGGTGCACAGGAGAGACAGAGAAGAGGCCAGGACAAGGCAACTCTTCAGGAACATCCATCTAATGACCTACTTCCTCCAGCCAGGCTCTGCTTCTTAATTACCCACTCAGCTTTGATTTCATCAGTGGAGTAATTCATTGATAAAGTTGGAACCCTTGAGGTGCAATGGCCTCTCACAAAACTACCATCTGTGAACCAAGCCTTTACCTAGTGAGCTGTCCATGGGGATCTTTAGATTCAAACTATAACATTTTCTCATTTTAAGGATGTATAATTGTGCTATGTCTTACATGCTGGATTAGAGGAATTGGCTGTTGGAAAATTTGGAAGGTAGCATGATTGTGGATGACAGTGATCTAAACACCATTGCTTAAATGTTCCTTTCCTTGGCCATAATGAGGCATTGCCATGAAAACACCTCAATTAACCAGGTCAGACAAAATGAGATTTTAAGGGTCCAGGAGTTTCACTAAGTGGGACCTGATCACCTTGAATGTAATCAACCATTCTGTCCAGGACAAATTTCCAGCCAAAATAATAGCACAAGGGTAAATCTCTCATTAGTAATTCCATTTATGCAAAATTCTAATTAGCTCTGCTTGGGAAGATATGGGTCTGATGATACGATGGAGCAAGGGAAATAGAGAGGCCTCTGCCACTGGGCACATGGCACAGAGCTCCTCTAAATAGGTTGATCATATCATTTATCATCCAAACCAGGACACTTTTAAAAGTGAGATGGCTCTATTAATAATTATGCCAGGACAATAAGCATAAACTAGGACTGTCCGGGCAACCTGGAATGTAGAGTCACCTGCCCTCCAAGGATAAATGAGAAGGTTTGCTCCCTTGTGCCTTTCATTTCTCAATGACCTGAGTTATCTTTGGAACGATGAAACAGAAAGTGCCCCATATCGGTTGTTTAAAGCCACATCTCAGGGAATGTAGCACAGGGCAAGTGTCTCTTATTGTTAGAACTGTCCCAAATCGTGACTGGTAGAAGATTAGGAGAGATTAATTGCAGGATGAAGTCATGTCCCATTTCTATAGGCATTGGCCTGAATGCCCTGTGATAACAAGCTCAGAGTCCCTAGAGCCATGCAAGGCCCTTGTCTTCTGCTTCAGTTGTGTTTAGTGGGCATACAGCTGGCAAGACCAATGTTATGCACCAGAGTCTAGAAGATACATTGAGAAGAACATATTGACTGTAGGGAGGTTATGATGAGAGGCAAAGACAGACAAAAGACAGATAAGAGAGCGGAAGTTTAGTGCAGAAACAAAAGACTGCTTCCAAGCTTTAGAGCCAAGTTATATAGAAGGGATCACTCTTGTTTCCAGTACAAAGGCCACAGACAAAGAAAGGTCCATTTGGAGTTAGCTACAAGTGAAAATGCCCTCCTTTCTAAGTGTAATCAAGATTCAAGACAGTAAACATGCTCTGTGTCCTTTTTAGGCTCTGAGGGCTATAGACCAGTCATGTGTGTGCAGGTGCGCCCAAGTAAGCATGGAAGATAGAGGACAACATTAAGTGTCACTCATCCTCACACACCATCCAACCATGCTTTTTAATACAGAAATCTCTCACTGGTCTGAGGTCACATTTGGCTAAGCTCACTGCTATAGTGTCTTCTTTCCCTACCTCTCCAGTGAACTTACTAGTTACACCAGCATGCCAAGTTTTAAAAAATCATTTATTTTATTTTTGAGATTATAACATTATATCATCTCCCCCTTCCCTTTCCTCTTCCCATATATTCCTCCTTGCTTTCATTCAAATTGATGGCCTATTTTTCATCAACTTCATTTACATACTTACATACATACAAACATGCATTCATATATACATGCATATATATGTACATACAAATGCATACATACATAGGTTCATACATATGTATTTTCACACATATATACACATATACATACACACAGTTTTAAATATCCCCTGATCACCAACATTTTACATGGGAATGCCTACCAAACTTGGATTCTTCTTGTATACAACCACTTTATTGATAGAGCCATGTCCCCTGCCTCAGAATTGTAGCTCATGCAATGTTGTGGAGGATAGATAAATGAATAAGGAGATGACGAGATCTAGATGACAAACGAGAGACTCAGGTTCCAAATGACCCAGCTGTGAACCACATAGTTTTTGGTTCTATTGTGTATGAACCTGTGCTGGTACTACTCCAAATGCTGGAAGGAAAAAATGTACAGCTGCTCATGCTGACATCATGAGAATTTTGACTTGGACACTTGCTGGGTGGCCCCTTTGCTGGATGCTAAAAATCACAATTTTCAAGTCAGTGACTTTGCTTCAGAGTTTGCACTTACAGGAAAGGGCCTGTAAACCCACCACATCTTTGGTGTGTCCCAAGTGATTCACTTTGTTTTCCTGGTGTCTCTAGGCTGTTGTAACCCAAAAACGCTTACAAGAAAGGATTTGCCACGAGAAGGAGCCTGTGCTTGAAACCCTTTGATGACTGTAAATATACATAAGGGTGTTGTTTACTGGGTGTAACATATGTTGACATAATGAACATTATATAATGTGTAAAGTATCATATGTAGTGTGAAGAAAGTTCATATGATGGACTATGTAGGATTTTCTGGAAGAGCACATGAAGTACTAGGTACAGCTACTCCTCAGAGGGTAGCAGGGAACAAGATGCATCTTGAACCCACTGAGGTCATCAGGCCAGCCTGAGGTTTTCCTGGGTATGACTACAAAGATGCTGTCACCCCACTCTTATTATGATCATGTCATGCAAATACCAAGTTTAGTTGCCATTTCTTAAAGGTGACAAATGAAGGTGATAACAAACAGACAGTAATAATTTTAATATCACAAAACTATGGTTCATATGTTAGGTGCAGATGAGTCTGAATCAATATATTATGTGTGGAGGAACCTAAGCAAGAGATTGTATCTTGGAGGCCTCACTGTTACATTCCTGTGTAGACATGTAACATGCTTATCAAGAAAACATACCAGCTGACTTTCCCCAAAAGAGAACCCATGCCCCCAACCTCTGTCCAATGTCTAAAACCCCTGACACATATTTATATGTAAAGGTTTGTCATCTTCTCAACTGGGCCAACACTAGCCCTGGCCTGTCCAATTCCAATGTGTTCCAGTATTTAGAAGACTTGCCAAATCTGTTCCATTAAAACTTGTTGTGATTATTTCTATGTTTTAATACAAAACAAGAATCATGTTACTCAAACAGAGTTCCCTATCTGCAGCTGTAGGCCAAAGTAAACAGTGACAAATTCATGTTAAAAAAAAAAAAAACTCAACAAATTCTAGGCTTACAAAAGTTAGACCAGAGGCATGGCTCAGAAGGTAAAAGCATTTGCACCAAGTTCAGGGACCTGAGCATGATCCTTAGTTATAAGGGACAAGGCTAGAGGTGTCTCATGATTGAGACTAAAAAGATCCTTGTTTACCGGAGCCTATGAATAGAAGTGGTTCTTGGGTTAGTTAGGGGGAGGCTGGAGGAAGTGAATCTACTACTACTGTGTGCTGAGATCCCAGTGAGACTGGTTTCTTGCAGGTTCAAAGCCTCCATCTCTTTTTCTTCCACATCACCTTTTTGGCCCTCATTTGAGCACTCATTGATTTAGCAAATGATCTTCTCATTTGAAACATAACAATTACAGTACTCAATCTGGATACCCAGGAAAGTAGAGTCTGTGGACTTATTTAAGCTGTCACCATGATGTTTGGAACACCCAGTGCTTTATTCCTATGAATAAGCTTGAATGGTCATTGTAAAACGGAAGAGAAAAATCACAGTCCATTTAGTGTCTAATGTGGTCATACACATGTCATCCTGAGATCCCTCGGTTATTAAAACTAATGAACTATCTTGCCTTTAAAGGGGTTTCTGTGCTTTAAACATATTGCTATAAAATGTTCATAAACTTTTTAAAAACATAAAACACCACAGGCTATTGAATCGAGGGTTCACATGCGATGGCTTATCTAGGAAGCCTTGGTCAGAGACAGTGGCTCTATGAATAGATATTGCAAATACCTCAGTCTTTAATCTCTACACAAACAAGAATTTTGTGTGGATCTGAGTATTGACTCATCCTGCCTTCCATAGCAGAAGCAAGATGTTAATACCACTCTCCTTATTTCCTTCAAAGTATTTTGCCTAAGTCATTTAATGTCACACTTTTCCTAAACAGTCTAATGGAACTGTTACCTACACTGCATTATAACTTACAGGGCAGGTTCTTGCTACCCAGAAATCTATGGGCATAGACTACAGGCCCACACAGACATGAAGTATCTTGCCACAGTGATAAACTTGTTAGTAAACTTCATCATCTTAAGAGGGTTAACCATTAGGTTTCCAAGCCATTCTGTATTTGTTTCAAGTCTGAAAGGCATCAGAGATGTCTGCTCTGTATAGAAATCTGAAGCTCCTTTGCCAGAGTTATTCTTTCAGAACAGCCAGGCACCTGACCTCCTTCAGGGTGGGGGAACACAGGGCTAATCTTCTCTGCTTACTAATGTCAACCATCTGCAGGAGCCAGAATTCATTGTTTTTCTTCTATTTGATGAGCACCAAAGAAGAACAAGCATCCCATCCAGAGTTGTTCATACTTGTGCCCTTGGTTCTGGACAACAGTCCTTTGAAAAGGGGATTACTATCTCTGTTATTACTGATAAGGTCACTTGCTCAGATTTAGAAACAAATGTTAGGTCTTAAGTTGCTCTCAATGCATCTGTGAATTCAAACCTCCAAAACTCAGACCCTTTGTTTCTGTCATCATACACCAGCAGAAAACATCTCCATGAGGCTTATATATCTGGAGACCATGCATGTTTCCCTATTGAGAGAGAGAGAGAGAGAGAGAGAGAGAGAGAGAGAGAGAGAGAGAGAGAGAGAGACTATGTGGGTAAGTATGCATGGACATACATGAGTTTGGACCATCTCAGATGTCATTCCTTGGGCGCAGTCAACATTGGTTTTTGGGCTAGGGTCTTTCACTGGGCCAGAGAGTCCCAGGGGTCCACTGTCTGTCCCTCCACAGTGCTGAACTTGCATGCATGCCTCACCAAACCTAGCCTTTATTTGTGAGTTCTGTGGGTTGAAATCAAACCTTCATGCTTACATGGCATAAAACTGTCTCCTCAGCCCCCTAATTTCCTTCTTGGAAATAGACTTTGTGAAGATGATTTTTTTTGCCTCTTTTATATACTTGGGGTTGATTAGTGGGCAGGATGTGACCTTCAGGGCTGTTCTTGCCAAGGAAATGTATCATAGCTTGATCTGGGAGCTAGAAATCAAAACCAGCACGCACTCCTTAACCTTTTCAACCACAACATGAGCAAAGGGCCTGGTACAAATAACTTGAGGTTTGAGGCTAACCATTTGTGTGTATAGTTTATCAAATCAAGAGTGACAAATTCCGTGTGAGATTGTCCTTCCTGTTTGCTTCTGACTTTTAACCTCAAAAAAAAAAAAAAAAGCTCAAAAGTGATACAACCGACATTATTTAAGTCTGAGAAGCATCACATCCTTCAGAATGCTAACAGAAGAGGCCTCGGGAACCAAAGGCAACTACAGCAAATGCTTGCCATCAGCTGAATGAAACACAGCTCAAAAGTTGCTTTAAGTTAGACTCTCAGGACTCACAACATTGAAGCTGCTAGAGCTACCACGCTTGCCTATGTTCTAATGGGGGCTGGGGGTGTTGAGGGGATTACAAACAATGGATACTTCAAAGAATCATTTGTTCTGAAGTGTAGAGAGGGAAGTGTTATGAAAAGCATTTCCAGCATAAGAGATGGTTTCTGGGCAATGGGCCAATGCAGTCCCTCCCAGGTGCCTTCTCTCGTTTCTCACATCCAATATTCTACTGCAGAGGCTAAGGCTTAGGCTACAGAACTTTGCTGAAACAATAAGCATACATTTGTTTTTGATTAATCTTGTACACCTATAAAACATTTATTATTCAAAGTAATACTGGGTATTATAGTACAGGATAAATGAGTACACTTGGTACAAATTCCTTACATTCTCACAATGTCCCGTTTCATGAAACAGATGGGCTAGAGTTTGCATGTCTCCACCGACTCATGTTTTGAATGCTGTGTCCATTATTTTGAACACTATAGAGATGTTAGGAGGTGGGACTAGGCCAGTAGACAGGAGGTCACTGTGAATGGACCTTTAAAGCCAATACCTGCCTATGGTTCAGAGTTGCACAATAGGTCCTTTCCATCACTATGTGAACCAGCCTCTTGCACTTGTGCCCACTACAATGGACAGACATTCTCTGGTTATCCTAGCTTTCAGGCCATGATGGATCGAAATCTCTGAGCCCTGTGTCACTAAGTAGAGGAGAACCACCCACCTCAGGAATAGGGCTTGAAGGTTCTAATAATAACATATCTACTTTTTTCTATTAACCAGATACCTTCACTACATGGCATCCCTTCTCCCATGGGTCCTACTTCTCTTAAGTTTCCGGTGAAATGTTTGGTCACAGTGACAAGAAAGTGTACAATATAAGATGCTGTCACATTTGTTTTGTCAATGGGTGAAGGAAGGCTCAGAGAAGCTAAACAACTCACCTTGAGTGGATACCATCCCATAACTAATTGAGCCAGGGCACAACTCAAGTTGCCTTTTCTAAAACATATTTGTAAACACAGCACTACGCTGCATACAACTGGTGCTCACTAAGAAGTAGGTATGCTGCTCAATTTGGGCCTGGCCCTTAATTTTCATCATCAAGATATATTCAGTGTGTCAGAGGACCTGGAAAGTTCCCTTTACCCCCCATATGGGTCATCCATGTTTATCATATTTATTCTTAGTATTTCATGCTTTTCTGATGCCATGTCTTCTTCAGAGAGATATCAATATCTCAGTCACAGTCTGTGTTAAGTTACATGTAAGCTGGAGATGGCTCAGTGGGTAAGGGCAATTGCTGTGTGGGGATTTGAGTTTGGTTTCCAGAACCCAAATGGGAAAAAGAAGACACCAGCTCCCCAAAGTTGCCTTCCAGCTTCCATATGTGCTGTGATGTGTAAACGCATGTACACACAACAAAAAAATATAATAAAAATTTGTAATGGTCCTATGGGTATGTTTTTATTGGATAAATCTGTTGTTTTAAAACTTGCATGTGCATATGGTACATTCTATGCATGTACTCCCTCCACCTTTTTATCCCTCCCACACTTAGTATTTCTTCTGCCTCCCTACCATTCCCTTTCCCACACACAGGACTTATCGTTTTATTTTATGACTCACTGGTTTTTATCTGGGACTGTTTTTGTCGCCAGGGGTTTAGAACTACTCACAGGACTGGGACCCTGGTGGATTCACTATTAGGTACACAGCTGCAGACAATGATTGCCCCTCCCAAGGATCCATAAGTATATAGAAGTTCGTCATGGAGAGTGATAGGGCCCTGTGAACCCCTCCCTTTACCATGATTGGCTCTTTGAATGCCACTTTTGTTCAGTCCTATGGGGCAGTGGCAGCTGCAGTGATATCCCATTTGTGATGGCTGTGTCAGCTTTGAGGAGAGCATCTTGATCCCTTCTACCTGGCTTCTGTTAGGTTATTTCTGGAATATTTTAAGTATTGAGTGGCTTGTTTTTGTGTGTCTGAAACTGCAATGGGAAAGGTAAGGAAGTAAGTTTGAAATGTCCACCATGTCATACTTTGTCTTGTTTTAATGAGTTGTTTTTACTAGCTATTTTCCACAAGAAAAACAACTGGTATTTTCCAAGTCTCAGCTACTGATACTAAGTTGTCTACTTACAAAATAAGATGCTTTGTGGATGTGTACCGTAAGAAGGCACTTGTTTGCATTAAAGTGACATGCTTGTGTGTGTGTGTTTGAAATTTTTACTTTGTTCTTACAATAAATTTGTGATTTGAGAATTAGATCTGGGTTTATTTCAAAAACCAAGATTATAGCCTTTTAAAATAATCCATCAGATTTTAGATCAGCATCGTGAGCCCTGGCAGGGGATATCCTGAGGAGATGTTGAGATGAAGTGTGTTGGGTCCAGTGATGCTAGTTTGAGGCAGAATCAGGCACTGACACTCCGACCTGTTAGTAGTTCTTAAAATCCAAAGCTACTAACGTTCAATGAACAAGGAACGGAATCTTGGATTAGCAGTGTGTTTTTACCTCAGCTGATTCATAATTAGCACTCAGTAATTACAACTCATTTCTAGTTCTTAGTCATTTGGGGTTGTTGCTGTTGTTTTATTTTGTTTTCCTTTTAAATGATTTGTCTTTGATTTATTAGTTTCCTCTAGAAAAGAAGAGGTGGAAGTTTCTAGATACATATTAGGCAGGAGGAGGAAAAGCATACACCATTGAGAATAATTTGAGTTACACCAGGGGAAGAGATAATGGCTATGAGGAGAAATTCAAGCAACATACATACAAACTCTTAAAGACACATCCTTCCTTAAGCAAGGTTGATATTCCTATACCAACTCCACAACACATCCTTAATTTAATTCTGGTTTGCCAATAGCATTTATGCAATCAATAGCATTCACTCAAGAGATATTAATTACAAACCATGCACTATTTAGGATTAAGTCTAACTATAAAAACCTTTTATCCAAAAAGAGAAGAAAGTGGGGAGTTGTAAATGAGAGAAATGTTAATTTCCTTGTCACCTAACACATCACAGCCCATGCGGGAGTCTATAATTTGAGATAGAAATGTGCCGCAGACAAACCTCACTTGGGTCCTCGATCCATGGGCGAAAATTGGGTTCCGGTTACAGGTGGACAAAGGAGTCGGTGAAAGTGAGGTGACAAACAGATTCGACACAAGGGAGTGTGGATCTGAATGCAATTGGTCAAATAGAGCATCAGACTTTTTATACAGAAGAAAATAGGGAAGTTAGGTGACACACCCGCCAAGGTACAATGAGGTTACTGGATTCTTTCATGCCCTTGCCATAGTTCCTATACTAGTCTATTGTATAGTCCACCTTCCTCCTAGGCCATTGTAAACTCCTGTTTATGGGTGAACTCAGCTATCTATACTTTAGTTCCTCCTTAGATCACAAACTTCCTTCTTCCTAGATAATGGTAAATTCCTGTGTAGGGCAGTGACTTACCTATCCATGCCCAGGGTCAGCTCAAGGACTGACTAGGACTGGTGAAGAATCTAACTTAGCTATATGTCAAAAATTCAATCCTTTAGAAGCACTTATAATAAAGCCATATTAAGGGAAAGCACACAGATCCATTTACCAACTAAAGCAAGGACATTGGAGCATTCGTTATACAGGATGCCACAATTCCAGGAGACTTAAGTTTCCGTAAACTTTTTGCCTCAGGACAGCACCCAGGTTTTCAGGGCCTATCGCACGTGTCACTACTGGAGTAGATGTAGCAGAAACCCCTACCCCTGTCATCCTGTGGAACCATCACCAATACCTCACTTCCATCATCTACACTACATTTCTCATCCTAAGAATGCTAGAACAATAAGGAATAAACATTCTGGAGCCTCAACATCATCCTTGGAAACTCATCATCACTGTTCATTCTAACATACACAAAGACAGGAAGTTCTAGCTAAAGAAAGATGTTGCCTTAGCTATGCACATGAAGACACTAACAAGAGACATTAGATGTAGGGCTGGTAATTATCTGCCTTATCTATTCCATGCTGCCTTTCATGGGGGTGTTCTAAATCTTGTCATCAAGGAATCTTCTGTTACGAAGAGCCCACGAGCAGCTCAGCAAGTGTTTTAACGTAGGTTCCAGTACACTGCTTATGTGATGTTCCCTGAGAAAATGTCTGTTTACTACAGATAAGGCACCAGGACAGAACATAGAAATGACTCCACCCAAGGAAGTCAACAATAAATCAGTGAGTTTTAGAAGTAAGCCTTTTTCAATGGTAGTGGCAGCATACAAAGACCCTTAGCAACATGAGAGACGACTCATGAACACCTCGTCCTTAAATCCCCATCCCCAACTCACAGGAGGCTCCAGAGCCTCCTCTCCTCCCTCAGCAACTGTTTACCGCATACATAACTCTGAGAAGGGGCCTTGTGAACCTTGTAACTTTCTGAACTTTCTGAGATCTGTACATTTTCTGGCCCTCCCTCTCTTCCTCCAGGAGGGACTTTTCTATTTAGGAGGAATAGTAACATAGTTTCTCCAAGTAAAAGACAAAGACAGGTTGGATTTATAGCTGCATATCCTCACATTGTGAATTTGTAGGTGTGTTTTGGCTCCTTGATGTTATAGAACATATTTATGACACAATGGTCACCCACACCTCAGATTGGTGAAAGGCTATGGAGCATCTCTTGTGGGCAGGGCGCTGTATACAAGGGAACAATACCACAATTTTAGGAGCTAGACTTTTATTTCAGTAAAATAATGCAGTGAACACCTAACTTCATGATTTGACAGCGTTTGCCAAAGGTTGTGACATGTGGCAGGTAGACTCTAGAGAAGGTCTTTTTTGATTCTGTTCAGATGATCCTGGTCTGTTTTATACTGATTCAGCATCATGAGTTCTATTCCTGGGCCAGTGGGTGAGTTCACAAAGTGTGTTGTTGGAATGATGGAAGCAGGTACCACCACTACCTGTGGCTCATTTTATATAATGCCAAGTTGTGTAGACTGGACCAATATTGTCCATTTATATTCCTGAGCCTGTGGGTGAGTTCACAAAGTGTGCTGTTGGAAGGATGGAAGCAGGAACCACCACTACCCATGGCTCATTTTATATAGTGCAAAGTTGACTGGACCAATATTGTCCATTTCATAAAAAGGAAAACACTGGAGTGTGCATGTGTCTACAATCTCACAAACTGCAGTGAGAAACCTAGAAGATATAAAAGTTCTAAGAAGGAAAAAAACCCACTACCAACCACAACCACGACAACACCAGAGCCCAGACTTCTAGAAGACTCCTCTGCATGTGGGTGAGGAAGACAGGGTTGACACAAGCAGACAGCTCTGCCTCTCTGGAATTCTCATTGCCCCAGAAACAGGCTGTCACTTGGCAGAGAAGGGAAAAGAGGGGATATGAGAAGAGACAGCAAACCTAGAAAATTATGTTTGAAAAGTGGATGTATGACAGGAAGATGGAATTACCTGCATTTGACCTTGCTTTTCCTTTCCATATAAAGAATTTGAAATTCCATTTAAAAATCAAAATAAGAAAAAGGCTTGAGGTGTGTAGCTGACTCACTCAATAGACGGGTAATAAATGCAATTCACATTTAGCTGTGACACCGACTTCGTACCTCCTCCGCCCCTTCCAGGCGTCTGAGCTTCCCATTGTCTGAAATCATTTCTTGTCATGGTGCCTGCACAGACATCCTAATCACCTGCTTGTAATCACTCTATATAGAATCACACAGGGCGCTGACAAGAGGCAAGAACAGAATAGGCAATCCAGGAGACGTGAATTCTGGCCCAATATCTATGTGTAGGGTCTATAACCTTTTTATTAAATCTCGGCCCTTCTGTGCCTGGGTCCCAAAGTTACAGGGAAAGTAACTGGACCTTATAAAGTATTGTACTTCAAGTGTCTGCAGGCACCAGGGAGATTTCAGTGTGTAAACTAGGCCACATGTCATTCAACAGAGCTGGAAGAGACTGGTGAACCATGGACAGTGCTGGCTAGTGGTCAGTGTCTGTTGAATGAAAGAAAGAGACGCAGATCACAGGAAGTCATAACATAAGCCAATGGTACCAATCACATCACAGCCTAAACAAAAAAGCCTTTGCTACCTGCAGTAATCAGGGCTTCATGAGTGGGGGTGATTTTTTGAACATTCTAATGCTCTAAGAGATTTAAATGCCCCTCTTTATCTATATTTTAAAAGTATATGGACCTTTTAAAACCATCCGTTCCTTGAAAGACAGGCTTATCATTTTGGAAGTCAGCTATGATAATATGCAGTGGAAAGCCTATGAGAGAGAGAGAGAGAGAGAGAGAGAGAGAGAGAGAGAGAACAAGAGAGGAAGAGAGGTTTTGTTCTTGCGTCTGCTTGCACATGCGTGCACGCATGCTTACACAGTGGGGTGAGCCCTACAGTTGAAGGTTGGTTTTTGTAAAGCTCAAGAGCATATTAACATAAAGGAAAAATCAGAATTTCATCATTAATTTCAGAAATCACTAGGGCTAGCCCAGAAAAGTCTCTAATTTGAGCCCTTATAAGACAATTGAACGGCACTTTTCTTGTTTATCTAGGGGTTTGCAACAAATAATTTAGGACCTTTTTGAAGCCCGCTAAGTGTGGACTCCTCAAACCGCCAAGTGTTCTCCAATTATAGTAAACATCCCTCTGCATATTCAGCTGTGAACACAAGGCTGGCTCAGTCCCACTGGAGATCAGGAAATTATTGCTCAGTTCACTTGTTTTCTATCAACTGCAGTTTATAAATGTGTGGTTTATTCTCCCGGAGCTCTCGCTCTGGTTTTATTTACAAAATGAAACTGTTTTTATTAGCAAAGTTATTTATAAAGAACCCCATTTGTGATTTGCTGCAGTTTTTCTTACATGGTGTGTAGGCTCAACTTAAACACACCAAATCTGAGTGTCTTTGAAGCCCTTAAAACATAGCTAAGTACAATACCTGCATATTTTATAACCATCATAAAACATGTGCCTTAGGCTTGATAACTGAAGAAAAGAGTCAGAGAGACCATAGACATAAGCTTGTAGTATCTGACTAATACTCTGTGATGCTTACTATAAAATTTGGGTTGTTATCCTGAGCATTTCAAGAAGACAAGACCATTAAATCTATGATTTCAAATTAAAATCTACTTGGGAGCATCTGTGCAAATAATTTCTCACCCAAATCTATTTATAAATGCAAAAGGGATTTTTAAGAATACTGATAATTCAGATGTTAATTTCATAATAATACCTGAAAATAGCTGTAAGTTTATAGTAGATTAATTTGGGAGTCATTTCAGAGTCGCTACAAATTCTGAAAGTATGCACAAATGTCTTAGCCAGCAGTTCTCAATCATCACTTTAGCAACCAAGATATAAAACCCTCAGTCAGTGCCCTTGGTTGAACATAGAGTGTCAGAAAATTCAACTGGTTGTGAAATCTGGCTGCTTTAAATATTAGACACACTGAAGTCACAAGTTGCTTTTTTTCATGCTTAATTGACACTACTAATTATACATGGTTTATGCACATAGAGAAATAATTTGACACACGAGTGTGTAAATATACAAAGTAAATATCAAATCAGAGGGCTATCATTCCTGTCTACTTAAACACATCATTTTTTCATATTGGGGAATTTTTTTTTAATTTTTTTTCCTCTCTTTATTAGATATTTTCTTCATTTACATTTTACATGTTATCCAGAAATTTTCCCTTACCCTCCCGCGTCCCCGCCCTGTTCCCCTACCCACCCCCTCCCACGTGATGGCCCTGGCATTCCCCTGTTCTGGGGCATATAGAGTCTGTATGACCAAGGGGCCTCTCCTCCCAATGATGGCCAACTAGGCCATCTTCTTCTATATATGCAGCTAGAGACATGAGTGCAGGGGGAACTAGTTAGTTCATGTTATTCTTCCACCTACAGGGTTGAAGACCCCTTCCGCTCCTTGGGTACTTTCTCTAGCTCCTACCTTGGGAGTCCTGTGTTCCAGCATATGCTATAGTGTTTATTTTGGTGGCTGATTATGGGAGGGATCCCTGGAAGCCGCCGTCACTGGTTGGTCCATCCTTTTGATTCAGCTTCACACATGATCTCTGTAACTCCTTCAGTGTGCGCTTTGTTCTTGGTTCTAGGAAGGGGCACTGAGACCACATTTTGAACTTCATTCTTCTTGAGATTCATGTGTTTAGTAAGTTGTATCCTGGGTAGTCTAGGCTTCTGGGCTAGTATCCACATATCAGTGAGTACATGTTATGTGAGTTCTTTTGTGATTGGGTTACCTCGCTCAGGATGACATTCATATTGGGGAATTTGAAAGTCCTCTCTGCTACAATATCCAATCAATTGTTATACTCTAGAATATTAGAATTAATTCTCCCAATATGACTATATGTTGTAGCCATTACCTGACTTCTTGACACCCACTTTCTCTCCTCTTCTAAGATTCCAGTGACCTTCAGTCTCCTCTAAAACTTTTTGAAATGGGCATTTTTATCTTGTCCATGTTCACTATAGCATGTAGCATTTGTCTTTCTATGTTTAGCTTATTTTAACTAATGCAATACCCTTTAGCCCCAACATGATGGTAAAAAAATGGATTTTATTATTTTAATACCTGGATGACGTTCCATTCTGTAAATATATCATTTCCTCTGTCCACTGCTCCATAGATGGATGCTATAGTTGGCTTGTATCTTGTCTGTTGTGAACAAAGCTACCCAACACACTGGAACACAGATATCGTGTATACGTCAATGTAATTTCCTTTGCTTATGGACCCACAATTGGGATATCAAGAGCTCTCTTTATCTAGTTACTGATTAATTAACTGTCTTTCACAATTGCTATACCTATTTGTACCCTACCAACAGTGTATAAGCATTCTCCTTCCTTCAGCAATCTAGCATTCACACTTGCCTTTTTCCTATACCAGGACTTCTGACTATTCAGAATGTTTTAGGTTTATCAATAGATTACATCTTTTTAGAAGGGTGCATTTACAATGCTTAGGAGCTTTCCTAATACAATAAAAAGGCAACAGAGCCGGATTGGAATATGCACGTAAGGGAACTTGTTTGTAGCCCACTGGAAATTGCCCTCATAATGCAATACACAGATTCCATTATGGAAGATTGCTAGATATCTGTGACTACAAGAAGCTGTGGAAGAAATTAAATGGTGTTCATGTTGTTTTTCATAATGAAAAAAAAAATTCAGCATCCTCCAAAGAGAAATGTGACTTGTAGACCTGTCTCTCGGTTCAGATCTGAGCAGTCAGAAGAGTTACTCAAGAGCAGACTATAAAAAATAGAGTCAACAGAGGCTATTTCTGCAGATAATAACTTGAGGCAGAGCTGTGGCAAGGAAAAGGGTGATTAACTTAAAAGGTCTGTCTACACTATTCTGATATATGGGTAAGTTGGGGCAGAAAGATTCGTTGTTCTCTGCTTCCGTTCAGTGCACAGGTCCTCCAGCCTTCTCTTGTGCTTTCTCTGTTCTTTCTCTTTTCTACTCCGCCCCCAATCACCTGGCATGCCTCCATACTAAATTGCTGTTTGATAAGTATGGCTACTCCTTATGTCATTCTTGGGTCCTGCATAGTCGTTCTGCATAGTCAGAGGCTTACGTGGCCTCTCATCTACACTTGCTTGATATCCTTAAAGATGGACCCTCCCCAGCCCTGTTATGTCCTGGGACAGTCCCATGGAACTGTGGTTTATATCCTTTTCTTTCCTTCAAGCTAAGCTGAGCCCTTAAAAACCTGATTGAGAACCTCAGCTTGTCACCTTTGGTGTCTGCTTCTTTTCTGTGTTCCAAAGTTCTCTCACACCTTAATCCTGAGTCTAGGTGTTGTGCAGTAGGGAACTTCTATAAATCACAGTAATCTTTCAGATTTCAACCCTGCTTCTCTGAGAAATTTTCTCTGGCAACCAAAGCCCCACACAGAAGGAATCCTTTCCAAGAGCATCTCCAGAGAAATTCCATCCATCTCTCTGTCACACAAATCCCACACCCATTACATATGCTCCCTAATATCTACTTCTGATCCTGAACAGAAAGGAGTTAATTTCTCAGTACTGTTTCCTAGCTGCTGACATTTTTCTCTCATTGTCAATGATCACTTGCTGCCGTGGGGTAGACTTGAAAAGAGCCCTGGATGGTAGCCAAGCGGCCAGGTGTTGCCATTAACCCATCCACCATCTAGGTGAGGCATTGGGCCAAAGGATCAGATCTCTTGAGCTGCAGGTGGTATACGTGCAACAGCGAGCACTTCACCAGATGATAGCTCCAGATCTGCTGAGCTATCATGTGTTAGGAGCAGTACAAATGTGCCTTATACCCTAGACTCAAAGCACTCCCCATACCTCTGCCTCAACCTCTGTCCTCAAAACCCCTCTTCATGACCAAACACAAGTCTGCAGACAATCCCCACTTGACATGCCTTTTGAATTAACTGGAAATGGCCATGCAGGTTTTATATTAACTGTTATGCAAAGCTTTAAATATTAAAGAAAGATCTAGGGCAATAAGCAAAGGAGCCATGGGAAATAAGCAAAATTAAAGATGGTGAAGTTAGAAGTCAGCAATGACCCAAGCTTCTTTGTTCCTTCGTCCTGTTTCTTAATTATAGCTCGACCACATCCTGTAGGAAAAGAGAAACTCCCCAAAGGAGTTGTAACTCAGTGACTTTACTGGTAAAATATAAAGAATCTTTCTATATTTCTCTGGTCAAGGATCTCAGTAGTAGCTTGGAATTCCATGATTGTTTTCTGTTAGGGTTTTGTGGCTTCCCATTGTGATCCCCTCTCTGTGTTTCTTCAGCCAGCTCATTCTAAGAAAATCAGCCAGCACCCTCAGCAAGGCATAGAACGACCCTTGACAGTGCTTGAGAAGACATTTTGGAACATAAGGAAGGTCATGGGATACTACAAAGAGATCTGGTTAGGAGGAACACAGGCCTCTGAGTCAGCCAGATTTGAGTCTCCACTCCTGCTATTTGCTGACGGAGATCTTTGGGAAGTTACTTAACCTTCTGTGCATTCATTTTCTTATCACCAGGAGAGAGATAATAGGAGCCACCTAGAAAAGCATCGAGATGATTAAATGAGATGAAGAATATCCACCTCCCCAGCCCATGGCATGCACAAAAGGAAAGGTGACTTCTTTTAGTAACTCATCAATGTGACTGTACTGGCTAGGTTTGTGTCAACTTGACACAGCTGGAATTATCACAGAAAAAGGAGTTTCAGTTGGGGAAATGCCTCCATGAGATCTAGCTGTGAGGCATTTTCTCAATTAGTGATCAAGGGCCCCTTGTGGGTGGGACCATCTCTGGGCTGGCAGTCTTGGGTTCTATAAGAGAGGTCCGACTCGTTCGGTAGGGAAGCAAGCCAGTAAAGAACATCCCTCCATGGCTTCTGCATCAGCTCCTGCTTGAGTTCCAGTCCTGACTTCCTTTGATGAACAGCAGTATGGAAATGTAAGCCGAATAAACCCTTTCCTCCCCAACTTGCTTCTTGGTCATGATGTTTGTGCAGGAATAGAAACCCTGACTAAGACAGTGACATTAGTAAAATTAATTTTCTAGACTACGGGCTACTTCCCCCAAAGGAACCCCTGATTGCAGCATCATGCAAGGTTTTAAGTCTGGTTTATTCAAACGTGCCTCACTTGAAAATAATCAAGATGTTTTTCAGCTGGTGAGTGGATAAAATATAATATAACTCAATAGGATTTTTTTAGCTCTGCAAAATAAATGGACCTGTAAAATTGCATTAAAGGAAATTTGAATACCCAATATTAAGTGAAAGAAGCTAATATGGAAATTCTACATATTATGTAGTTTTGACTGTACGGCATCTTAAGTTGCCAATACCATTGAAGCATTAAGTAAAAAAGATAAGGCATTCTCTGGGGCTTTGGGGTTTAAGGTTGAAGAGTCAAAACAGAGACTGTTTTGGGGCAGGAAAACTTTTTTCTTTAATTACCGGGATAACTGTTACACATTTTTAACACCTCACAACTATTATGACAAAGCAAGTGTACAAGGCAAAGTTAGGCTAATCATAGTGTTTCCATATGGCTTCACCATCTATGAGAGATGTATCACATCGGTATAAGTTGTTGATAATCAGGTAAAATGTGTGCAAGAAGAAAGAGCCTTGAGTGAGAGTCTATGATGTCCACTCAATGTTTCTGTTAACTGAAAACTGCCCTTCAGTGTTCTGTTCATTTACAATTACTTTAACCATGCTGCAGATGCTGCTCATTGTTTTAAGCACTCACTGAGCAGTCAGTCATGAGGCCCTAGGTTTGAAACCCTAGGGCCAGACAGGGTCATCTGTCTATGATCTAGTATCCCTATGGTGAAATGGATTTAGAGAGAGGGGGGAGAATCCCTGAAGGCTCGCAGGCCACCTAGCACCTATACACTGGCAGAAAACAAAGAAGAGACCCTGTCTCAAATATTTTTAAGGTAAAGAACAACATCCCAGATTGTCTACCTACTTCTACACATATGCCACACACACAAACATGCCTAGATACAATGTGCACAAGATTAAATGCATTTTATTATTTGTTAAAACGATATATTAAACAAACTTATTTTCAAGTACTGAGAGTGACACTTAGGAGTTGCATGCATGCCAAACTGATTTAAGGTCAGCTAGGCTCCAGCACATGTATGAATAGAGATAGTTACTCTCAGCACATCATGGTTTACACTGTCTGATTAAGGAGCAATTCTCCAGGGCCATATTCTGCTATTTTGCTGATGCTCACAGTCTTTGTGTATATAGATGCCAGAGCAGTGTATAAACGGAGCACAGGCAGCATAAGTCCCCCTTCTAAAGCAAATCAGGATGGTAGTTAAGTTCACATCTTTGAGACCATAAGACTAATTTTCTTTTTGTTATCCAAGGGTTGTCTAAGTGAATCTCTATTACTTACCGAAGGCTGTCTTAACTACAGTGAGTTAGTTATTTTCTTGCTTACAGTGCTTCTGATCTTAAAGAGACAAAGGTCCATGGTGTTAAAAGTGATTAGATTATCCCTGATTACCAAGGGAACCTCCCTGTTTCAGGAGAAAGTCCTTTGATCAGGTTACATAATCAAGTCCATGGGATTAGGATATGGACATCAAAGGGGATGGATCATTCCATTTATGACTTGTGTGCTGGGACAAACCACTCTGATGTGGGCTTTATGTGTCAAAGCCTCTGTTCACCCCCCCCAATGGCTTTATGATCTAATGGAAGTACAGAAAAGATCTTAGAGCAGTGGTTCTCAACGTTCCAAATGTTGTTATCATTTTAATACATTTCCTCATGTTATGGAGACCCCCAACCATAAAGCGATTTTTGTTACTACTTCATACCTGTAATTTTGCTACTCATATGAATCATAATGTAAATAAATATGTTTTCCAATGGTCTTCAGTGACTCCTGTGAAACTGCTGTTTGACCTCAAAGAGGTCAAGACCCACTGGTTGAGAACCATCTTAGAATATGAGCCTTAAGTTCTTACCTTTTCTCTGTCACATTTGCCTGGGAGATTAAGTGAAATTTTGTGAATATGGTGACTTAAATACCAATAAGAATAGAATGAATATTGGAAATTATTTTGAAAGTTGACTGCAGGCATGTTCTAGTTAGTACAGATTTATTCTATGATAATAGACTATGAATCCTTTAGATGTTAGTTTTGTGGCCACTACTTAGCCTGTCACTTCTAAGTATCTCCCTTTTAGGCTTTTCTTCACCTTGCTATAGTCCCCAGTTTTGCTAGGAGTCATTCTTTACTATAATTTCCATATATTATATATATATACATGCATACATACATACATGTATTATCCACTCCTTTATTTTCTTTACTCCAACCTCTCTTCTCTCTTCTATACTCCATTACTCTCATTCAAATTTGTGTGTGTGTGTGTGTGTGTGTGTGTGTGTGTGTGTGTGTGTGTGTCCTGAACAGCCTATTTAATGTTACTTGTATATGTTTTCTGGGCTGACAATTTGGTATAGGATAAACAGTTGGTTTCCTCTTCCCCGAGGAAGACTATTTCTCCTGCTCTCAGCATTCAGCCTGTAGTTCTTTGCCTCTTCAGACTCATGAGGACACATACAAAAGCAGCCAATTAAATAAAGCCAATAAGGATAAGGAACCTGGCAGCAGCCAACCTTCCTTGTTCTTTCTTGCCTATAAAGAGATGAGAGGCAAGAAGATTTCAGGATGAGCATGAAAGATGATGCATAGGACATACCTGCCTGTCATGGTAGAAACATAGAAACTCATACCACCTATAGATATAAAGAAGAAGCATGTGCCTGATGGTAACTCATATAAAGTGACTCAGTCCTGGAAGGATGAAGAGACTAGCTATGTAGTGCCATCTCACAGAGAGTTAGGAAACAACTCTAGCAGGTTGAAGCCAGAGAAGCATCCCCACATACCCTGTACCACCTCTCACTGGTCTTTCTATACTCCTGAACATCTGAAAAATTAGGTTCCAGTGGAGGAGCTGGGACCAAGTAGGGTAAAGTAATCACGAAAGAAGTCCTGCTTCTGCAATAGCCAGCTGCTTATGCTTAGATGTGATAAAGTAAAAGCCAAGGTTCGAATAACACCTGCACAAGAGTTCCCCACCAGGACTTAAAACCGTTATCACAAATGGCTGACATTCTCTTTAAAATTAATTTGATGTGTTATTCTCACTAGCCTGAAAACTTCTCAGAGATAAGACCTTTGTAACTAACTGCCCTTGCTGAACCCTTCTGAATATAATTTCTGGCATGAGATTTTTTAAAAAATCAGTGATGTTTTTAATGCCTCAAAACTAAAACTAGACAACGGCAGTGCTTGTTAACAAATTGATAATAATTTACCTGTGACTGCTGCTTCAGTCAATGCTTTATGTCTGTTCTCAAAAGAACCAGGAGCTGGAGATGGCAAATAATGCCCAGTATCCTCTTCTCTCCACAGATCCTAATGGGTTGCTAGGGAAAGATGAAATTAGTGAGGAGGCTCCTATTCTCAGAAGCTCACAAGACACAAAAGAAGTAAACTTGGATACTTTGGGAAATGATCCTATTTGATACAATCTAATGCACTGGCAAAGCATTTGCTGTAATAAGTGTAGATCTTGTGTATGGTGAATTACACATGGACTAGAATTATATAACTTTTAGAAACTCATGTAGGTACAAACTTTCTCACCTGACAGTATCTAGAAGGTTTGGGGAATTCAGACTAAGGTGATCAAGTAATGGGCCTTTGGGCTTCAGGATTCTTCCAGGGAGAAGCAATTTCACACTTTTACTACATAATTTATGTGTATATTTCATTGTGGTATTTGTATTTTCTCTATTTTATTTTTAAAAAGTATGAACCGGTAAATGATTCTCTTTAATGGAATTATACAGGGTCTTGTATGCTGTCTGTGTGACTGGTATGTGTTTTCCTTCTACTCTAAAACAGGATGGGAATTAGATTAGCAAAGAGACCCTGGGGCAAGCCAGTAACGATGGTCATTACCATTTATTAAGCAGGTGTTGAATGAATTGGTCTTTTTATCGTAATGCAGATTTACAGTGCAATAGGCAATCCATTTTTCAATTCAGTGTACTGCTGCTGATAAATTAACAGATGTCGATTGATTTTTCCCCCTCCAGTCCCCTGTTTACACCTGACAGGCCATACTTTATAGCTGAACAGTTATTTGAAGTTATAAACATTATAATTAGCAATTTTTTAATTAGGCTGACAATTAACAGGAGATTTGCAAAGCTGCTAATTTGACATGTCATACTCTCTGTAGTGTTTATGTTAACCACAACTTGAGTGAATTCACTTGAACAGAACCACAGTGTCTGGTTTAAAAAAAAAAATCTGAGTCTCAGAAGGACCTTTCTCCTCACTTGGCTAACATCACATCCTGGCACTTTTGACAGAGAAGCAGAAATTCTGTGAGATTTCCCAGGATGACAACACTGACAGCCAGATCTGAAACAATAAAGTCCTACACAAAGAGAATAGCACAAAGTCCATAACAGGAAAACCAGCCCCATCCATTGCATTGGAGATGCAAAGTCAGAGTCCTACTCACCTCAGGAAGTTTAGTGGCTGTGCTCAGGACCAAGGATTCTCCCATGACCAAAGATGGTCCTGGACAGTGGGACTTGTTTATCTCCACAATCTGTACAAGACTGAAAAAGTAAGAAAGAGATTACTGAAAATACCCAATATGAGGAAGAGAAAAGTGTTGTCAAGGGCTCCTCTGACACACATTTGATCCACCCACACATTGTGTGACATTCTGTTGAAAGATGTAAACAAATGTCATTTTATCCCCAGATCATGATCCAGTGAAACCAAAGTAAAAATTCTATCAATGTACAACATGAAGAACCAATGAGCTTACAAGAGGAATTTCTTACAGGAGAAAGGGTGACTCAAATGCATGTGTGCCACCAAAAACCCACCCTGGCACAAATTTCAGAGAGATCAGCAGGTCAGAGAGAGAATCTCTTCTCAGAAGCAGACCTTACTGCTTATACACCTTTGAGTGGGGAAAGGGTGGAGTTTACAAATCTTGAAAATTTCAGGAACTCCTTGAGACTTGGGAGTCGACTTCCTCCAGGAAGAAATGTTTCATTTCAGGTAGAATTGCTTTTCAACAACTCCAAGCAAGATCCATCAGGACTCTCTTGCTCTTTATCTATGTCCTTCAGTCCTGTTATTTCCTGTCTTGGATCTGATGGAGTGAGAAAGAAACAAAGATGCAGACCCAGATAGAGCTTAGATTGTGCAGATACCAGGGAGCTTCCCTGCCTTCTCAACACTCTATCATTGCTTTTTCTATCAAAGCAGATTTTGTGTCGGCTCTCAGCTTCTGAAACTGTAAAATGACAATGTGCATGGTTCATAGTGGTATAATGCTCAATGCCCTTGCAGTCATCTAGGTAGTTTTCAGAAACATTTCCCAGTGGAGAACATGCTGGAGATTTTTCTTTAAAGGAAGGGGCTCAGTAATTTGTAATTTCCAAAATGAGCTGGACAGTGGGACTTGTTTATCTCCACAATCTGTACAAGGCTGAAAAAGTAAGAAACAAATTACTGAAAATACCCAATATGAGGAAGAGAAAAGTGTTCTTTGTCAGGCTGAATAAAAGAAAAACATTTTAAAGATGAAAGAATATCTAATTTTAAATTCCATGTCTTCTTCAATGCTTGCTATCCCAAAGAGGAACCTTATTTCCTACTCCCTATATTCTGTGAGCAAATCATTAATCAAAAATTGCAATCCTCCCAAAAAACAATTAATTGTAGTTGAGATGTGCCATTGAGCTTTAATTAATAACTTTTTGCTGATTTCTCTCTTTATTTCTTTTTTAAATCTGTAACTAAAGAAAGTTTCCACCGGAATATTTGACCCTGAAAACTTTGCTTTGAAGTTTTCATGAGTCTTGTACTTTCTCGTGAGTATATTACAAAAGATTATAATGCTATAGAATTTAACATGTCTGAATTACTTAGAAATTCTGAGCTTCACGAACACTTGTTAGTATCAAGTTGGATACAGCATTTTATGGAAACCTAATTTGTGAATTTAAAAATAATATTAAAACATCTTTCTTTTTTAAAGTTAGTTCCATATTTCTTTGGTCTATCCTCATGCCTCTAGTTCATGTTTGGGGTGGGGTGGGTGGATCTGTAACATTCTCTGAGTGACAGAATAGCTCAGGCTGAATAAGAATAATTTAAATGTATCTGCTACAAATGATAAGTTCACTGTTTTTAAACAACTAACTAGGATAATTATAACTAATGTGATTGAAATGGATGAACTGACCTAATAAAGTTCAGCCATATACCAAACTTTAACCAGATTCTATATGCAGTCCATCTATTGAAGAATCACATCTTCAAGTCCAAGATCACAATGATGAATCCCAATTATTAAAAGAACGGTCTTTTATGAAACAAGGAATATGTCACTCAGAAAAGCATATACTTTATCATAGAGGATCACAGTCTTATATAATGATCTCTCCTCCTCTCCTTAGTAAGAAATGACACAAACTAATTATTACATCTTAAACATTTCAAACTATGTTTATCTACATTTTGGGTTAGGACAATGGTTCTCAACCTTCCTAATGCTGCAATGCTTTAATATAGCTCCTCATATGTTGTGACTCCCCAACCACAAAGTTATTTTGCTGTTGTTTCATAACTGCAATCTGCTGCTGTCATGAATCATAATGTAAATATATGATATGCAGGATATCTGATATGCAACCCCCCCAAAGGAGTGGTGACCCACAGGTTAAGAAACACTGAGTTAGGAAATTTCTCAAAGATGGAAGGTAGAATTAACTATGGTCCCCAAAAACCTGGTGAGAGATGATGAAGGAACAGAAAATAAAGCTGTGAATCCCTAGGTCTGAAGCTATGGTGCCCTCCAATATTCATACATTTTTCTGAACACCCTATTAACCCAAAAAGAATTATTTCAGAATTGTTTTCCAGAATAGTCATGGATATCCACACAGATGGCATTGCACTTTCAGAAAGGTTGACTTGCTATGCTCTTGTTGTTTCAAAAGGCACAGAAATCAGTTTTAAAATATCAGAATTATGTTACCGAGAAAGACTTGTGGTTGTACACAAGCCTTACACTTAAAGAGATTAACTTCACTGCTTAAATTAAAGCCAGATAAATGAGACATACATTGTATATCTGAGTAACTGAGAAAACTCATAGCTTACTCCCTGTCTTAATCAAGGTTTTTATTCCTGCACAAACATCATGACCAAGAAGCAATTTGGGGAGGAAAAGATTTATTCAGCTTACACTTCCACATTGCTGTTCATCACCAAAGGTAGTCAGGACTGGACCTCAAGCAGGTTGGGAAACAGGAGCTGATGCAGAGCCCATGGAGGGATGTTACTTACTGGCTTGCTCACCTTGTTTTCTTATAGGACCAAGACTACTAGCCCAGAGATGGTACCACCCACAATGTGCTAGGCCCTCTCCCCTTGATCACTAACTGAGGAAGTGCCTTACAGTTGGATCTCATGGAGGCATTTCCTCAAGGGAGGCTCCTTTCTCTATGATAACTCTAGCTTGAGTCAAGTTGATACATAAAACCAGTCAGTACAACTGCAATACAATTTTTTTTGGAAACAACTAAAGTCGAAGTTCATATAAAGTATAAACAACAACAACAAAAAAAATCCTTCTGATCCTACCAGGAGAAGCCAGTTAATAACCTCAATTGTAACTATGAACCAGAGCATGCAGTCCTCGGTTATAGGGCATGCTAACCATGAATTTCCTGCCAGTCAGTTGTGTCCACTAGGGAGATTTTAAACAAAAAGACATTATCCAGCATTCAATTATATTTTTTAATTTCACCCTTCTAATGTGGCATTTCATTTTCTCTCTAGGATCAGTTGAAATGATAAACTTTGACCTAAAGAATAGAATGTTTGGAAACAGAGAAGCTGTGGGCATTCCTTCACCATGATCATTAGGCACACAAGGCAGTTGTAGAGTGGTTGTATTACAATAAATGGTTAATCAATAGCAAATTAGTTATAATTAAGTATGCATCGCAGAGGTGTTCTCAGACTACTAATTAAGACTGTTTACTCCGAACAGACCCAATGAGCCTTGAGAAAATGAAAGCAGAAAGCCCATCTGAAGATCTGCTAGAAAACACTTTTCCATATTCTATATCTGCCTCATCTTCACAGACCAGACCGTGGGGTTTCAAAGAGGTCACCATCTTCCATAACATCGTGTTATACATTCCTTTAAGCGGCCCTCAGTTAGTCTGTCATTTGTCTTCCTGGATGGTGGCTGCTTGTGCGTTCAGTAGCCCAACAAAGAAACACAAGGAAAAAGCTTCAATCTGTAGACTACAACTTCTCCCCGCCCCCAGCCTCTCGCCTTTCTCTGTATTCCTTGTATTGCAAAGTAAAGATTCCCTCTGACCTCTGTCATATTCCTCAGTTATTATATTTGCACTGAACTGTTGCTTCAGCTACAACAGCCTTGTTAACAGTTCAACACAGCATCAATGTTTCATTGTGGATGCTTAAACTAGACCAGTGTGATTGGAGGCTAGACCGGAGGTAAGAGCAAAAGCAGAAGATATGGTGTCAGGTACCCCTGAAGAAGGAGTATCCTCTATTCCTAAGAAGACACGTGTGGGCTGGTTCAATTCAGAAGGCTTTCATTGAAAGGTAGCAAAATCCCGTATGTGCTATGTGACTATCATTATCAAATAGTGTTTATAGAAAGAAGCTTTTGGGACAGAGCATTGACTTAGCTGAAAGAGAGCTTTCTAGCTTACAGGAGGCCTTGAACTCAATCTCCAGCACCTCATACACTAAGCATAGTGGTGCATAGCTATAAACTAGCGCTCAGGAGGTAGAGGCAGAATGGTCAGAAGTTCAGAATTATATGGACTGAATTCAAGACCAGCTCCTGGAGGACTTGCTCCGCATCTGGGTTTGGCTCCCACTGGGATACATCTGGGGTTGGCTCCCACTGGGATACATCTGGGTTAAAATGAGAAAGTACCACCTCTGGAGATTGTGTGTTCTAGAGGAAGTAGGCAGAGGACAGGAAGCAAGAGGCACAAGAAACTGCACTGTTATTCCTGCAACAAACTGAGGGTACATGAGGCAAAGGTAGGGCAAGAGTGGCACAGAGAAAGGAGCTCAGATAACACATAAATTGTGGGGCCAGGCAAGGCTCTAGAAATTGAGAGAAAGGAGTCTCTAAAAAATACTGGGAAGTCTAAGCCAGCACTGGGAAATGAAGTTTGCTGATGGAAAAGCATTTCAGCAGGGGAGCCAGAGAAGAATCACAAGAAAGTATTTAGGCCTCAGTTCTTGTCTTTGAAGGGAGACAAAGGAAAAGAATTGAGGCACACGTGTAGTAGTAGGCTTGGTGTGAGAGGGGCTTAACCAAAAATAAAAATCGCGAAAGTTTTATGGGATTCTGTGAAGAATATGGCTTTTGCTCTGATCAATGGGGAGGCAGGCTTTGGTCAGAGAACAGGACTTACTTAGATTGTGAAAGGATGGAATTAGTGTCACACTGACATCAGGTGATGACACTCTCCTCCAGAAAACCCACAGACAAAGTGGTCATGAACAAAAGAATTACATCTCCCAGCAACAAGCTTGGAGTCTAAGATGAGAGAACTACTCTTCCAGCTAAGGTCTTCTCTCCCTTGGCTTAAGATAAGTAGTTCTCATGCCTCCGTATGGGTTCAAAGATGGCTAGAAAAATATTAGGGTTTCTTTTTAATACAGTTCCTGTAGACCCACTCCCAAATCTCATATCCTGAAGCTATCACTTGGAGAGGTTGGGATTTCAAATTTACAATGCTGGCAGGATGTAATCAGTTCGCAGTAGGTGGTACAGGAGAGAGGCAGGGGCAAGCAAAGAACTGAAGCCTAGTCTAGCATATGGCATTGATGGGCTGAATGAGGGTGGTGTGAAATGCTGGTAAGGTCCTGTGACAGTCTGAAGTACAACCACTTGAGCATTCCCAGTGCATTGATGATTGTAACTTTCCATTTGTTTCCTAGTATACACTGATAGAACATTTATTCTCTTAATTTACTTGTTCTAAAGAACTCATGTTTTCCACTGCTGTTTTTCTAAAGTGTCATGGGAACCATATATATTGAAAGACGGGATGAATGGAGAGAGCAGTCTATTCTCAGACAGACTCCTGCTGGGAATCTCCAGGTTGGGTTTAAGTAATAAGTCTCAACAGTCAGGAATCAGAATTTCTATGTGGGTCATCACCATCAGAGATACAGAGAAAGTGAAATCAGCAGGTCCTGGTAGCCCCAGCTCCTCTCTAATTCTGAGTATCTGGGACCCAGAAGCTCAGGATATATACCACATTGTTCTTGGCGTCTTTACTTATACATGAATCATTTCTCTTAAATGCTAATAATTATTACAAATGGCAAAAAAACATTTATCTAAAATCCTTGTATGTTTGAGAAATGCATTTTGTTCACACAAGACTACCATTCCTGATTTATAAGATAATTCTGGAAACATCAGTCAGCCAGGAAAGGTGAGGCTATATGGATTTTATAGATGAAATCAGCAGACCGGGTAGGGCTGACATGGAAATGAGCCTCGCTGTCAGCTGGCAGGAGTGTGGCTTCCCTCCTTCATAGCAAACGATAATACACGGCTCAAGGTGTGTCTCTATGGATTTGTGAAGTGTAGAAAAGTGGCTGCCAGAGCATAAGTATTCCCATCAGTGGTGCCAAGGATGCACCTTTGGAAATTGTACTTGTGGAGCTAGGGCAGTACACGTGAAGAACTCCCAAGAAGACACTATTTATTCTGTGCTGTTTGTTTAAGCACATGGATTTCCTAATGGAGCCATCAGACCTTGCTTATTGGCTAATAGTTTAATTAGGCACATCTGGAGGATGCTGTGGTGAAAACTGCCCCAGCTCTGATAGTGGCAGGGATGTAATTTGTCATTCTGTGGGCAATGACTGGCACACTCCCAGCCCTAACGCCATGCAGGGGTAGTGCTGACTGTCTTGTGGGGAGACAGATAACACCTGAGACATTTTGTGGTTCACCTTGGGTGCAGAAGGAATTACAGGCAATTCTCAAAATCTTTGAGCTTACCTCAACAATGTAAGGCAGACCTTCTGAAATTCACACAGAGACTGCTGTCAGCCATCCCAGGAGAAAGACTTTTCCATCACGCAGAGTTAAGTCATTGTGGTGTTCTAGCCTTTGACAGAGACTGTCCTGCTCTCAGCTCACAGAAGACATCAGGGGGCTAAGAAAACAAGGGACATGCATCTTTCTCAAGTATGACATTAAATTTCAGGCCTTCATCCACACTATCTGTACAAAACCACACCACAGTGAGTAAATAGACAATTGAAATTTCATACCATGAAATACTTTGCTGATGTTCAAGGTGAGTGAGGTCCTTGGGCAATGATTATAAGAGAAAAATTAAATTAAACCTTCCATGGACCAATACCATTGATTTCTGATGTATTTAGACTGGCGTCTGACATTTAAGATCTAATGGTTCTACTCTGGAAATCAGTCTGGCGGTTCCTCAGAAAATTGGGCATAGTATTACCAGAAGATCCTGCAATACCTCTACTTGGCATATATCCAGAAGATATTCCATCTGGTAACAAGGACACATGCTCCACTATGTTCATAGCAGCCTTATTCATAATAGCCAGAAACTGGAAAGAACCCAGATGTCCCTCAACAGAGGAATNTAGTACCCCCTGGGCTCGTGTCTCTAGCTGCATATATAGAAGAGGATGGCCTAGTTGGCCATCAGTGGGAAGAGAGGCCCCTTGGTTATGCAGACTTTATTTGCCCCAATACAGGGGAACGCTGGGGCCAGGGGGTGGGAGCGGGTGGGTAGGGTAGCAGGGCCGGGAGGGGGGAGGATATAGGGAACTTTCTGGATAATACTTGAAATGTAAATGAAGAAAATATCTAATAAAAGTTTAAAAAAAAAAAAAAAAGATCTAATGGTTCTATGAGTTCCACAAAGAAAAGACTTGGAGGTTCCCCTAATATCTTGTGGGTTTTTGGTTTGTTTGATTGTTTGATTTGTGTTTTTCAAATCTGCTTACCTTGTGGCTATGTCTCACTCTTCTGTGTGCCTTTGTCGCCTTCTCCCCTCACACCACTCTGAAAGTACATAGCTGGTCAAATATCTCATCAAAGTGTCTTTACCATCTCATAATGTGGATGCTGACTTGTCCAGAGTATCAGCAGGCTCCCATTGCAAAGTCAGCATTTTTCTCATCTTTAAGTGACATAGACTGAGGTTGAGTAGCTTCTAGAAACACTCAGGGATGCTCCCCAAAATACATATACAAGCTGCCCTATAAATCTCTCTCTTTTGAAGAACTATTGTTGAACTTTATGTTTCAAGGGGAAATGTGGAGGGGGGGGGGGAATCCCATGGCAACTATTACAGTATTCATGGCTCCATTCTATGCAGGAACCAATAGTTGCAGCACATGCGATGGGGTGGCTTTAAAGACCTTCAAAAAGTGTTTGTAATTATATTGATAATGTTTGTAGTAGGGTTTTGGGGTTGTTGTTGTTGTTGTTGTTGTTGTTGTTGTTGTTGATGATGATGTTTGAGGACTTCATATTTGAGCCTTGTATCTATACCATTCCTGCGTCTCTCTCCCCTAGCCAATTCTTTTCCAATCTCTTCTTTAATTAGTAATGTTGCATATATAATACACAGGTATATACAGGTACATCTGTTTAAAACATACCAATCCACTGACTATTGTTACTACGTACATGTGTCCAGGACTGACCCCTTAGACATGGAAAAATATGTGGGAGCTTAGATGGGAGGAAACTGATCCTCCCTTTCAGAACAGCCATTGATCACCTGTAGCTCTTCATCTAGGAGTGTGAACATGTGGAATTTCCCATGTCACATTGGTATATCAACAATATTGTCATTATGACAATCTCATTTTGGCAAACATAATGTTGAGACATGGGTTAATCTACTTGCAATATCTGGAGGACACTGTTTAAGAGAAGTCACCTTACACCTCAATCTTCCCATCACCTCTCCTGCAATTTCCCTTTAGTGTTATAGTGGTTGCATTGCAGATGTACCAGATGAGTTGGGCACATACAGTCACTTGCTCTCTCCATTCTGAACAGTTGTAGATTTTGCAAAGGTACAAGACAAAATGAGCAGCTATCCAAAGTGCAATTACAAAAGCCAGACTTCTAAACCATCCTGTTTACATAACCAACCACCACCCTTCACTTGGGATGTGATTTCAGAAATCACTTTGGGAATAATTAAATGTACACCATGAATTGAAGAATGTTAGGAGAAGTTGAGAATTTTTTCCTACCTGCCCAAATTGCTATGACATGTAAATGGTATAATGGAAGCCAGTGGCAAAGTGAGTCAGTAAGTGGAATAGGAATTGGAATCAGAATCCACAACTATCAGTAGTTTCTGCTGAGACATACCCACACTGATCTAAGGAGGAGACTCCTACCAAACTAGAAAACTTTGACAGCCAATCTTAGCTACCTGCTCAGGTTAAAGTGTGGGTACTTTCAAAGCAATTCACAAATTAGACTTTGTGTTTGTATGCCTAAACACTTAAGACATTAAAGAAATTAAAAGACATAGACTATCAGACTGGCTACACAAACAGGACCCGACATTTTGCTGTCTACAAGAAACACACCTCAGGAAAAAAAAAAAGAAATTAAAAGACAGGAGAAATGGCACAGGAGCTAAGAGTACTACTTCTCACAAGCAATCCGTAGTGCACAGATTCTATGATCCCAACTCCTGGTTTCCTCTGCTAAAACAGAGAATCACAGCGGTACCTGCCACAAGGCTGTGGGACTAACACAAAGGCTCTGTACATAGAAGATAGCTTTAAAATAAATGAAACAGAAAGATTGCTCCTTAATTAGTCCCTACCTGTGCTGCTGCAAGTGATGTAAATGTGGATGGAGTACTAGGATCTGTTAGTAGAACTAAAGGCTTAGCTTCTAGTGGTGCAGTCAAGTGGGAAAAGAACAAAACTAGTAGAAGAGGTGGTGTGTATGACAAGTTACGCTGGTGCTCCAGATCTCTTGATGGAACATGAACACAAACCAGTTCTTAGGCACATGCTGATTTTCTAAAGCTACATAAGAAGAGAGAATACAAAGCTGATTCTGAAGAAAATGTGGGCTAATGTGATGGCTCACTAGATAAAGATATTTGTCACCAAGCCTCATGATCTGACTTTAATTCGTGGAACATACATTGTTGAAAGATATAAGAGACTCCTACAAGTCATCTTCTGAAGTCTACATACACCGTGGAATGAGTGCACCTTCCTTCTCCACATATGTAAAACATACATACATGAAGAATTACATTTTTAAAAATGTGGTTCATTCTGTAAAACTGTGGAACCAGTAAAGGAAATCACTTAACAGATACTTTGAATTAAACTTGCTCAGGCTCTCCTATCCTGATTGTCGATCCGTCTTCATTAATTCTGTCCTGAGGATGCTTGATGAAAAGGTTGAAGATAAAGCTTGCTGCACTTCCTGCCCTGTGACTGGCCACGTCAAGTGAAAGCATCTCACTTTGTGCCTGGCTATGTGTGAAAGGGTTAGAAATAAATCCACTTTGAAGAGAGTGTTACTGAAGAAGATGAATTATTTTGGGAAGCAAAGGAGAAAGTCTGGGACACATGCAGTATAAACTTCATATACTAATCTTCAGAAGCTCAAAAGGCCAGAGAAATGCTATGCTTTATAAAAAAAAAATGAGAAGCTTTTCAAAACTATAAAAAAAATTTTTTTAAGATTTCTAAGCTTCCTGCTAACATATCGACATGTCCTGAAATCCAATTTGTTGTATTTCTCTGTGATTCCTCTATGTACATACCTATGTAATTAGAATGATATGTATTGTAGATTTAGAATTCTTAAACCAGTTCAATGCTGTCAGACTCATAAACTATGGCATATTGTTTTTGATACAACCTAAATAAATAAATTACACAGAGGGGCAAATATAGAGAGATAAACACGAAAGTAGGTAGAAAGAGGAGGAGGGAGAACAAAAGGGAGATGGAGATCAGGATGGAGATGAGGGTAGGGATGAGGATGGGGATGAAGATCCACATGAAATGAGGATGAGGTTGAAGATGAAGATGAGAAGGGAAATGGGGATTGGGTTGAGATTGGGAATGAGGATGAAGAGGATGATGATGTAGATGTGGATGGAGAGGGGGATAGAGATAGAGTTGGGACCAAGATAGAAGAAACCACAGCTAAAGGGGAAAACAGATCATAAGCCTCGCTTCTATTTCCCCTAGAATTCCTACAAAGAACTCTAGAAATACTTTCTATTTTTGATATCTTTTTAAAATACATCAAAATGAAAATGTCTCAAACCATTCATTTTCCTTGTTGAGAGTTTCTTCGGTTATTTATGTTTTTAGATTCTGCCTTAAAAGCAACAAGGATCTTCAACAGACATTAGAAGTAACTGCAACTTGTGTTAATGGTGACTTGTGGGGAGGTTTTTCTTCTGAATTTTATTCTCCTTTAAGTTTTTGAGATTTTTCAGTTCTCTTACTAATGTTCATCATTAGTATGTGCATGTCTTGTTTTGAGAGTATTTCTCTGCTGCTTGCTATTTAAAAGTGTAGGTATCATGGCAGAGTTAACTCCGAGAATGTGTGCACTATTACTAGCTGAGGGCTGGGTGAGTGCAGGAGTGGCTTAGCATATCCTAGAGACTTTTATCCAGTTTAGCAATGCTTCGAAAGTGTCTTCCATCTTCTGAACACTGAAACAGACCCAACGGAAGGGGGGACACTGAGTAGGAAATACACTAGAAATATAGAAGACTGGCAAAAGTTAAAACTGGGACTCAACCCAAGCTCAAAAACCAAGGGGCTTCTCCATGAATTGATCCCAGGGCACTGTCTCCATTGTGATAGAGTATTTGAGTTTTACTGCAAGTCCAGACAACACAGTGATTTTATGTGATGACATTGGAGACATACTCAATTCACCTGTCAGTCAAATCAAACTTCACCATCACATTTTCAGAAGTGTCACTAAAATGCCTTTAGGAGTTAAGGCTCCTAGCCTTTAGGAGTTTTTCTTTAAATGATTTTTTTCTTGGTATTAAACAAGACTAAAAATATTTTTTGTGGATTTAAAGACTTCCACAAAACACATTCTAAGAATATCATGAGTCAAAAATAAGACTCCTCTGATGTGCACAGTATAGGCTTCAGTTGTTCTGGTGCGTTTGATGGAATGTAACATGACCAACTAACACAGACATGAAAACTGCTATGAGGACTCCCAGTACCCATCCTTTTCATCATTGTTATCACTCTTATTGTTGTTTCTTAATATTTGGTGCTGGGAATCAAAACTCAGGTTTGCCCATTCTGGGCAAGGGCTCTGCCAATCAGTAATTCTAAAACCCAAGAACCTCTGATTTTCAGAGCACACAAGCCTTGGCAATAAACCCACTTCCATTCCAGTAGAAATCTCATGGTTTTAAGTTGGCCTCAGTGCTCCCATATTCTCCCTCACACTACAAACATACATAGCTTGCCCACCAGCAACCGTTCACAGTCACCCTGGCATTAGGCTTGGCACCATCCACACAGAACACTTCTTAAACCTCACTATTATAGGCAAATAATTATCCTTATTTTTCAGTGTCTGTCGGCCTGTCCCAACAGACGATAAGCTCTGCAGGGATGGAACGCATCTCACAGAGCGAGTGCCTTGCACATTTCAGAGGCTGAATCTATGAGTGAATAAGTCTCGGTAGATGAGGAAGGGCGAGGGCTATGAGAGAGCATTTGAAACAAAATATACAGAGCATTGGAATGTGAGTGCTAAGATCATGGGCACGATGCACAGGGAGAGGGAGCAATGAACATCACTGCATGACAACAGAGATGAAGCAGAGATCCTGCTGAGGCTGGAAGGCAGAGAGGTAGCAAGGGCAGACTTGGGAAAACTGGGCTAGAAGCAAGGGTCTTGGAACTAGTATGCATACATAAACCATCATGTTCATCTTTAAGAGTCTGACTTTTCATGTGTGCATTATATTCCAGAGCTCAACTATAATACAGTTCACCCTACTGTATTATATAATGTGCATATAATGTGTGTGTGTGTGTGTGTGTGTGTGTGTCTGTGTGTGTGTGTGTGTGTGTGTCTGTGTGTCTGTGGGCGTGTGATGAATGTGTTATGTTGCATGTGTACATTAGTGCATGTTTGCAGAGGTCGGAAGTCAGCACTAAGTGTTTTCATTATCCCCTCTCTACTCTATTTTGGAGAAAGGCTCTCTCACTTAAACTGGCGCTTACTGATTGCCTAAACGGGTTGAGCAGCAAGTCTTGTGATGCTCTTGTCTCTGCCTCTGTTGCAGTGGAATTAAATACATAAGCTTTCTTGCCTAGCTTTTTATACCAGTGATAAGTATCTGAACTCAGGTCCGCAGGCCTGTGAGGCTAATTCTTTACATCTGAGGCATCTTCCCAGTCTTCATATGGAATCAACTGCTTTGATTGGGCTGTTGGAATCCCCTGAACTTCATGTAGGTACACATTCTATTGATCTGCATGGATCTCTCACCTGGCCCACTCACTCCTTCAGTACAGACATACTGAACCTATTGGTTCTGCCTCATTTGAGGCTTCAGAACTTGCCCCATCCATTGTTCTGTAACATGCCTGAAGAAGGCACTATGGCAATTTAACATGGAGTCAGCCCACCTATTAGCTACTCAATTTTAGCATCGAAAGTTCTCAGATGGTTGGTTCCTGCACCATGCTATATCCCCTATGACAGTAATACACACTTTCTTTCCTCCCTTGGACATACCTAAACACGTGCTGCTGTCCTCTCTGAACACAGATCTCTATCTGTTATGTTCTTTTCAAATATCTACTTCTTCTTCAACCAGAAATCTCATGGAAAATACATTCAACCAGGCACAGATATTCTATATTTTGCCTCAATATTTTCTTTCTGTGTTTTTTGTAAGTGTATTATGTACGGTAGGAAATAATTTTGAAAATTAGTATTACCAAGACTGGAGAGACAGCTTAGTCAATCAGGCACCTACCATGCAACTATGGAGAGCTGAGTTCAGATCCCTGATACTAACATAAAATATCAAATGCAGCAATGTACACATACAGACCCAAGGCTGGGGGGGATTCCTGGAGTTTGTTGCCCAGGTAGTCTAGTGAAGTTAGTGAACTCTATGTTCAGTGAGAAACCCTGATAAACTGGCAAAGGACAGAGGAAGGTGCCCAGTGTTGACCTCTGGCCTACGTATGAACATACACACAAAACAAACAAAAGACAACAACGACAACAAAACACACACAAACACATACACACAAAAAACAAACAAAACCAGCAAAACACACTCAAAACCAACAACAAACAAAAACAACAAAACACACACACACACACACACACACACACACACACATCAAGGACAACTAGCATCAGAAAGTCATACCTGAACAGGTATGTATGCATTATTACGTGTAAATGAAATCTCATTTCAAAAATGTAAACATTAACAAAACAAAATGAGAATAATCAAAGTCTAAAAGAGAGAACCAGGATTCTGATGCCTGTGCGGCCTATTAAGTCAAGTCCATCAGAAAAGCAATTTAAGAGGCTTTGTTCTGTTTTGAAAGTCAGATGAACTCTACATAGCCTCTGTAGAGAAGAATAAAAAAAAGTATGTGTTGCCACCATCATCATTGACTGTCCACTTTGTATTGCTCCCTGGCAGGACAAGACAGAGCTCATGTGACAGCCGCTGGAACTGCCTGCACATTTCTCTGTCACTGCTTATGATAACCTGTGTCACAGTCGGCAAGCCCATGACTCTCTTTTCTTTTCTTTCCTTTCCTTTCCTTCCCTTTCCTTTTTGTTTTTTTTTTTTAAGGTAACTCTCAACTGCTCTCCCACTCCTTTGTCCTTCTCCATATTCCCCAACCCAGCCCTGATGGCAAAATAAGGTGATAGATGTAAACACCTAAAAATAGTTTGTTTTGCATGTAGCGTACAAGCAAGTGAATAATTTCCTTCTGTAAGCAAGATGCCTGGGGGCAGGGAGAGCTTGGTGGCAGTGGCTGCATGGGGACATTGATGGAGTACTGCTTCTAGAGAAGTAAATCAGTGGTGCCACAGCTTGGCACAGCAGTGAAGGTGGTGGCAGCCAGAGGCAGAAAATACCAAAGCCCTGGAGAAATACGTCCTGCATTTAAAAATTATTCTTGAGCTCTTTGACGGTTGACATGGGAGGTGGGGGTGATCCTTTCTCCCTTGCTCATATAAATGGTGTAGTGAAAGCCCCATCTCCCTGTGTTAGCTGTATCCACCCCTGCCTTTGCGATAATCCAGAACATTTATTTATCCTGAGCCAAAGATGGTTGAATGAGCTGTGCTGATGTTCAGTGATGAGCATATTCTCAATGAAGGAGAGGCAAGGAAAGCTTGCCACCTCTGCGTTTGCTGATCTACTACAGCATCCATGTCTTGAGTGAGAGCAGAGGATTCCAGTAGGCACCTACCTTGGAACGGTCACTCCCAGTGTTTCAAAGACATTCTTAGAATCGGGCTCAGGTCATCTGTGATTGGTTTTCTTCAGAGGCAGCAAATAAGCTAGTTTACCTGTTTGAGGAACATACACACACACACACACACAGAGAGAGAGAGAGAGAGAGAGAGAGAGAGAGAGAGAGAGAGATTTGGAACTCACTGAGCAAGGTAACAAAAACAAGAGTCAAAATAATAAAAATATGCACTGAGCTTCCTGAGACCCTAATTGCATTTGCAGCTGAAATAAAGTGTTTCTTACCTCTCTAAAGGCGATGTGGGGTGTGGGGGTGCTCTCTTCTCTACATCATTCACCTGCTTCATTGTTGAAACTGAAGTCACTGTTTTTGATAAGATTTTGATTGCTTGTTTGAATGGAAGGATTAATAGCTATGAACTTCTCACCATGTCTCCCAACCTACACCATGAGCCACTCTGTAGGTGATCCTGATCTGGGAATGGCTGTAAGTTGTCTAACCTGGGAGAATCTAACAAATGTTTAAAAATAAAATAAAATAAAATAAAATAAAATAAAATAAAATAAAATAAAACCTATGGTCATATGTGGTATGAGTGGATGTGGCTAAGAGTAAAATGGCCAACTCCCTGTCTTTAGATGTCTAAGTTTTATATGTAATGATTCTACACTGAGTTCTACAAATGGAAATTTTCCTCATTTCATTAAGAATTAGCAAGGTTTTGGTTTTCCTCTATTACTATATGTATTTAAATATACAGTAGACTGAATAGTGAATATGTAGACTATTAGATCTCCATTCAGATTTATTTGTTATGGGGGGGAAGTACAAATTACTTACAATTGGAAAGCATTTGTTTAGAAGTGGTAGCTCTGAGGAGGCAGAGAAACAACAGAATTGGTGATTGGTTAGCAGAGCACAGAGGTGGCTGAGGGGCCAATCGGCCTGGCTTCACTGTCATAGGAAAGATGCAGGGAAAACAGAGACACCTGAATCCTAAAATGCTACCTTTTAACTTTAGGTAAGTAACTTCAACATGCATCCTCAGTGACGCTTAGGATCCAGACAAAAAATATAGACTTATTGCTTCTTAAAACTATAGTTTAAACAATAGTCTGTGTGGTTCTACACCTAATATCAGACTGTTCACTTCATTGTTGAAATTTCAATAAGCAGCTAAATTCAACTGGACTCAACTGAAAAACAGCATGGCAAAAATTGGAAGAAGCCCATTTTAGACTGTTGGCACAAGGGGAGTTTATCAAAAAGCCTTAATAACACTTTGGGGGAATATTTCATTCCTTGCCGATTCTGGATTTAAATGGAAATACCTAAAAGTTCTGTTGCACTATTTTTTTATTTATTGTTTTTAATAATAATATTATTAAAACTCCATATTTTTATCCCCCATCCACCCTCCTACTGCTCCCCATCCTTCCCACTCCCCTATCTCCACATGGATGTTCCCACCCACCACCCCATCTGACCTCTAAACTCCCTGCGGCCTCCATTCTCTTGAGGGTTAGGGGGCATCATCTCTGAATGAACCCTGACCAGGAAGTCCTCTGCTGTATGTGTGCTGATGGCCTCACATCAGCTGGTATATGTTGCCTGTTTGGTGGTCTAGTGCTTGAAAGATCTCAGGGGTCCAAATTAATTGAGACTGCTGGTCCTCCTACTGGGTTGCTCTCTTTCTCAGCTTCTTTCAGTCTTTCCATAATTCAACAACAGGGGTCAGCTGCTTCTGTCCATTGGTTGGGTGCAAATATCTGCCTCTGACTCTTTCGGCTACTTGTTGGGTCTTTTGGAGGGCAGTCAGGATAGGTCCCTTTGTGTGAGCGCTCCATAGCCTCAGTGATAATGTCAGGCCTTGGGACCTCCCCTTGAGCTGGATCCCACTGGACCTTCTTTTCCTCAGGCTCCTCTCCATTTCCATCCCTGTAATTCTTTCAGACAGAAACAATTATGGGTCAGAGATGGTGACTGTGGATGCCCCCTCCCTCACTTGATGCCTGTCTCCCTGCTGGAGGTGGGCTCTATAAGTTCCCTCTCCCTACTGTTGGGCATTTCATCTAAGGACCCTTTGAGTCCTGAGAGTCTCTCACCTCCCAGGTCTCTGGTGTATTCTGGAGGGTCACCCCATCCTTCTATCTCCCAAGGTTACCTGTTTCCATTCTTTCTGCAGGCTCTCAGGGCTTTAGTCTGTTGCACTATTTAATATATGATTTTGAATAGTGTCTCAAGATCCAGTATTGGTTACTCGTGGTTTCCATGATAAGAACATGCAGTTTTGTTTAAGTAATTATTTGTGACTTGTCATAAATAAATGGATTAACCAATTTTTATATTTTAGCTGTATTTACTAATAGAGGTCAGAACTGATTATATTTTTCTTTTGAAACTAACTTTCCTCGGTTTGTGGTGTTCAGTACCTTTAGATAGCAATAATTTTTAGAGTCTTCCTATTTTTACCTCAGGCAGGAATACGGGTTAGCTACAGATATGTTTATGGGAACTATGACCACCATCCTGTCTCATTCAGAAATTTCTTTTGACTAAAATTCATTACCTACCATGAGTCTCCTTTTTAAAAGCCACTTTATCAGTAATACATTTTTTCCAGATGGCATATGAGAATAGCAATTTTTTTATGATATATAGTGTCACTCAATGACTGATAAAGGTATTGGTAGTAAAATATATATACACACACAAGGGGACACACACACAACATGTATCATGCTTATTATAGAGCCCTATAAATATCTCAGGAAATAACAAGACTTACTGTAGATTAGTCTGTTATCTATAAAATGTATAAGATGGTTGGCTCAATTTATACATTCCGTTTAGAGCATCCACTCTTTTTTTTTTATTGTTTTTATCTCTTGATTGTGTTTTTTTTTCCCTCTCATATTTCAAGTCAATATGTAAAAGGAAGACTTGGGCCCCTTTAACTGTGTTAAGTCACACTTGCTTTTAACCTTCCCTGAAAGGTGGAATTGCTTTTTGCTCAATTGTCACTTTCCATCCACTTTCTTTTAAACATCACTAGCAATTATCATGATGAAGGAGAAATAATATTCTCTCTCCCCCTTTCCAACCTGTCCACATTGAAGACTAAGCAGTTAGAAAGGAGTTTACATTTAACATCTTCCGCTAAGAAGACTATGAGCACCCAACACAAATAGGACTGTTGAAGCCAATTTCCACAAAGGTGCAATGTTCAGGCAGTGCTGGTAACATGCGAGAGATAGCGGTAGTAAGTTTCCCAGCACAGAAGATGTTTAAACATAGATGACTTGTGGTCTTGACTAGTTCAGTGACAAGAAAGAAAGGGAGTGGTTTTAGAGGGAAGGGGAGAGAAGGGGGGACTGGCAGGGGAGAGAGGAATGGAAGAAGGAACTGTGAAGAGTAGAGAGAGGGAGAAACTATAATCAGGATATATTGAATGAGAAGAGAGTCTATTTTCAATTATAGGAGGAAAAAATACTCTTCGTGGCTGTCCCAAAACTTTAAGGCCCCTCTGAAGTTTTACTCTGTGTGTAACAAAGCCAGCTGTGAGTTGGGGCTCAATCTAAGCCCCCTAAATGTCTTGTGGTGGAAGTCAGGCATGTAGCAAGTGCTTCCTTGGCAGGGGTATGTAACAAGTGTGGCTCAGGGCACTGTTCTGAATAGTTCAGAATTTCAGACCTGAAGGAGAGGCTAGCTGAGGTGTGTATTTCCTGATGCCCTAAGACACTCTTGAAGGATGTGGGGACTGAGTAAGCTTAGAGGCCAATTAACTGCCAAGAAAAGGGAAAACTGAGCCAAAGGCCTGATCTCTGGGAGGGATTTTGCACACAATGAGCATTCTTCACTGGACCAGGGTTGCCCTCAACTTTAACTTTTATAACAAAGTTGAATATATATATTTTGTCTTGTTTCTACTCCAGCTATAATCACACTCAAACTGTCATGAAAGATAATAACCAAGATATTCTCAAACCACGACACCCAGTGAGACAGCGTCTTCTCCGCTGGCAACTGGGTGATGTGAAAGTCAGCTAAGTCCCCTCTACTTCAGTTTGATGGTGGGAAGGGAGATATATTATCTGTAAGGCGGGTGAATGAATTAAGAATGTGCGAGTATGTAACACATAATATTAAGCCAGTAGAAAATCAAGGATGAGTGGGAGATGTCTTTCTCCTCCCGAGTACTGATCTGATTGCTATCCCATAAACATCCTAACAGGGTGGTTGCAACAGGATGCAGAGCTCATTAGATATATGACCTTAGATGAATCCTAATGAAGCATTGCTCTCATAACCTAGAAAATGAAAAGAAAATGATCTGCCTCGTAAGGCTGGTGTGGGAAATTATACAAATCACTATACGAAACTGAAAGAGATCCATTTCGTCAGTAACTGACACTCAATAAATATTAATTTGGAATTATATTATGTACTCCAACTGACCTGAAAATATAAGCCTAGTGAAAGCAAAACAATGGGATGGTTCTTTATAAGGTCTCAGTTGAGTAAAGCATGCCTTTAGCCACATTCATTTAGCTTTTATAAATGCCACTTTTGTATTAACGCTGAAAGATTTATTTGACACCAAGTTACTCAAATATATGTACTCTAAGCATTTAAATTAACTTCTCATCCCATAGTTTAAATGGGGAAATATGTCATTTTTTTCAAACAATCAGGTCTCATTGTTAATTCAAAAGTTAATGACATTTTGAGACTATTTTCCTATATTGAAGTGTAATATCTTCATCTGTCCTCGCCTCTCCCAGAATGATTAAAGGTTGCTTCATTTATATTGGCTGTTGGATTTGACAAGGTAATTCAAGAACTATCATGGCAATGAATGAGATTTGAAAATGCAACATTCCATTGTGAGAAAGTTTCCTCCAGGCTGCAAGATGACCTTACCCATTTTCTTCTGGTCAGCCAACAGTCACGCTTGCCCCTCATCCCTCAGTCCTCATCTGATGCTAAAAGCAGCTTTAACTGTCTGTGCTCCCATGCAAACACTTGCTATGTTTTCCCATGTCAAACAAGTGAATTTGCCAAATTTTATTTCTACCCTTATACCTAGAATTCCTGATGTGACTATCTTTATGGAAGCAAGAAAAGGGGCATCATAAAATTTTGGAGAGCAGTAGAGGCCCTCTTTGGCTTAAAATCAGAAACCACCAATAGGTTAGCTTATCAAGGAAGCAAATTATTAAGAATAATTGTTTGATATATCACCCTATAAAAATGCCACTAAAGAATTGAGTAAAATTTAAATTCCCTGTACTCAATGAAGTGTTTGGAAAAACATTTTGATCACTGTCTTATTTTCTTCTCTATTGCTGTTATTAAACATCATGGTTAAGAAAACTTATAAGATACAGTATTTTAATTGATTTTATGGGTTTAGAGGGTTAGAGACCATGATGGCACAGCAAAGGCATGGCTATAGGAATGCTGAAAATGAATCTTGATGCTTAAAAAAGGGCAGAGAGGTGTACTAGATATGGCGTGGGCTTTCTGAAACCTGAGCCAGCCTCATTTGCTTCCACTCAAACCAGACCACACCTTTTAATCCCTCCTAATGCCAACTGGCCCCCAAGATTTGAATACAGGAGCTTATGAGGACCATTCTCACCCAAATACCACAATAATCAGAGAGGACCTTACACTCTAGCTCAGCGTTGACTGAATGTGTAGATTTAGGCTACACTCCAGACTTGCTGCAGCCCTGGGTCTTCCTCCTAAATGTTGGTGTTGTTCCAGGCCATCCAACTTGTGATAACTTCTAGCTTTTGATGAGTATTAGTTTCCTTGTTAGATTCCTATCTATCCTTCACTGAAGTCAAGGATTATCTTTTTTATTAGACTGGCTAATCAGCACGCACACTGGGGTTACAAATATGTGCTAACATGCTTGGCCTTTATGTGAGTTCCGGGATCTGGATTCTGGTTCCCCAGACTTGCGTAGCAAGCACTTTAACTCACTGAGAAATCTCCCCATCCCCCAAATGAGTTGTTTTATGTACAATTATTTGAATACTCTAAAACTCTAAGTTGAGGTAATTGTTTAAGCTATAAAAAATCTTCGCAGTCTAAAGGAAAACATATTTGCTTTTCAAGAGTACCCTGAGTTTCATTAAGCCTGCATTTTCTACCAGTAATCAAGATATACAAAGCACTGTGTGATTATAACTCTAATCAAGGAAGAATGTCATAATTAAAGACTGAAACTCATGACAAACGGTACTCCTCAGTTCCTAAACTGTCAAGGTAACACATTTCAGTGATTCTGTATAAATAGGATTTACATCATTGCTAGCAGAGAAATAAACTGTCATGTACCTTATATCAAAAACATAGCCATCACAGGAAAAAAAAAAAAAGAGCCCATAATGTGACAGGGGAGGGAGCTGAGTTAGGAGAGTACCAATCCAGAATTTAGAAAGCCCTAGGTTTGATCCCCAGCACTGGAAGGATCAGGCATGGTGGTGCACAGTTGACATCCCAGCCCTGGGAGATAGATGTAGAAAGGGCCAAAAGTTCAAGGTCACCCTCAGCCACATAGCAAGACTGAGGGCAGCCTGGGGTATATGAGATCCTGTACAGGTACGAAATGGCTTATGTGTCAGTATCTGGATCTGTGCAGTACACCTGCATCTGTAGAAGACAACACAATTCTCCAATAAATTTCAAAGCTTTAAATAGTCCATAAGTATAAATAACAGAACATTGTTTTCATGTACAAAATAGTATTCCCTTAAGAGTCAAAGTTAAACAGAATGGACAAAATTGGAATTATTTTTTTAAAAACATATTAAACATATATGTGTATAAATTCATACTAAATATGTTCAAATATTACACATCTTCAAAATTTCCTTCCAAGCATCATGGTTGACATAAAGAACAACATTACCTATGATGGCTTTCCTGATGTCACCTGTGTGAAACTCCCCCACAATAGGGTTTCTTCACACTTTTAGTATGAAAATGTTGATTCAGTCTGTTGTCATTTTTGGTCCCCCTGTCAGGCTTGCTGTTCCTCTACCCTCTGCCTCTGTTTTTTCTGGTGAACTGTTTTTTTCACATTTGTATGCTGCAAAGCCATCATTCAGTAAGAAGTTATACATGATGAAGGGGTGACTGTGTTTGCCAAACAGAGATCAGAGCCAGGTGGAAAGGATTGTATTGATGTCCATGTGTGGACCTTGCCACAGTAGTTTTTATACTGCACAGTCACCTTGATTCCTGTTTTTTATCAGACTTTGAGTTTCTGCAGAAGGTTCTGGATGGTTCTGTTTTCTAGATAAGAAGCCCTTCGATAAATGAGGCACTTTGATAGAAACACCACTGATAGTGCAAAGCTGAAAACGCAGGATCAGAGAGAAGCTACTGTTTGCCTACAGAGGAATTTGGAGGAAGATAAAAGGGTCCAGAATCACTCAACAGACAAAGATGGAAAGTGACTGAATAATGCTTTTATTTATTTTTTATCCTTTCTTTACATAAAGATCATGCATGTCATATATGTTCGTGTGTGTGTGTATGTGTACCCACCAGCAAATGTATAGTGGTAGATGCCTGTGTGAAGATGCATATGCAAATGTGTATATGCGAGCATGCACAGACCTGAGGTTTATATTAAGAACCTTAATATAACCTTTGATTGCTCTTCCACATTATTCTGTTGAGGTAGGACCTGCCAGTCAAACCCAGAGCTCACTGAGATGGCTGGTCTCACTAACCAGCTTGCTCCAGGAATCACCTGTATCTGTCTTCCAGAACTGAAATTGTGGTTCAACCACCACACTCACTCAGCATCCAGCTGTGCAATGGGGATCTAGACACCAGGTTTTGTGCTTGCTCAGCAAACTCTTATTCCATTGATGCTCTCCCCTCAGCTTCTATGACTGTTGAATCTACAAGAAAACACGCAGCTTATTCTCTCTGGGGAACCTGCTAGAGAAATGAACCTGCTAGAGAAATTCTCTCTAAGAAAGGCGTGATGCTTCAAGTCCAACATAAGAATGTCCAACATAGGAAAGATACATATGGGGGGTAGGGGGAACATTGCAAACCAGCTGCCAAACAAGGTAGAAAAACCTCTGGGAGGAACTTAGTCCTCCCTAAGGCAAAATTTGAAGGCGACACCTTCGGGTAAGCGCAGCAGTGTAGTCCCAGCTCTCAGCTATCTCAGATGGAAATTCCTCAGATGTCTCACCAGCTATAGTCAACATACGCCTATGAATGCCAACTAGATCATTTTCTGACTGGCTACCATAGCAAATTTAGTATTCCATTCACAGCATTTTGCACGTAAACTCCAGAACCTCTATTGAATGAATTACTTGATAAACATTTCACCCAGCCACATGTTTCAAATAATGAACAGATATAACTATTCTCAAGTAACTTCTTTTAAGTATGTGTGTACTTTAACCTTTTGGCATTCAAAACTGACAGAAGCGAAAGGCATTAATACATGTAAGGTAAATTTAGAACTATAAAAATGTCACAAACTAGCATTCATTATGCTCTCTCTCCTTCTCTCTCTTTCTTGCTCTGTGTGCATGTCTGTATATGTGAGTGTCTGTGTGTCTGTGTGAATCTGTGTGTAACTGTGTGTGTCTGTGTAGGTCTGTGTGTTTGCATGTCTGTGTGTCTCTGTGTGTGTGTCTGTGTGTCTGCATGTATCTGCATGTATCTGTGTGTGTCTGTGTGTCTACGTATGTGTGTGTGTGAGAGAGAGAGATTGTATATGTGTGGAGTTCAGATATCCACATTAGAAGCCTTTCTCAGTTGCTCTTGAGCTTATTTTTGAATCAGTTTCTCTTGCTGAAGCTGGAGTTCAGCTTTTCTGCTAGACTGACTGGCCAGTTTATCTCCACCTGACCCATGTCAATGGTATTGCCATGGCTGACAGCATTCTCTACTTGGGTACTAGGACCTGAATTCAGGTCCTCATGTTTGCAAGGAAAGCAAGTTAATGGCTGAAGCATCCCCCTCATACCTGATAATAATCATTTACTTTCTGATTTCACAAATATGTTTAACACTCATGGGTTCCTAGAGAATACTTAAGCATATGCCCATTTTCAAGGGCATACATGAAAACTAGCTTCTAGGATGCAGATTGCTTTAACTGCACTCAGTTCCAGTAGTGAATGAGCTAGAATGAGAATAGAATAGAAAAATGGTAAGGGTTTGTTTTAGAAAGTGCCCACTGATTTCATGAAAAGCTCGTTAGAGCTAGTTAATTAATGAACATTTGCATGTGTATATGCTTTAAGCTAGTGACTACTGAGTTTTGGTTTTGAACTTAATTCAGGGAAAGTATTTTGATTATATATGGGCTCATAATCTACAGCCCATAAAGTCTATAAACTGGACAGTTTATATAAATGGTATCTTACTTATAAAGTTCTTTAAGAAATTTGAGATGTTACAATGGCCATAAGTTAAGTATATAAATGATGCTGAATGTATGGTAACACTTGCCTAACTTGTTTCCAGACACTTATGCCTGGAGTAACTGTAACTTACTATCTTTAGGAAAGAGCAAATGCTCAATGCTAAGAAAGGCTAGCTGGAAGGGAGAACCTTTAAGTATGTATATTATCTGAACTCAGATAGAAACTGAGGTAGCAGGAAGTAAGGGAAAGGGGGTTCATTTTTTAAAGGAATAGTGGAGCTAAAATCACTTTTGTCCCCTGTCAACATGAATATGCATAAAATTTAGAACAGTGCCAATGCTGGTGTTTGATTTAGCAAACTGTGTCTCTATGTGCTGGGCCTAGAAATGTAAATGTGTGCATGTGTGTGCAAATGTGTGCACATCTGTGCACACTATGTGTATGCCTGAAAATATAACTATATCTGAACAGCTGGGTGAATAAGATCTGTGTTGCTTCCATTCACAGAACACTTAATACCATTAAATTTACACTGATTTTTGGACCTAGGGATAGTTTAGATATTAGCTAACAATAATCATGTGTCTAAGATTTATAACTTTGAAATTCATTAGTCTTTTATTATGGTGTACTTCAGCTCTACTGCCGTCATTTTCGAAGGTAGCATTGTAAAAAGCAGATGCTTCTTGGTGATTATGTTCACCAGCACCTCTTTGTAAGAGTTTTGAGAAAAAGGTGACAACTTTTCATGAGTGAACAATTGTTATTTAGAATTTCTGCGTTTCCAAAGCACTCAAGGCACCTGATTACACTCTTAACAATTTATTTTACAAGCTAGCATTTGGAGTTATGCATCCTCCTTTATACTAACATGTACAAATGAATGAAGAAAATGTTTTACTACTATATCTCGAGGTACTGCTATCTGAGAAAAAAATCTGTTCAAAAGATACCAAATATCCTTCTCCTCTATCTCTCTGCACCTATTCAATCTCTCTACCATTTATTTATGTTCCTTCACTACATTTGTACCTAATGTCCAAAAATTGCCCCTCACTTCTTGGAGTTAGAAGTCTATCCTAAGCATCAAAGAATGATAGGTAGGACCATGGATGTTCCTTGGTGCTTAGGCACTTGCCTAGTAAGGAAAAGTCACTGGATTTGATAGATGACCATCACAAAGGGGAAAATGGCATTGTTCATTACAGATTAGTGGTAAGCATACTTTATTGGTTTCTAAGAAGGCACACTACAAAGATTATGTGGCACTGGCTCAAGACCAGCTAGCTCTGTGTCTAAGACTGCATAGTCACTTGTGTTGGCCTTAAAAAGAAAAGTATCTTAATCCTGGGTCCCTTTGAAGTAAAGCTTGAGTAATCTAATCCCCACTGTGTTCCCAAAACATTCCAGTAGTTGTTACTGGTGGATACAAGTAAGTCTCATTGAATGAAAGAGGGAAGAAAATAATAAGACAGGATGGATGTGTAGGCATTTCCTTAAGTGCTCTTAGAGTCATAGGATGAAGTTTCTTGGTTAATCAAGTAATTGAGCTAGTAGGTCACCTAGTTCTGTGAAGTTGAAAATTCATGGACAGTGGGTTAATGCACCTACCACTCTGCTAACATGTTAACTAACAGTGAAATAATAGTACCCTGACATTCACAAATGTCTCTTACTATATCCACAGTTCTAAATCCTGAAGTGAGAATATGTACAGAGAATGAGCTTCTGTAACTATACTTTTAGTTCTAAATAAGTGAGTTTATTAATCATAGAGCAAGCAAAAACAAATGAGCAAATAACAAGGGGCAGATAAAAACAGCATATAGACATCAAAGCATGAGCAAATGAGGCACATACAGCATCCTGCAGAAATGTTGGGGAAAGCCCTATTGGCATGGCCATGATAGAGTTCCCAACTAAAAGACCCTGGTGGAACATAGAGTTCTTTCCATGGATGAGCTTATGTCTTCTTGTTCCTTTGACAGTCATTTTTAAACCATGGGATTAAACAATAGTGACTTTTGTTGGAAATTGCTGCTCTCAAGGCCACCAGGTCTGCAATGTCCATAGTAACTTGCTTTTATTCTTCAGACCTGTTACAAAGTCAAGAGTCAGACTGACACAGAATAGGGAGTGAACACTTGAGATAAACATGCTTGGGTGTGAGACAAGGGAGTCCTCCTTACTCCAAGTGTGCTTTCAAGTAGCATAAATAGCACCTGGAAATTTATCGGTGTAACTTAAATTTCAACACAGAACAGAATTCCAATGTATCTCCTAGTGAAAGGATGCATTGACATGTGACTTACAGCCCTGTTGGGATATGTTGTGTGAAGGCGTGTCTCTGTGGTGTCAATTGTTGATTGCTGTAGGCAAAGAGCTAAGTACTAGCTAGGTAAGATTGTTATTCTTATGGCCCATCACTGGCCTCATATTTAGTAAACATTCATACTCTCTTACTTGCTGATTTGCTTAATAAGAACTGAAAGACAATAGCTAGTTGGAAAGAAAGGTTGGAACTTCTGGGCAGGGAAAGAGTCTGTAAGAGAAGAAATCAGAAGCGGGAGATTCACCAGCAGACACAGAGGGACATGGCAGACTATAGCAGAGCAGAGACATACAGAGCATGCTGGCTTGCTGGATCATAAGGTTAACTTTAGATAGCTGGCTGGGAGCCTGCCCTAGCTAAAAGCCCTAAGAATTAAATAAAAAAACTAACCTCTGTGTCATTATTTCTGTAGTTTGTGGGTCCATGAAAGTTTCACTATACAGCTTTAATATTTCTATGGCAAAAAGAAAATGAGCAATTGAATACATATCACCTCCAACCACCCAGCTCAGAGTCACTGACAGCTAGTTAGACACAAATACTTAAATAGGCATGCAGAATAAGGCCACTTTTTATGATCAATATGTAAATGATATATTTCACAAAGTGTGTAAAATAGCCCACTAAGCCCTTTCCCATAAACACACTGATATAAAGGTGAAGGACAGCTAAGTAGCAATCTACCTGTTGGGTAGCATTTATCACACACTGAAGTTACTTCTCTCTTTGCATGTATGTGATCTGTCCTTGCCCTCACTTGAACACGAGCATCCCATTGATTAAAGCCCCACAATTTCAATGATTTCTGGCTGATAGAAGATTTTTTTTGGAATATTTGATTTATATATGAAAAAATTAGTTGTCTCTTATTTCTTTATTGAAGAGCATAAAACAATAAGACCCGGTGCTGTTGATAGGATATATCCTATCTGAAGTGCTAATCATTTGACTAACTAATTCCTGAGAAAAACAAAATGTAGCAAGTAGAATTTCTGGGATGTGCACAGGGGCAAAGAAAAAAAAACAGAAACTCAATTTGGGGACACTGAGCAAATAAAGACACCAATGAGGTTAGCTGACATTAAAACTATTCTCTTCCTCAGTCTTCTTTGTCACATTCTGTGTCTCTTCGCAATGTATCTGTCATTCCTCTGAATAATCGGTGTAGATATTTTCATGGTAATGCCTTTTATCAGTACATATTAATTGTGTATCACAGCAAGTTTGTCTTCCTAGTCTCTGGGGAAGTCATAGAATAATTATGAACAATACCTAAACCAAATTCACATTACCTTGTACATTTGCTACCTTAGAGTTTTCTAGCAAGTTCAAGAATGTGACATTTCCCAATTTCTTCTCTTGGCAAGTCATCAAACAAACAAACAACAACAACAAAAACCTACCCAGTGCTTTGTAACAGACAGCTTTGGGGTATCAAGCCTATAGATAATTAGGGGTGGGTCACTCCAAGGAAGCTCTATAAAGGAGGAGATGTGCCTGTGGAAGCGTTTGCAGATATCCAGAGCAGCAAAGTCAGCACTAGAATGAACTCACTGAGACATGAATGATAACTTGTCGAAGGTGGAGGCAGCTGTGCTTTGAGTCAAATGGCAGAAGACAATGTTGAAAAAAAAGTGAATGGGATCCAAGTATAGACAGCATGAGTGCCAGCTACAATGAGTACATGACTGTCAGTCATAGAGGAGTCACATTCTAAGAACAAACTCAAAATTGCTTTAGAAAGAGCGATTAGAGTAACAGACAGAAATCCCATGTTCTTCCGCGTCCGGTGAGTGGTCCCACAGGCGTCTCACCCGAAGAGACCTGCCAGCAACAGAGACACTTTACTTTCACCTGACTGGGTCCTGTGACGTTTCGGGAGTCTATTTTGTTAGACTTAAAGGATTTGTTCTTTCCTTTTATACAATAAGAACCTAAGAACCCAACTAGTCGTGTAAGTTTTCTGATGAAACTCAGTGTTCCTACTGTGTGTTCTCTTGAAGGCAATGTCCCTGTTTCAATAATAGCATCTTCATTTGGCTCATTGTGAAGCCCCCAAGGAGAGAAGTCTCTTTTTTCTATTTCATACTATATACTTGTCAGTTCTCAAGTCTTTCCTGAAACAAAATTAATTCAGATACATTCACTGCCTCCACATGGTAGGAAGAACCATGACCTGATCTGGAATTAAAACCTCAATGTATAGAAATTCTAATGAGGTACCTCAAAGTCTATACAAAAACCTAGGTGACAGTTCTTTGTGTCTGGCTCGGAGGTGGCCCCAGGATTTAAAAAGGAACAGCAGAGAAAAAAAAAAAAAAAGATTGTCTTAAATTCATCTTTAATGGCTGCAGAAAGTGATTCAATGCTTTAGAGCAGAGCACAAATATTTGGTTCTTAGCCTCCACATGGCAACTCACAACTATCTATAATTCCAGGTACATGGGATAAGAATCCTCCTTTTGGCCTCTTCAGGTACCTGATGTATACCTGGTACACATACATATGAAGAAATACACATATACATAAAATACAAATGAATAGAATTTTCAATTCATTTCCTTTTCTTAGTCTCCAGAATAAATGTTCACCAGTGAAGCTTTGCATTCCTCTCAATTCATAAAGATGCTTGTAGTGGGGCTAGAGAGATGGCTCAGTGGTCAGAGTATTGTTGCCCTTTCAAAGGATCTGAGCTTAGTTACCACCACCCGCATTGGCTGGCTCACAACCACAATCACCTGTAGCTCCAGCTCAAGATCTACTTCTCCATAGGAACCCACATATTCACATTCACACAATTTAAGATAAAAAATTTTATAAATTGCTAGTAGTACTTGATTCAACATACCATGCTAAAATATGTCAGTGTGTGAATTAGTTCCCTCTACTCAGACTGTCTTCCATAGACAGGAACTCGTTGCATTCCATTTATGTACAGAATAAAACAGAAATCCAGAGCGGTCGAGAGAGACCCACAAGTGAAATGAAGAAAGATGTCAAGAATACATTTATGTTACCAACAGCCAGAGAAGAAAAATCCATAATTAAATTATTTTTACGGTGAAAAAAAAATGTTTGTCTTCCTTATGCTGAATAGCGGCATATTAACTTCCTCCCTGTGCCATCACAGTGGTGGAATTCTAAAATGTTTTGAAAACATTCCTTAGAGCCACACAACAATAATTAACAGCCTAGCAAGTGTTGAACAGCAAGCAGCTGATAATAACGCAGCCTAATGTCGGCAGAATGCAATTAATCATGGCAACTACCCATCGAGAGGAGAATTTATGCTCAGTTATCATGCAACCCTGATGAGGCTGCTCTTGGTCTTTTCCAATATATGTATTAAGTGTGTTTTAAGCATAGCAAGAAAAGCAGAAGTAGAACATGGAGAGCTAGATTTATTCAAGTTTTTTCTCATCCCTTTATGCATTTAATTTACCAGTGTTCTCCCAGGATGGCTGTATCTTGGTTACTCCCAGCTGCCTATACTCCTTATCACTCCACAGATGAGAGAAAGTGGAATCCAGACTATTTACAGAGTGACAGACAGGAGCCTACATTGTGCTGCTGGATTTCCTAGCTTGGAAAAGGCTGAAAGGGAGGGCCTGGCTGATTTAGGACAGTGATTGATCTGTCCATGGTGCTGATGAGGGATGCAGGGAGAATGATCGCCTAATGCCTCAATAAGTTCTCTCTTCCTGGTCACTTCCCACTGGACTTACCTACTCCACACTCCGTGACACTCAAACAAATTTCTAAAAAGAAAAAAAAATATATGGTAATTGAACACTCTGAAAACATCATTCAAAGTAAATATACTCACCATATGAATGAATCAGAGCTCCAACCTGTAACAAGAACGTGTTTGCTGACGGAGGTGGCTAGTGCCTTGGGATGTTGCCAAGAGTGACGATCCTTTCTCCTTTCAAGTGTCTGTTGATAATATACACAAAAATATTGAAGTGAATTAGTCATCATTTTAGACTTAGTAAGAATTTGTCTGTTCCAGGTTCATGTTTCTTCCTCAGGCAATGAACAGATAAACTCTAGCATCGTTTAATTTACCATCATCTATAGGGTGGTAAGGAATGAAGTGAAGTAGTTTAAAAGTTGAGGATAAAATTAATGATTGGCTATTGTCTCTGCTAGAGGATCTTAGTTTAGTTTTAGTGAAAAGAGAATTTTTTTTAACACAATGTGACAATTGGCAAGCAGAAATAACTACAAGGGCAGGGTGGGTAGCCTAGTCTGTAGTCTGGGCCATGCACGCACTAGGACCTAAGCTCAGCCCACAGAATCTACATTTCAAAAGTCAAATATGGTGACACTTACTTTAAATCCTGGCAATGCATATCTAATAGCTTATTGGGCATCCATGCTCGGCTGCATGACCAGTTCTAGGCAATTAAAAGACCCTGTCCAAAAAGTAAAGAGGACAGTGTATGATGATTAGCACACAACATTGTCCTCTGGCCTTCATGTGCCCACACATGCACTCTCTCACACATAAATATGTATACACACATACACACACAATGAAAGAGAGAGAGGGAAGGAGGGAGAGAGAGAGAGGAGAGTTTAACAGAATGGTGGAAGGAAGAGAGGTTTATCAGTAGAAAGAAACACAGTACCTGGGGAATCTGTAGGAGATACTTAGTATATGGTCTAGAAGGAACATGTGTTTTCCATAACTATAGTAAGTCAAACTAAGGAAAAACACAACCAGAAAGATAGTGATGCACTTAAGGTCATTTGTTATTACATCTTATTTAACTTTATATGTACACAGAGAGATAGAAGCCACAGGTATAGAAGGACCCCAGCAAAATATAGCTGTTGAGTGAGAAGAAGTAAGAAAAAAACTCTCAACTTCTAATGGTAATTCGGTTAAAGAGTGAGGGTCTTTATTTCCCTCATACAACAAATAAACCCTATTTTAGAAAAAAAAAAAAAAAAGAACCTTGCAAACAAGCCCAGCATTTTAAACAGTGTAGCTATGGCCTTGTATGCACAATAAAAGCTCTACACGAAGTCTTTGTACCTGATGCTTTTGTACCATGATTATAGGAATTGTGAAAGAACTGAGATTTACAGCTAAAATCAAACTTGTTTATTAGACACTCTAATGTTCCCTTTAACCTCCAGATAGTACCATTAAGTGTGTTTGTATGTGTCTCTCTGTGTGTATGTATGTGTCTCTCTCTGTGTGTGTGTCTCTGTGTGTCTGTGTGTGTGTCTGTGTGTGTGTCTGTGTGTTTCTGTGTGTATGTCTGTGTGTGTCTGTGTCTGTGTGTGTCTGTGTATGTGTGTGTGTATGTGTGTGTATGTATGTCTGTGTGTGTGTCTGTGTGTGTCTCTGTGTGTGTCTCTGTGTGTGTGTGTCTCTGTGTGTCTCTGTGTGTGTGTGTGTGTGTATGTGTCTCTGTGTGTGTCTGTGTGTGTCTGTGTGTGTGATGGAAATGCTAAGATGCAAGGCAATTAGATTAAGAATGGCGCAATCTTGAATGCACAGACTGCCTCTACCCTCAAAATGAAATCACATACCCCATGATTGTCAAAGTCTTTATCGAGTCCCAAGTCCTATAACAAAACACCTTTCAGGATTCTCATCCTTCAATGACATTGGCTAGACAATGGCCTCCAAGGCAATAAGATCAGAGGCTAGCCAGGCCCCTGCTTGTCCATATGCAAATGTATTGAAGTATAAGCTTCAGTGCTTTAAGAATTAGTGGTTTACATAAGGACCTTTGTCCAGCACATGGTGATAACCAAGTCACACATGAGCAAGAACAAAGAGACAGCCCACCCTAGCCACAGTATGCCAAAAGTATTTCATAGGAGAGTAGGCGAGCTGAGTCTCAGGAGTAAAGCAAGTACCAAGACAAACAAACAAAACAGGACCTCAGCAGGAAGACAAGGATAAAAGACACTTCCCTCTTTCTTAACTCTGTGAGCTTCAGTCCCATCATTCTCCAGCAAATGATATAATTCCATCTTCATCATAGTCAAACACACCACATTACCTTTATTTTTCATATTTTGATTGACATCTAAGATGCTACTGTACATGATCATTTTTAATAGGTCATAAGAATATCAGCTTACTAGAATATGTGCAGTCATCTATGGTGACCTCATTCCTTCTGCCCTGTCCTCCATCTAAGGCACTGATAGGACTTATGGACTATTCTGTTGGGCCCAAAGATAGCCTCAAAGCACCAAAAGAGTTGACTACTTTAAGTTTGATATGAAGCTAGATGCCATAGCATGGACAGCCTGACAACTTCTGTAGCTAAATTAACTTCAATGACTATATAAAGAACTTACAACTTGTAGAGATAGTTCAGGCAGCACAATCAGAAAAGGCTATGAAGGTTAAATGCAGATAACATCTGGTGCACTGTAATAAAGGAAAGTTTTTATTTTAAGTCAGGTAAAGACTGATGTCCAGGCAAGAGAAGGCAAATGCAAACTTGGAGAGAGGTAAGAAAGTGAGATCTTAATGGCCATAAGCAATTGGGAAAGATAAAGAAGCAAAAGTCTAGATCAATTCAAAGGAAGAGAGAAAAAAATAGTGAAGGAAGAAATCGGAATATGATGGTTGGTTGAAAATGACACATAGAAGGCCTTAAGAGAGTTAAGAAATTTAATGTAAGTTTTATGGACCAATTATTTTAAGATTATCATCCTATATGAAGTACATCGCCTGGCTGCTAAGAGGAAGGTTTCAGTCTTCAGCTGTGTCGTCAATTTAAGCTCGTCACACACCAATGTGATGTATGTTGAAAAACTCTGTGTGACTTCCCTATTATACTTTTGAGACAAAGTCTCGCTCTGTAGTCATAACTGATTTGTCACTCACTAGGAGGTTAGGGCTGGACGTGAACTCCCAGGAGACCTGCTGCAAAGTATTGGGGTTATGGGGAGAGGCACCATACATACCCAGTGGCTTCTTAACTCTTATGGAAGCAATGGCTTCTCAACTCTTAAAAAGGCAAATGGAGTTCGTATAGTGAGCATTTTGTGGACCACAGTGTAAGCTCAAATTCTAAACCTGTACGAATGAGTCTGGAACACAGCTCTAAAGAGGAAAGGAGAAAAACTCAAAGCAAAGTGCAGAGGTCTATCTCAAAGCCATTATGAACTGGTTCATTATGGCCCCAGGTTTTGGGTGCCTCACCTCCATGTGAAAGGGTTATTGTTCCATATTTTCTTTTAAATTTTTATATCCTAATGTATTTCAATGAAAACAAAAGAGGCAATTGTGGCTTCAGACTCAGTCCAAGTCCTGGCACTTAATGGATGTGTTTAGAAAGCAGACCTTGTTCTGCCTTGTACTAAATATATTTGTTTCAATGTTACAGAAAATAAGCTAAGGAAAAAAAATATGTCTGTTGAGATTTAGATTCTAGGACTCATCAATAGTCCTGAATAATTTATGGAGACATGTTGCCAACACTAAACAAATAGATACTTTCATGTTTTTTCCAGAGACTTTTAAGAAAATCTTTAACTAAAACAACAATTGAAGAAAGGTAGGTGTTTAACCATGGATGTAGCTCAATGGTAGCCAGCATGCTTAGCATGCTAAAGGAACTGGACTCAATTCCCTAATACCTCTACAAAATAAGTCAGTAAATAAAAAATGTTAGAAACCTCTCCATGAACAAGTTTTTAATTTTTATTTTTTATCAAATTGTACTAATATTTTAGACTACCCCTTAAATAAATGTAGTATACAATATTACTCATAGTTTAATGGTTAGGAGTGTTTGTGTGTGAATACATGTGTTTGAATGTGCAAACAGATGCTAGAAGACAGCCTTGGATGTCATTCATCAAGTATCTTTCATCTTGTGTTTTGGGATAAGTCTTTTAATGGGACATAAGGTCCATAAGTTAGGCTGGTTGGAGGGTCAGTGAGTCCCAGGATTCCAGCTACATCCCCAATACTGGAATTACAAGTGCATACCTTCATACTAGGCTTTCATGTGGGTATTGGTGATCAAACTCAGGTCTCCAAGCTTATAAGGGCAACATTTTACCAACTGAGCCACCTCTCTAGCCTTTTCTTCATACTTAGTCTAGGAAACTCTAAAATAATTACAAAAGCTATGTTCTCTTCCAAGTTTCCTTCCCTTCAGAGTATTATTACTTTTTTTTTTTTTTACTTTCAAGGACTCGGAAAATGAAATTAGCAGTCATTTTCTTCCTGCATATTGGTAATGAATAATTATGCTGTCATGCAGTACATAACTATTAATTACATGACTGCCTTTTTATTTCAAGGAGTTATTTAATAATTTTTAATAAAGAGTTACATATGTCAGTCTCTTAAAAACATATCAATCAATGTTATTTTCAGAGGTGGAAAACTGTCATAATCTCATGAAGACTTGCTCAGTGTGTGATTATAGCTTTCATAGCTATGAGGACGCCACCATCTCGAGGCACATTGACAGCATTTAGGAAGATATACAACAGTTCCTGGGACACCTGGTGCCTGCATTTGGGGCACTAGAACAGAACAACAGGATCAGTTACATGAGTACAATGCATAGACCACCTGTTGAATAATGTGGCTCTGCACATCTCCACGTATACCCTTTTGTTGCAATGTATTGCTGTGCCAATTTGTTAGACTCCTCAATGCTGTGGCTGTCCTGTGGCAAGTATATGTTTAACTACTTAAAAAGCTATTAAGTTGTTTCTTCAAACTAGGCCCACCATTTTAGATTCCTCAAAGCAGACAATTATTATAAATCAAGCCTCTCCGTATTCTATACAACACTAGGAGTCATTTGTCCCTCTAACTAGAGTCTAGTAGGTATGTATAAATGTCTCATTGTGATTCTATCTGCATTTCCTTAGTTAATGATGTTGTCAAACATATTTTCATGTTAGTTTTTGAATTTTACATATCACCATTCATACTTTATTTTTATTAGTATCTATGTGATACTACCTGGCTACCTGCAGAAGCCAGAAGAGGGTGTCATATTCCTGGAACTGGAGTTGCAGACGATTACTGGCTGCGATGGGGTAACAGGAATCCAATGCAGACCCTATGCATGAGCAGCAAGCACTCTCCAAGGCTGAGCATTCTCTCCAGCCTGATTACTGCATCTTTAAATAAGTAAAGATGGAGAATGTCTCTGCATGTATTCTGGTCTCCCATTTATCACAGTAATTTTTTACTGTGTCCAACATACAGATTGAGGTTTGCTTTTCTTAGTGGTACCCTTCATCTTTTATTTTTACCCTTGAACATGTAATAATTTTCTCATTTTTACCTCCTCATATTTTCAGGTTGTTAATAAAATACGGTTGATGTCGTTGGATTCTGCTATCCTACAGATCTTAGTGATATTGCTCATTAGTTCTAATAATCTTTGTGTATACTATTGGATTTTCTGGGCAGATAATCATGTCAATTGCAAATAAACTTTGTTATATTCCTTTCTCTTCCTGTGGTGTCTGTCTATGTCAGTTAGATTGAATGGGTTTATACGATTGTTTAAGTACTTAATTTTCCACCTAATTGTTTATCAATAAGTAAAGTCCAAAATTAAGCTTTGCTGGGGTTTCCATTTCTATGAGATGTGCTTTTTTTAACCATTGCTTTTAATTTCAATCTATTTATTTCTCTGCTTCTGTAGCACATACGCTTATAGGTGTAATATACTTAAAAATTCTTTATTTCTCACATCCAATCATCTCTGCCTATTTATCTGTGTATTTGTATCATTAATGTGTAATGAAATTATTAATGGATCTGGATCTGACATTTTACCATTTCCTTTCCATGAGTCTCCTGCCTTTTATTTTTATCCATCGCTCCTCCACTGATTTGATGTGCCACTTTAATTCCACCATTGATTTTTTTATTTTTTTCAAATCATCCACTACTCTAAACAAAATGAACCACTGAGCACCACCACAAAGCTGCAGGTTCTCATAGGCTGCTCATGCCTGGTAAGAGCTCTGTTGTAAGCTGGAGGTCAGGAGGTGGCTTCAGCTCTATATTTTCCTTCCCAGGAAAGATATGATGGTTTCTTCAACTGTTTATTGCTGGAAGTCTAGCCTAAAATTTGATTTTAGGGCTTTCTTTTTTCTTGTCTTTGACAACACCACAGTGATCTCTCTGTGAAAATAAACCCTTTATTGTTTTCATTTAATTCATCTAGAAACCATATATCTACACATCACACATTTTCCTTTTAATTTTTCTACATTTGATTATATTTACAGCCTGACTTCCTTCTTTTACCCCATTCAGGCCCTCCCAGCTGCCCTTCCTGCAACCCTGCCCTTGTTCCCCATTCTCAAATTGCTAGCCTCTTTTTATTATTTTTGCATTCTTTTATATATATGCACAAATATATCAGTATAGCCTGCTGACTCCTTTTTTGTTGTTGTTTGTATGTATGTGGATTCAGCGATGATCACTTTACATTGGATATCAACGAATGGGCTCATACCTGAAAGAGGTTAATTCTCATTCCCTTGGCAGTCAATAGTTGCCTATAGTTTTTTGTCTAGGGGGAGGCTCCCTAAGATCCCCCTTCCACATTAGCATGTCTATCAATATTTCCCTTGCTCCGGTCTTGTATATGCAGCCATTTCTAGAAGAGACTGCTTCACAGCAGGCTTCCTGGGACTCTGGTTCCTGTAATTCTTCGGTCACCTCTTCCCTACAACTCCAGGCAGCAGCATAGAAAATCTAATCTTAAATCTGAATGGCATTGATGATTGTTTTTAAAATTCCTTTCTAGAGATAAAAATTCCTTGGAGGAATCATATTCTTGGTCAAAGAAATCAGCATTTCCTATAGTTATAGGCTCGTTTTAAAGCTGCTAAATGATAAATATATTTACAGTCGTTACTATAAACACTGATACGCTTTCGCGGATCAACCGGTAGTAACCCTCCTCTCCGGGAAACCAGTATGTCTGAGATATACGGGGTCTTGTCCCCTTACGGTCCCGGTAATGCACCCTCCCCCACCCATCCCCTCGTCCCGTCCCTGCGCCCTCCCATTCCCTTTTAAAGACCTATTGTACACTTTACATTTACTTCTTTTATAGATTATTTCTCTTTTTTTTTGCAACTTTTGAAATATGGTTGTGGACATTTTGGCTTTTTTTTTAATTGGATATTCTCTTTATTTACATTTCAAATACTATCCCAAAAGTCCCCTATATCTTCCCCTCCACCCTGCTCCCCAATCCACCCACTCCCGCTTAAAGGAATCTAGAATAATAGTCTTAAGTGGGGAAAAGTTCATAAGTCAGTCTATTCTTGATTTTCTTATGTTTTGCTAATTGCATCTTGGGTATTCTAAGATTCTGTGCTAATATCCGCTTATCAGTGAGTGCATATCTAGTGACTTCTTTTGTGATTGAGTTACCTCACTAAGGATGATATCCTCCAGATACATCCATTTGCCCAAGAATTTCATAAATTCATTGTTTTTAATAGCAGAGTAGTACTCCATTGTTTATCTCACAGATGTCTGTAGCCATGAGAGAAGAGTCATTCAAAAGCAGTATCAGTCTTAAGTAGCAGATACAGCTACCATCAGAGACTGGCAGATGAAAGAGCATGGAACTCTTATCCCCACCTTCTGAAATGCACCACCCATGCTTGTAAGTTGAGACCAAGAGAAATATAAGCGGTACCTTCTTCAAATTTCAAGTTTCCAAGGGACAGGTAATGCTGCATAGAGTCCAATTGTTTCTTTGACCACCATTCAGTACTGCATCAAGGACTCACAAACACAGGAAGAGACACAAATTCTACCATTGGAAGAAATTTTCTAAAGATTTGAACTCAGACACACTTACACTGAGGCAGTCTATCAAGATGCAAACCATTGCCATCTTTCCTACTTGGTGTCGAGAGAAATGAAGAAAATATGTATCGCCTAAACACACCTGCTACATTCCTTGCTTGTAATACAAGTCATGATACCTAAAGGCATGTAATTTTAGCTTCCCACACACTGCCAGTCCTATAGAATACCTTTATGTCTTACCAGGCCCTCTGCTAGGTTTTGAGATAGTCTGAATCTTCATTTCCATGGAACCTAGTCCTATTTGCTGTCTCTGTGTAGGGCCACAGGTTGCCATTAACAAATGTAATAGACATCAGAGAACTACTGATTTATTCAGGTCCCCAGCACAACTCTATATGTGGAAACACCTCACTCTCCATGCAGAACAGTTGTGATGTTCAGGGCAATGGCTTGTTTGTTTGTTTGTTTGGTTGGTTGGTTGTTTTTCTTGCCAAGAGTTAAAAAAATGTCCTTGGAACAGGTTTGGCCTACTACTTATAGAAATTGTGGCCATGTTTTCTTTCAGGAGTCTCTTCATGATTAACTAGAAAAAATGATAACCTTGAACTTAGTCTCCATGACTCTCTGCTGTTGTCATGTATCCTTCATCCCAAGACATTTAGTTTAGAAGCATAATGGTATGAAGGGTGTTTGAGGGTTGAGTCCTGGCACTGGTTGTATGGAAACATCGCTTTCTGGTAATCAGACATTGTGTGGCATACACCAAGTTTTATGTTTGTGCCATCTCAGAAGTGTGCAGAAAGCACAGTAGGAAGATTAATGTGGCCTTTTGTACTGCTATACTACAAGTCTGAAAGAAATGGCTCTCGTTTCTCTTCTACCCTAGAATCTTGGTTTCTTGGATTTTTCAAGACAATTGACCAAAGAGAGACTAAATCTGAAGTTATCATTTTTTTTCCATGCTGGACATGGTTTCTTTACATGTCCCCTCTAATCTACCCGTATTGAGCCCAATGAGGCATCTTGGGAAAGGAAAGCAAAAAGAGTAAAACAGAGGAGAGAGAGTCTGTAAAGTGGGACAAACAGGTATAATGTGTCTTCTAATACCTCTAGAAATCTCTATCACATGTTTTACTGTTGTAATATGTATCATTATTTTTTCTTTTAATAGGACGAGGCTTATTATTTTCTTTTTCATTATTTAAATGTACTCATGTATACTTTTGTACATTTTAATCTGTATTTGGTTTTCATAAATTTCCTTTTGTTTTTTATTTATTTATTTCCCTGTTTTTAAGTCAGGATCTTACTATGTAGTCTTGAGTAGCCTAGAACACACTATGTGGCCCAAACTGGCCACAAACTCACTGATATTCTCATGTCTTTGCCTCCAGAGTGCTGGAACTATAGCCAATATTATTTTTCTCAGGATAAGGTGGTAAAGGCTGGAAGCATCAAAGAAAAGGCGTGTGGTTCAGATAGAGAGACTCCTGTAATTTTAACTAATCTATTGCACATCCATCTCAGAAGGCAGAGTCAAATAAGGGTAGATGAGCCCTGGAGGTCTGTACATGGTGATGAACGTTGACTAAATTTTTTATATGTGATGGATGTGTTACATCTGCCACATCAAGAAAACAGTGCCCCAGTGTAGGGGAATGCCAGGGCAGCGAAGTGGGAGTGGGTAAGTTGGTGAGCAGGGGAAGGGAAAATGGGATAGGGGGCTTTTGGAGGGAAAAACCAGGAAAGGGGATAACATTTGAAATGTAAATAATGAAAATATCTAATAAAAAAGAAAACAATATTTTCCTTCATCTTATGTGTAGATTCATCATCAAGCCCCAATATCTTTTTTCACTGTATTAAACTCTGATAACAGTATACATAGGCTGAGTTTAAAAAATCCATCAATGTTTATAGAAATAATTTTTTAAAGTGCTGTTTTTCATCTATCTTGCATTGTTCAAATTAAGACTTAGGATGTTGTATCCAGATTCTGTGGGCTTTTCCTGGCTTAAACATCTCTCAATGAGAAAACAGTGGGTTAGAGAAAACACTGAATTTCTTCCTGTTTTAATGCTATTATAAGGCACGATTTTTATATTCTGATAATATGGTATAGTCAGGTATTTTCACTTGTCTAAAACAAAATTTTTACCTTCTACCCCTTTAAGTGAGTGACATCTGAACATCAATATGCATTTTCCTCCAGAGATGGAAGGCTTCTATTTCCCTCTTTAACAGCCCCAGCTGCTTTCAGGGTTGAATTAACATGCCTGTCTGTGTGTTATATCAGTGATGGACATTTAGACTTCAAGGTATAATTTCCAGTAAAGAAAAGTCATTTTATTTCCATCTGAATAAGCACTCTATCATACTAACCAAGTCAAACAAAGTTATTATCTGGCTTTTTGCCAAGGTATAAAAAAAAAATTAGAAAGGTCATATTTTTAATAGCTTTGTACTCTATAGTAATCAAATTTGTAAGCCTGAAGAAATAAACTCCTTGAGCCTCTTTGTGATTGGCAAGCATGTTTAACCACTGGTTTGCTGCTCTTTGGTATAATGCCATGGGGCTGACAGCACTCTGCAGCTACCGTATGTTGGTTATTAGCTTTGAACATGAAAGTACCATTTCTAATCATAAAGTGGTAGAAAACAGCTAAGAAATAACAAGTCTATTCAACTCTACCTTTGAAGAGTGTACCAAAAGATAACTACCCATCAAATTCCAGCCCATGGGCAAATAACATTACAATATGCAAGCCAGCATACTCTGAAAGTGTTAAAAAATTATGCAGAGCAACATTAATGAGAACAAACACCTGCTTTAAACACCGCTTTTGTTTTGGGTGATTGCACTGAAATGCTTGGGATCCTAAGCAAATTACTCTGGAGTACTTCTAGCACAGACTTTTGTATATGGATTAAAATTGTAGATCATTCTTAGGTTTGAAATATGTCTCATGAGTGTTAAGTCAAATTAATCATGACAACAAAGGGGGTAATTAATGAGAGAGAGAGATTCTACTAGAGAAACATAAGATTCTTTATTTGTATACGCTGTTGTCCATAGAACCCAGGCTCTCAAACATGCCAATCTCTAACATTAACTGAGCTTTTACCTCAGTCCTTTATGATTTTGTTTTAAAATATTTATAGAATAGATCTTAGGATACTCAACTGAAAACAAAATATTTCAGTTGTGATTAATGCTTATTTTACTCAACAGACACCCCAAAATTGTGTTGTAACCCACCCGTAAATTATATCACTTTTCATCTCTTTCTTTTAATACTCTTGATATTGTAATACACTAGTAAAGTTTATTTTGCCTCTGCTACATACATTATAGAAAAATGTCATTTGACATTTGTTCATTGACTTGGGGAAAAATTATTTACTCAGTATTGTATGTTGATGCTAAGGTCTAAGAAAGTGCTAATCTTATTGTACATGAACATCAGTAGCTTTCATTCAAAATACCAGATATTTATTTAATTTGAAAGAAAGTGTATTTCTGCTACTAATCACAATAGCCACATTGTTTTAAGCAGGGCTCAGCAAATTTTTCCTCAGTGTCATATGGAAAATAATTGGAGATAAGGAGCAAAGCGAAGATATTATATTGCTACCTATACTAATTAAGGTTCTTTATAGAGGGTACTTATTATAATGTCTTACAGTCTATGGGCCTACTAACCCAGCAACAGCTGTCTACCAATAGAAAAATCCAGTTGTGGCTCAAACCGTATGGCTGAATGTCTCAGCTGATATTCAGAATTCTGATCTCTAGAATTCCAAAGAAGTGGGCTCTAATGGCCAGTGAAGGGATGGACTTGACAGCAATAATAAACAGGCAAAAAGAGCAAGAGACCTTCTTCCACATCCTTTATATGGCTGCCAGCAGAGAGCATGGCCCAGATTCAAAGTAGAACTTCCTACCTTAATATATCTGAGTTAAAGATGAATTNTGGGAGTGGGTGGGTTGGGGAGCAGGGCAGGGGGAGGGTATAGGGGACTTTCAGGATAACATTTGAAATGTAAATGAAGAAAATATCTAATAAAAATATATAATGTAAATGCAAACAAAAAGAAAATAAATATACATGAAAATGAAACATCAAACAAACTAAAGCCCAGGTTCCGCTCTAAATCCAGCCAAAGGTTCATGAGCAGGCAAGAGTACCAAGAAGTGAAGAACAAAAGAAATCAGTGGCTCACTCAGGACAGAGATCCATTCGAATGATAAGGAACACGAGATGGTAATTGAGTGAATGCAATATAAGTGCACTGAATATATACATGTGTGTGTGTGTGTGTGTGTGTGTGTGTGTATATATATATATATATATATATGTATATATATATGTGTGTGTGTATATATATGTGTATATATGTATGTATATATGTGTATATATATTATATATATATATATATATATATATATATATATATATATATATATATATATATATATATATATATATACATATATATCGTAATGAAACCCATTATTACATATAACTGCCACACACACCTTCTGAGCCCCAATTAGCAAACAGAAGACAGGGAACTGGCCTAGTTCCTAAGGATAAAATCATCCATCCCTAGGTTGGGTTAAAAAAAAAAATCCCGACATTCATTCAGCTTTTAGAAACATCACAGTTCTTAATTTCTGGTGATACTAAAGATGGCCCTCTTGGTTCCACAGGGGATGAAACATAAAACACCCACCTATCCCTAGGCTGGGTAGAGTCTTCTGGCTGTGATTCCAATCAGGTATCCCAAGGACTGAACCTCTGCAGTGCTCTCTACTGCTGCAAGAGTTGCTCCTGGGAAGAAAGTATGAATTTCACAGACACAGACAGACAGACAGACAGACAGACAGACAGACAGACAGACAGACAGTTAAAAAAAATACAGCAAGTCACCTTGAGCTAAGGTCACCTGGAATGAATCCCACACTTCTGGGCAGAAATGACACCAAAGACATTTTTTTTTCCCTTCAGCTTAATGTATGTGTCACATGCTTGTCTTTCGAATGTCAACAAGAGGCCAATACATGTTCCCAAGGACAGAGTAAATGTAGAAAATACTGCAGAGATGAGAGTAGGAAAGGAGAGACAGGGGCATAGCTCCCAGCCCAGGGAGGCCCTTTCTCTTCGTGGTCCTTTGGGAAAATGAGAAACTTCAATGATGCAGGTTTAGATTAGCAAAGCTGCAAAGAAAGGAAACCAATGACTAGGAAAAGAATGTCATCCTGACGGCGAGATTCAGAAGGAAAGAGAGTGACTATTCCCCTTGGATCAAACATGCTGCCACTGTCTTTTGTCATAAATTATTTGTTCTGAGAGGAAGTTGAAAAGAGAATTATGTACTACAGTATTTAGAAGCAACTTGTACTCAAGATACAGAGAGGGAGAGAAAGAGAACGGGGAGGGAGAGAGAGGAGAGAGAGAGAGAGAGAGACAGAGAGAGAGAGACAGAGAGAGAGAGTGACAGAGAGAGAGAGAGAGAGGCAGAGAGGTGGAGAGAGACAGAGGAGACAGAGAGAGACAGAGAGACTTTGAACACACTGTAGTTTCACTCCAGACCTCCAAGGTGCATTTGTGAAAATCACCCATGTGTGACAATTATCAGCCATATTGGAGAAGAGTCTGCGGTATAGAGAAGAGTTTCTACCCCCGACTTGCCTCTGCCTTCCATATTTGGGAGAGGGTGAATTTTAGATGTGTGTGTGTGTGTGTGTGTGTGTGTGTGTGTGTGTGTGTGTGTGTAAGAGCCAACCAGTACTGTGCATCAGAAACTACTCATCTCGATTATAGAAACAGGGTCCCTCACTGACCTGAAGGTAGTCTTAAGATGCTGGCTAGTAAGTCCCAAGGACCTGGCAGTCGCTACCTCTCCAGCCAAAGGATAATAAATATATACTTTATGTTACGTAGATTCTGGGGATCAATCAAACTCTGGTCACTACACTCAGAATGTAGGTATTTTATTGTCTGAGCCTCTGCGGGTGGGGGAAATCTCTTAACATTGATATTGTAATAAGGACCATATGTGTTTCCTATTACTATAATCCCATAATCTTTTTTATTTCAGTCATACAGGTGGTTGGGGGCCAAATTACATCCCCCATAGATCATGCTGAAGCTCCATCCCCAAGTGCTTCAGATGGTGCCTAACAGCTTGTGTATTGGCGTCTTTACCTAGGTGCCTCAGTATACCTGTGTCTGCATCTGTCTGTATGAGTCCGCTCTCTCTCTCTCTCTCTCTCTCTCTCTCTCTCTCTCTCTCTCTCTGTCTTCTGTCTGTCTCTGTCTCTCTTTCTCTCTCTCTCTCTCTCCCTCCCTCCCTCCCTGTCCCTCTGTGTTTATTTGTGTATGTGTCTGTTTGTATATGTGTGTGTATATTTGTGTTGTGTGCCTGGCTGTGTGTGATTGTATGTGTTTGTGTATATGTATGTGTGTGTTGCTTATGCAGATGTACGTGTATGTCTTTGTCTGTGTGTGTATGTGTCTTTGTGTGTTTATGTGTGTCATGTGTCTGTATGTATGTGTATGTGTGTGTCACGTGTCACTTGTGCAAATATGCATGTATTTCTCTCTCTCTCTCTCTCTCTCTCTCTCTCTGTGTGTGTGTGTGTGTGTGTGTGTGTGTGTGTGTGTGTGTGTGTGTGTGTATGTAGTCAGTCCTGCCTAAGTCATCCTTCTTTGGCTATAGCTGGGCTACTGTTTCCATTTCATCTTGAAACTTTAAAGTTGATGAGAACAATCATAAGTCTGTGCCTCTGTGTATCTCTGGGGACTTGATTAAATGCTATGACACAAATAAAAAGAGCTCTTGACTATGAGTTGTTCATGGACCAGAGAAGAATCAAATAAATCACTATCTGGGAGGGGGTTAGCTGTCGTGAGCAGCACAGGGAGCAGGATCACAGCAAAGCTCTCTTTCCTTTATGCTGGGCACAGCAGGAGACACTGGACAAGAACCAAGAATAAGACTATTTGTTCTGACCCCAAGTAAATTATGCAGTTTTTATAGGCACTCAGCCTACTAATGTTTTTCTTTTTATCAGCTTGTTTTACCCAGAAAGTAGCTGTGGTTACTGAAACTTTTCCTTCTGTCATTGTGAAGACACTAAAGAGCTGCAGAAGCCTGGCACTAAGTGAGGTGTAGAGGACAGACAGACAGACAGACAGACAGACAAAGCAGGTTCCCGGCTTTTGCTGTAGAATGCATTGAGTCACGGGGACCTAAGAACACATAATCAAAAACCAAAACAAATGCACCAAACAAAACAAAATAGCACTTGGCCTCCAGAGGAATGTGTAGAGTTCCTGCTGTAGCTCAGAGTATGCCAATGGTGTATGGGCTCTGGATGACTAGGAAGAGTAAGCCAACCAAGGAAGGTGCTAGAAACATGGGAACATGGGTAAAGAATATTTGTCAAATGGGAGGCCAAGGGATATGGAGTTTTACTCCCTTGCTTCTCCCCACACACACCCGTGTCTCTCTCTCTCTCTCTCTCTCTCTCTCTCTCTCTCTCTCTCTCTCTCTCTCTGTCTCTTGACCAGAGCTTGAGGAGCCTAGTTTCAGAAGATGCCAACAAGAACTGACAGCACCTGAATATGTTTAGAAACGTAACCCTTCCAGCTGAGTCTAAGAAAGACATATAAGAAGTTGAAAAGTAACAGTGTCTTTATTCTACAGTGATATGCATTCTTCTATAGGGATTATCTTTAAGGATAATTCCTATACATGCAGCAGATCATAAGTACATCCACAAGATGCCCAGGCTTCTATCCAGCTACATTTTGTAAGGATATTCAAGAAGTCAGGATGACTCCACCTGCTCATGACCTCCATATTTCCTACAGCCTAGCCACAGAAGGTTGCGTCAACCTCTAACTGGTTCTTAGGATGAGCCACCATCATTAATAGACACACATTATAGTTTATCACTGAAATGTAATGTCCCTGGCCTGTTGGTCACCTCATAATAAGAGAGTCGTTGAAAGGAAAATGGGCAGTAATAATAACAATTTTTAAAAATCAGTAATCCAGTTCGGCTGGTGACTGTCTAAGCTTGAAGGGCTCTGGGCGCCTTTGTTTAAATACCTAAAAACAAAATTATAATAAACAGGAGCACTGAGAGTCAATCTGAATCCTGCCCTGCTAAAATCATAATGAAAAGGGCAGGCTGGTGCTGTGAGCGCCCTGCTATTAATTACTTGCCTTTAAACACCAGAGAAGTGTGTTTAAATCAGACACCTGGAGAGGCTGTTTGCTAATTGCATGTGTTGTAATGGCTATGGACACATGGAAGAACAGAGTCATCTCAGCAGAACAACTTGTCCTGTCCACAGAAACCTAAAGTATTGATTATAGGTTCGCCCGCACATCTACAATTATCAATATGAGGGGAAACACCCCAAAAGGATGTTTCCTTTGTAAGCCCTGTCATGAGGCCAGACAACACCCCAAGATTTATTGGTTTTTGTGTGCACAAACTAGGAAAGCATGCCATCCCATCATGTCTCTGTCAGCTTACACTCTGATTTGAAATTGGAGCTTTCTACAAGAAATCAGGGTTGTAGCAACCAGATGTATAGACTGAGGTCCTTGTGTGTGTTCTTGGGTTCAGACCTAAGAACCTGAACTGTGGGCACAGTTGTCTGGCAGCTGTCCCTCCTCCCCATGCAGCCTTCCAGCTTGCATTGTTTATATCTCAGCACCAGGGCAGCAAATAGTTAACAAAGAGACAAAACCCACTGTGACCAGCAGGTCTCCGCGCAATCATCAGTAGAACTAGCTATTATAGCCAATTTAATAGCTTGAAAATGAACTCATTAGTGGTCTTTTATCAGTGGAAAAAAGTCTATTAAATCCGGATGTGTGAAGCGGCAGCCCAGCAGCTCATTTCCATCCCACTTGTGACCTGAACAAATCTGAGAAATGCTTTTCCAGGAGTGAGGGTCACACTCCACACAAGGAGAGCCAGGGACCACCTTCTCCACCCCCAACCCATATCTTTCCTGGAGGTCTCGCACATTAATTTACAGTTTGCTGGAGGGTGGAGTATGCATCTCTTTAGCTTTCCATATTTTTCCATGCACACCCCAGCAATGAACAGGGGCTGTGGGAAGCTGTGATCTGGAAGATAGAATTAATACGTAACAGTATCATCAGGCTCAACCCACAACTGCTGAGCAGGGCAATCAAGACAAAGCAGCTGTAACTGTGACAGAAAACAGAGCTGTCTGTATTTCTTTCTGTCCCCTCATCACTCCTTCCTACCCTCCCCCCTGCTTTCTGCTAGTGGTCACTGAAGATGCAGTAAGAGGTTACATTCACACACATTCTGTATTTCCTACTAAGGGTAATGATTTAAATTCTCTTGCACAATGGCTTAGCTCAAGCACAGGCAAGCTGACTCTTCATTAGCTGTGGGACTGAGATACCCAGTTAACATAAATCTAGGAAATAAACTGTGTGGCAAATACAAAAGGGTCCCTCAACATGCCTCCTTCTCCTGTAATATTTTGTGAACTTTCCAGGCTCTGCTCCAGACACCAGAACTTGTTTCTATATTATTTCAGATCTTTTTTTTTATTATTATTTTCATAGTCTCTCATGAAAAAAATTGTAAAGAATTTGAGGGCAGAGACTGTATTTTATCCCTTTTTTTTTTTTTAGAATCTTCTCCATACCTAGATTTGTTTTCAAGGGACACGTGTGAGTTTAATCCCCAGTTGTTACAGGATTAGCACCTCAGGAGCTAATTGGATTATATTTCATTGTTATGGCATGCTGCTGCATTGGGAACAATCACTAGACAGAGCTCTTTGGAATGATCTGGCCAGGCGGCAATGCTAAGCACAGCCATTGCTTGCCTATTAGAAGCCAGTTTTCTACTTATATTCTTTGCAACCCCTGGAGATACATACCATTAGCCACATACACAGGTCAGTGAATGGAGCTCGGAGCAGCCAGAATGTTTCCCAGGGCTAGAAAGCCAAAAGCCCTGTGATTTCTAGTATATGGGATTGCATAGCATCCTCAGGATAAATTCAGAAATACCACTAGTCAGATCCTGTGTTTCTGAGTTTCTTTCGCTGCTTTGCATTATTATATAAGAGTCAAGCCTACTCCCAATTTTCTTGAGAGTGACTGCAGCAGACACAGAGACCTTGTTCCATAAGGAGACTCATTCGAGTGCTGAATCTGCACTGGGGTTTGTATTGGATGCCACAGCCCTAGTCATACCTTTACTCCCAACCAATGCAGTACTGTTGTCTGAAGCTGAGATGTGTACTTCAGCCAAATGCACTGTGCATATAGAAAGGCATGTCAAGGCCAAAGTTAGTCCCGGGTGTACCAGTGTGTCTCAAATTTCTCTAACGCTAGGATATCAAGGCTTCTGTAACATCTCTCTCTACCTCCATACCCAGCGTTGCTAACATGTGACAGAGAGTCCCATCTATTCTAGCCTCTGATAAAAGGATCCCTGTTGCTGCTGTCAACAGAGACAGAATATAAAGCCTTAACTGGACTCTGTTTCCATCCACTGAGCTTAAAAGTTTTGTGTTTATTACAGTGTTAGAGATCTGCTTTCTAAAATGAATTATTCTCTGCATTGTATATTACATAAAGTAAAACACAGTACTAAATTGAGATGTTTTGATCTTGGGTGGACAGCCTTGACCTTTCTGTATAAGAAATCTTCATGGAATCAAGCGCAGAATTCTTCATTCTTTGACATAGTCACCAGTCTTTGTACCCCATGTTTTGTCACAGATATACAAAAAAAGGTCCAAAATGATAAAAACCATGTCCCCTTTCATTGAGATCAGTTTAACCTCAGGTTTAATTGGTGGATTAAATACCTGTTGGTGACTAGTCACAGCCTGTTTCACAGGTTCCTTTCCCTTAAGGGAAGCAAAGACCAGCTTTTTAAACCTCCAGTTCCTTCTGGAGGTACAGTTCAGCTCCACAAGTATATAACCCACACTCCCTGCCTGCTCTAACAATCCTGAATTGTAAGAAAAAAATTTCACTCAAGAAAGTACTATCTCTTACCTTAATACTTTAGTACTAGAAACTGAATCCAGGGACACACACACACACACACACACACACACACACACACAAAGCAAGTGTAGCCATAGAGCTACAGCTTCCATCCATTCTCTCATTTAAAAAAGAAAAAGTAAAAATATGGTTTAACCTATGTTTCTGACTACACTGGAGATCCCTGTGTAGAGCATACTAGTGTTGGACTCAGAGAAATCTGCCCTCCTCTGTCTTCAGAACGCTGGGGTTAAAGCCACATGCTATCATGGACCTGGCTTTTCAATGACCTGTATGTATCCTTACTTTTGTTGCCTCTCGATAATCTTCCAATTAAACAAAAATTTCCTGTGGCCTCTTCTTGATTTGCATTTATGCCCTAGAGCCCTTATTAAAACAAAACAAAACCAATACAACAACAAGGAAAAAGACAAGGCCCAGTTGTACACACATCATCTCAGTGCTAGAAAGGAGCACAACCCAGGCAGCCTACCTACTCAGAGATTCATAGGTGGAAACTTCCTATTGTAAAGTGGGGGTTGGGGTGCAGGACATATTGAGAACAGTGGGATGACCTCCATACCTAAGCATGTGCATGGACACACACACACACACACACACACACACACACACACACACACACACACTAAACACACAGTCATAGATCCATGCAAGGAAATTACTACAAACTGTGAATAACTGTTTGTTAGCCAAAGGAATTGCTCTCCCTAGTCCTGGCCATGCGATGAGATGAGAGGTGAACACCCTGAATTTTCTGCTGAATCTAGAATCCAGCTTCCTGAGAGGACTCCACTCCATTCAAATCAGAATTGAGAGTTTACTCAGAAGAAATGGCAATCAAGTAGCATTCTGGACTCCTTCACTCTCTGAGCATTAGTACTAATATAAGGGACAGTGACATAATTAAAGTCAGAGTTGCATGTAATCAAAGAAAAAAACTGATTAAATTAGTGACCAACAAATGTTTTCAGGTCCCCTATAAATTACAGACTGATAGAATGAGGAGAACCTTGGTGACCCCAGAGGCCATGCCGACAGAGCTGCATTTGCAGGCAATAAAGGAATATACAAAGGGAGGACTGATGTTCCCCCTGGTAGTCTGTTTGCAAACAGCCTGGTTTTATATAGATGAGATTTCCATCATTGCTAAGTTATTTTCCCAACAGGAAAATTTAATATACTCTTTATTAGCATAACTCCATTATATAAATGGGTTTGTTCTGCTATTGCAAGAATAATTGCTTGGGAAATGTGCCCTGTGAACTCTCTGGTCATAATAGCTTGCCCTTTTTTCTTATCTCAGTCTTCTAAAGTTTAGCTGTGAGGTTGAGGACAGAATAATGCACAGCTTAAAAAAAATCATCTTCTTTGGTATAGCCCAAAGGACAGGCCAGGACGATGTATGGTATCATTCAGATCTTCATGCACAGATACACTCCTCTAACTTAGCACAAGAATTAGCCAAATGTCTCATAAGCCTACAGTCCACTCAACTATTCCCATCTTATAGTTGATGTGGGAGGTATTAATCTCATTCATACCCATGAAGGAGGAATAAACTTAGACAAGACAATATCAATTACAGATGGTAATCTGTAGCCGTTTATCTCCTTTTATTACATCAAGGGTCAATGGTTCTGTTAGTGAAGGAGTGTGTCACCATGCGTACAAACCTGCTGAGTGAGTGAGTGAGTGAGTGAGTGAGTGAGTGAGTGAGTGAGTGAGTGCGTGCGTGAGTGAGTGAGTGAGTGAGTGAGTGAGTGAGTGAGTGAGTGAGTGAAGGAGTGTGCCACCGTGCATACAAACCTGTATTTGATCCCTGGAAACCACATGGCAGAAAGGAAGAGCGGATCCTCCAAAGTTATCCTTTGGCCTCCATGTGCAGAATGTGGAGAGGCTAAAACCAGACAAGTTTTATGAGGATCTAAATTTGTGTTGTGAGAACTGAAATCCACAGCATAAATGACCGAAGGTGGCCAAAGCAAAGAACTTTGCAAAAACTGCAGAAGGATTTCCCAGAATGGACTGCTAACCATCTAGAAGTCAAAAACTGCATCTGTGTCGGTATTTCCCCCTGAATTAAACCATGCGGTTTATCCTTTACAGCCTTTCTCATTCAGTAGTCAACCAAATCTAAAGGTTTTTGTGGGGTGATGGTACCATACTGACATCTTATATTACAAGACATTTCTGGTAGAAGTTCCCATCTGATAACTAAAGGAACAAGGTGTTTTTATTTAACACCTTGTTTATCAAGGTGTCTTCCACTTTAAAAATAATGGTGACTTATTTTAAAATATAAGAATAATTGTGACTTTAAAATAGTGATAGCTATGGAGAACTTGTTATCACAATATATGAAAAGATACTCTTGTCTAGTACAATTCCAGCTGCTGAAGAGTCTAAGGTGGAAAGATAGCAATGCTAGAGGCCAGCCTGAGCTACACACTTAGCATGGATATCAGGGGAAAGGGCTGAGTTGACAAGTCTCTGAAGCAGGTGGATTTGGATGGTGGCTCAGAGAAAGAACCAAGTTCCAAAGAAGGCTGCATTTCCCCAAGCCATTGGCCAAATCAATAGCTCATGCAAGAATTAACACCCTGCCAAGGCTATGCATGTACCCTTGTCCTTTAAGTTCACCAAAGTATTTCTATCGCAAACATTTACAGTATAAGCCAAATAGTATTTCAGCTATGCCTTATTTCATTCAGCATTCTCTCCATTTCCTTTATCCATGAAGTCCTGGTACTGCGTGTGTCTTATGGGTCCACCAGATTCTGAAATAGCAGGAAGGTAACATAACCCTTTAATGTCAATGTATACAACTTTTTAAATAATTGTTGTAAAGAAGATACAAGATAGTACAAAAAGGCACATTGTATTTACAGACTTTGGAAGATTAGGAATATTTTTGACAATTTATAAGGCACGTTTATAAAGAGTTGGAGTATCATTTGTATGATTCCTATCATGATGGAAATAATATTTATCTGGAAAGTCCAGAATAAATATGGGTTATAGGTTCATTATTTCACAGTGAATGATCAGTTTTAGTTTGTTTGTTTGTTTGTTTGTTTTTTCTTGACTCAGGATGGGGTTTTGGCTTATATAACTTAGAAATGGCAGAAAAATTTATCTTAGTATTAAAACATTATTCTATTATGATATTTATCATTCATATATATATATATGTATATATATATATATATCCCATAATTTTTTTAATTCTATCACAAATCATGAAAGTCTAACCCTTACCATACATGAAACATGCTGCACAGCCCTTGGCACAAATTTCCCTCAAAAGTCAGGAAATTATTCAAATCTAAGTAACTTCAGATGCAATGGGTAGAATGTTGGGAACTTACTTCTTACAAACAAAACCTTTTGGCTATGTAATCTCAGACATATCTACAGCACTTCCATACAGAGCTGGCTGTGCTCAGAGCAGAATTCTAAAATGCTTGGAGCTGGCCATCTGCAGGGGGGCACCTGCTTCAAACAAGCTGTGCTTTTAACTTTGACTGATGGGGCACTAGGGGTCTGGCCTACCTTCTCAGGAAAAACAATGGCCTTTTTTTTTTCACTGACACTGCCCTGCTTGTAGTCCCAAGTGAGATGCCATACTAATTTGTCTGCAAATTGATCTTCCTCACCCCAGGCTCCACCCTGAGCTCTTTCCTTTATTTGTACCGACAGCTACAACCAAGATGCATGCCAGGAGAAATAGCCAAGGTAGCCTCATATCCTCCTGTGCATTATGATGGAGTCCAGTTCTTTGGTGACAAGAGAAGCCTAGCACTTTCTCATTTATCATTGAGAAGTGAAACGACATCCCGGGAGATGAGGGAGGAGGAGAGAAAGAAGAATGGCCACCTCTTCTCCTTCATCCTTCAAGGGCTCTGTCTCTCTGCGATGCTGTGAGGAATAGCTAATATGAGGAAGAAAGACCGTGCGGGGAATGAAAAGTTCAGCAGAAACAATATCGAAAGCAGAGTGGACCTGGTTCTTATGTGTTCTTAGTGATGTGTGGGACACTAAGCAAACCTTGGAGAATGACTTACACCTCCTGAGGCTGTGACAGCCCAGAGTGCATTCAGCAGGTACCAATCAGGTATATAAATCTGTGTCTCTGGAAGCATGTGGCTTTCTTGTCAGTGTGACAGAATAACTTGAAGGAGGAAGAACTTATTTTAGCATGTTTCTGGGGGGGGGGTTCAGCCTGTCACAAATGGGAATGGCATGTTGAAGCAGGACAACTCACAGGTCATGGCAACTGTGACACAGGGAGGATCAACATTACAGAGGCTTTCTCTTTTCTTCACTTTTCTTCTGATCATCCCCCGCACATTTGAGGATGGGTCTCTTGTCCTTAGTCAATTCTCTCGTGAAACACCTTCACAGGCACACTCACAAGTGAGCGTCACTAATCACTCAGGCTCTTCACAACCCAGTCACGTTGACAATCAAGATCAACCATCCCAGATAGGGTTAATCCTTTCTGGATAGGAGACGGGAATGGTAGGAACAATCATACACTGTGCTCTTCCCACCTCTAAACCTCAGTGGAATGATATGGGAGATTTTCAACTGTCTTCCTAAAGCTTTTGTTGCATTTGCAAATGGACTCCTGTTCTTCCGTTTGGGGATTAGACCCAACAGACCCTGATTCAAGGTAACTACAACCAACCTGAGGGATGGTAGTTATAAAAGTCTAGACTCTATGAAGATTGTCTGTATTCTTCTAGTTCACAGGCTTCTAAGAAGGGAATGGAACTTCCTTGGTCATGTTTTTTTGTTTTGACTTTTTTCTGCTTATTGCTGGCTTTTAAAAAAATAATTATATAACCTGAGGCCTATATGAATTACTTTCATAAGTTTCATAGAAATGTCTTTAATAAAATAAATAGAAACATCCTAAAACAGACAACTACTGCCTCTTCTTCTTTTCAAGGTAGATATAAGTTCTTTATAATCACACCTTCTTTTCCAATGTCTCTCAGATACCTAAGAGCTTTGAAACTCCTGTGAGTTACTAATAAACTCAGCGCACATCTATAGTCTGTGCAAAAAGAAGAGCCTTGAGTTCTTCCCCAAGAGACAATGGCTGAAACATGTGCTTAGGCAAACACTGGGCATTGCATCACATTGTTAGAGGTAAAATGTAAGTCACAGATGAAACACTTCATTCAGAAAATTGCAATTACTATACAGAGACGGACACACCAGCAAGAGAGTGAGAAAAATAGTTAGCTTAGAATCAGATGGCACAGATGACCTTGGACTTTATCCAATGATCACAGGCTTACACCCACCTGGTACCACCTGGCATATATCGCAGCCTTCTCCCCTTGGTCCCTGATGCCTGACCTCAGGCAAGCAACCATTAGCACATACGATGAAAGCAGCGGGGAGTTTGTTCTGAAGTTCAGAGCCTCACTCCACGCATCCCTGTGAAATTAAAAAACAACTTAGTAGTTTCCAAGAGAGCAGAAACCAGCCAAAAGATGTTGGCAGGGTGCGGATAATGGGAACCTGTCTGGTTTTGCATCTGAATAACACAGGCTCTTCCCCCCAATGAATTGTATCTGGCATCAACCCTCTGTGTCTGAGTAAGGCCCTGCCACTGCTGCTCACATTAAAACATTATTGCTGCTGTTATTGTTATTATCATCTCTGCTACCAGCTAATCTGTTCTGAGAACCACATGCTAAATGCTTCATATTTATCATCTGATGCAGTTGTCGCAAACACCTGCGAACGAGGGTGCCATTAGTATCATTGCTTTATGGATCAGAGCCCTGAGGCTTGGAGAATCATGAATGTGTCCAAAGATGCAGAGCTGCAGATTAACAGTACAGGATGGATGGACGTGAAGCTGGAAATAAACGTTGACTCATTCAAGACAGGGGCGGCATCTGTTACCTGCAGTGCAGTGCGGTTATTAAAGTGACTCTTAATCTCTATTATATATTAAATGCTAACAATAATACTGGATCATAGAAATGAGGGACAGCAGTCTGCTGACTGTGAGACATTGCCTATATGGTTTCTATACGTGTTGCTATGAGTGACCAACTAACCCAAGGTCAGTGACTATCAGGCATGCCTACAAATCTTGATTTCTCTCTGCAGACAGATTTCTCATTTTATGAAATTCCCAGGTTTGTGCTCTTTGCACCATATATGGCCTGCCAACAAAAGAGCCTGACTTTATCACACAGCTTTGACAATTTTGATTTATGTGTCTGTGCTATGTGTGTGTGTTCACACATATGTGCACATGTGCATGCAGATAGAGGCCAGAGATTAATGGCAAATGGCTTCCTCAATCACTCTCCGCTTTTTTTCAGGTTAGGTCTCACACTGAGATTGGTTAGGATGGCTGACTCGCAGACTTTAGGGATCTGCCTGTCTCTACCTCCCCAGCATCGAGATTATAAGCACACATTACACCTGGCTTTTACGTGGCTGCTGGGAGTCTAACTCATGTTCCCATGCTGACACAGCAAGTGCTATAGTGATTGACACATCTCCCTGATACCTAATTAAGACTTTTTAAAAAGACTTCTAATACTATTTGAACCTGCCATGTTGTATCTTGCTTTGTCCTGTTTAACTGTGGCCTCTTAGAAGCTTGCTCTTTTCTGAAGAGGACATGGAGGAGGAGTGCGTCTGGGGGAGGAGGGAGATGGGGAGGAGCTAGGCGGAGTAGAAGGAGGGGAAACTCTGTTTGGGATGTATTGTATGAGAGAGGAATTTATTTTCTATTAAAGAATCTTTCTCACCAAAACTCTGTAGATACAGTTTGTTGGTTTGCCAGGTGTGTGTTGTATACCTGATAAACAGAGGTTCGTAGGTTTCAAGGCTCTACAAAAAGACCCGGCTAAAAACTTTGAAACAATGTTTTGAATTTTTCTTTTCCATAAGCCTCTTTATTGACTTCTGCCTAATCCTTCTACTGTGACTTAAGATTCAACTGGGAAGGCTGTATTGCCCCAACAATAAGTGTCCATCATGATCACAAGATTGTGTTAACTATGAGGAAGTCTTTCTAAAACACATACTGTCTAGGTCCATGTGATGAAATACCTCTATTCGTTGAGTTCTTTTCCAGATCCTGTGGCATACATACTTATTATACAGAGAGTAAATGGGAGATGTTAGTGCTCATTCACAGCAGCTAATAGTTGTGGCGTGCCTATGAGTCAAAGCATCTACATGATACGTGTTTTCTCACTTAATCTTCACAATAACTCTCTGAATTTGAAACTATCATCATCCTCATTTTGCAGACCAGCCAACCAAAACACATAAGTTAGCTCCTGTTAATAGAAGGGTGAGATTATCCATTGCCTTGGCTCACCTGTCATTCTCGACAATCCCTAGGCCCTCAGACCCTTTAGCACAACGGACCCAGTAACAAAACATGCACTGGGAAGTTTGAATTTTATGTTTTAAATGTAATATTAGCTCACAAAATACATTTCCTAATTCATCGATTTAAGTTTATCTTTGAGTCACTTCATTAGCATTACATATATGGCCCATGAGTTACATTTTTTCAACTGTCCCGTAAGTTGATGACAACTATGTGTGTGGCATGTAAGCCATGGTTCCCTAGCATGGTTTTCACTCTTTTCTACCTGGGTGTCTCATGTTACAGGTTACCTAATAGGCTGCTCTCGTGTCTCCTGGCCAGACCTTTCTTCTTAGATATAAGGCATTTAACATTAAGGAATTCAACTTTAAGGTGACCGTGCTTCCCTGGAATCTTTTGACAGTCAGTTCCTGGGTGGTCCTATAGACATTTCCCTCAGAGTGGCGGCATGCATGGAGAATAACCTACCTTTCCTGGGTGCTTCTCATCACCCTTTCTAGATTTCTTACTACCTATGAAACCCACCATGTCTATGCATCATTCACTTCTACATGGGCTGCTGGTCTATTTACGAGGTTATTGGCAAGGCTGTGTGTGTCAGTTACCTTAAAGAATTCCCTCAAAGACATGTAAGATTTGTTTCCCGGGTGGTTCTATATCTCATCAATTTGACAATAAAGAATTACCATCACATTGGGCAATGGAGAATTGCTTTAAAGAGGATAAAAATTACAGTCATGTAAATATCTACGTTATTTTTGCTACATACACACATAACCCTCCAAAAACCTGAATAGAAGAGAAAACCACCCAGAGGGCTTTACTTGAAAAGCTTTATTTTCATTTCATTACTGTCACTTGAAAGACTTTAATGAAGGCTTACAGCTCTTCAAAAGAAAGGCACCATCAGCATGAACTATAATTATTTTATGCTCTTTGCTTATATAATCATAACTCCCTGAGCCTATGGTTGGTAGTTCTGGTGAACTTACATGAGACTAGTAGCCCCCTGGGCAGAAGGCTCATTTATTGTCTAGCACAGTGCACTACCATTGCGGGAATTTTATCATTATGTCCCTGAACACAATTCACACTAAGGTGGCTATTAGCACCAGGAAGACTTAATAAAGAAAAAGGCTTCAGAGCTGGGGAAGTGGTTAATGCAATAAAGTGCTTGCCATTCAAGAATGAGGACCTGAGTTTGGATGACCAGCACTTATATAAAAAAGCAGGGTCCAATGTTATGGCTCTGTGACCCCAGCCCTGGGGAGGTAGAGACAGACAGTCTCCTGGGTTGAGTCAATGGTGAGCTTCTGATTCAGTTGGAGACCCATCTCAAAAGAATAAGATTGGGAAGAAACTTAGAGACCATCAAGGTTAACCTCTGACCTCCATATGTGTATATTCAACACACATACAATGTACACATACACAGGCACACACACACACTGGTGGGGTGCTTCAGTAAAGAAGGCATCTTTGCCTTTACCTTCATCAACACTGACATGTCTGCTGTACAAGAGCCAAAGGGTGTCCAGGTGAAACATCCAGAGAAGAGATCTGTGAGCCAGAGCTTGCTGTTTGGTGGTCATGTGCTCTCCTTTCCTAGACAGCTGGATTCTTCAGCCTCGGCCATAGATATGACTATGAATCACCAGTGACGAAATACCACCATTAGCTATTCCCTAAGCCACTGCACAGGAAAGACTTTTTGTCCTGAACAGTTATCTATACTGCAGGCTCTCATCCAAACCAAACCAAACCAACAATTAAAACCCCAATGATTTGAGAAGGCTCTGTGTAGCTCTGAGTGCAAGATTTTGCACATACACATTAAGTAACTGATAGCCTGACATCAAAATTTTACTTCCTGCCCATTGATGTTATTATCATTGGTATTGTTAAATTATTTTGAGAGTATTATTAATTGCAGAAAAATTAAAAGATGTTTCTTCATATGAGGAATTATCTTTATACTTGACCTGTTTTGTCCCTAAACAAAATAGACTTGTCAGTTTGCTTTTTCTGAAGAAATTGAGATGTGAGAAAAATAGCTCTATTGTAAAATTCTTTACTTATCACTCCTTTCTAACTTAATAATTCCATTCTTATGAAATACCACCTCAGGCTATTATTTTTTTAATATGAATTTGTAGACTATAAAAATTCTAAAATTATATTTAACTCAGCAGTCCATAATACCCAATAATCTGGACCCATTTTCACCTAGCATTTCAGTGACATGAGTAAACACCTTTTGTTATTCTAAGAACAAATCCTAAAGAGGTCACAAAAGGCATGGCTGGGTACATAGACAATGCAGAGATATGGGCGGATCTATGATAACACCAACCATGGGTGACTTCAGAAAGCATTAAGCAGGTCAGTGGGTCATAGCTCAGCCTTCTCAGAACATTGCTCATTTTCACACAATGAAGCCGAGACACCAGCTGTAAGAGCCACGGTGTCTGAGCTATTCCATTCTTCATGGACACCTGTCACAAGCAAATGGGAAGTCTGATACGTTCAGTGCCAAATATTTGTCTTCTCAGCTGAATTTTATAACGTGAGAGCAGATACTACTCCACTCTTCACTGTTTCTCTTAATGTCTGAGGTGACCAGTCAGGAGAAATAGGTCATAAAACTGGGTGTAAAGAAGATTTTAGAGTCCTGCTTGATGGTTGTTGACCCCATATATTACATTATATTATATGCATACATATATATTATATACATACATGCATTTTTATTATATATGTATATTATATACATATATGTATGTTTTTAATATTGTGTATATATAATATATGCTATATTCTAGTCTGTAACATATGTATTAATATTATGTATTGTATATATATGTATGTATGTAATAATGCTATATAATATATATAATAAATACATATATGTATATTATATGCACATATAGTACAACAAATATATTTATATTACATATATACTATCTACTCAATAGTATAGTTGTACTTTTATATATACAACTGACCACTTATTATATTTACATTGTCTTATATTCATAACTTTCATATCAGTTTTGTATTCTGATTGCAGACTGACTCTCCACAGCACATATTCTAGTATAGTTCATATTGAATTATCTCCTCCAAATGTTTTCAGGTTTCAGGTTTGGATGAAGCCCAGAGTTCATGTCATGTTGTTCAAATCCTTTCATCATGGACAGTTTTAAAAATCTTCTTGGTCTCTTTTCTATTATTTCCCTTCTCTAAGGCTTACACCACTTCCTACAATGCTAGTTGTATATGGGCCATTATCCAAAATCCAGCTCCCAGATTATCCACCAGGATGCAGCTCATCTCCCTTGCAAATATGCTATTAACCAGCTCTCAGTTCCTTCATGGCATTTAGAGAGTACATTCCAGACCCCACTGGCACCTGAGTCATTTGTGTTTGGCATATGTATGTATCAGCATCTCACTACACCTGCAGATGCCTAAGGAAAGCCTGTTTCTCATGCATCTCCAGTTTCTGCACCCTGACTCCCAGCAGGTATTGGGCAAGGGGCAAACATTCAAAGAATGCTCACTGTCTAGAATGCTGTATAAATAAATGAGCCTGTCACAAGGGACCTGTATTTATTTATCTACTGTAGGGGTTGAAGGAAGACTCCTTAATTTTAAAAATCTTGAATCTCTACTTATAGTGGTTTGCAGGATCTAACCCCCTGCAACTGACTGCAGACTAGCAAAGGTTCTTTCAATATTTCCCAACAATTACACTTTATCTTGCTCCAGTGGCTTAAGCTGCTTTAAATGTTAATTTTGAAAAGGAGTCTTCTGGCCAGCCAAGAAAATGATGAGCGAGTCTTTCCAGTAGCGTTAAAGCCATTACAAAGCATTTGTCAGCGCCTCTGTGCTGGCATGGTGGGGTACCAACAAACACAGAGAGTCTGGTTCGTGTGGTTTGCATCCCACTCTGAGAGTTTGGGCCATTTGACAACTAATTAGCAACATCAGCTCATAGCAAGTGTCCATGCCAAAAATCATTTCCAACAGAACTTGATGGAAAGCTTCCACTCTTGGAAGCCGAAGTTTGTAAATAGCCCTATCTATCGCAGAGGGCTTTAGCAGAAGAGTGGAGAGAAGGAAGCTATCGCAGATAGGAAGGCAGAATGCAAATGTGCAGCACAAAAGTCAATGAATAAATAATACTAACCACACAATTAACGGGCCCAAATTCATGTCCAAGACCTGCTGCGTGATCTTCATGTCCTGCAGCTTTCTGAGCTCAGTGAGATAGGCTAAACTGAAAATATGCATGCAAAAGCACTTTGCATACTGTCTAATATTCTCAGGCGAACATTATTCTTATGAATTTTCTCAAATTGTTCCGTTGCAACACTAAATTAAGAAATAAGAGTAAGAAGGCTGAAGTCAAATACATATGGAAAAAAGTTTGCACCCAGTAAGTTTCTGTATTAATTTAGGTTTGCATATTAGTGATTCTAAAGAACTCCATCTTAAGCAATCCAACAAGCTAGTTAATTTACTGAAAATGACATTTTCTTTGGATATTTTGGGTGGGGGTTAGTAACTATTACTCAATTTTAAATTTTTCATTATTGATATTTAACAGAGAAACGATATGCAATGGAATATACTTGGAATTATGATTTTTAAAAAAATTATTTTGTATCTAATTGAAAGTGACCTAATGGATGTGTGCAATATTTAATAAACTCAATACCCCCTCGGCATTCATGGGATGCTTTGCATTTGGTTAAGCCCGAAGAGGAAACTTAAAGAGTATAGCTTGGAGAAAGAGGGCCATGTGAGGAGATAGGACCTGCTGGATGGTCTGTGTTTGTCAGACAGCATACAGGACACTCTGAATGTCAGACACTGGGGACCTGGTCACCACTGAAATTGAAGTAAAGGATCTCCCAGTATTGCTAGAGTCAATAGGAATTTGTTTTTGTCCTTCAGCATCCGATGCTTTTTACACATTCTTCCCATCTTCTTAAACAGGTTCTCAAGCTGTATGTTGATCATACCCTGATGAGAGATTCTAAGGAGAGAGGTATTAACATTCTTGATAAGCCAGCATCATACATAGGCCACTACATGTCTTCCAGAACAGCTCAGACAGCTCCAAGGGCCTGGGCTTTTTGAACAAGGTGAATAATGCTAGCTGGAAGAATTTGATCTTGCATTCTCTGAGACTAACTGGTGAGCAGATTTTCTTTCATTATAATAATTTATCACTTACAAGATACCAGAGCTACACAGAGATTGTTGAATAATAGATGAAATTGTGCTGAACCAAGTTCCTGCCCTAAGGAGTTTGCCATGTAGAGGCGTAAGTGGAATTATGTTGGACAAGCGTAACACCATCCAGCTGCTTGTCAGACAAGACAGGGTGAGATTACTTCTGGAAAGTGTGTAAGTGTGTAAGTGTGTGTGTGTGTGTGTGTGTGTGTGTGTGTGTGTGTGTGTGTTTGAGAGGGGGGGATGGAGAGAGATACCACAAAAAAGAGATAGATGCAAAAGATAGAGAGATGGGGTATAAGGGCAAAACTACAACCGAGAAAAAGAAACAGGAGACTCGTACACCACTCTATAGAACAGCAAACTGTGTCCTACCAACTGAGAACACAGTGAGGGCAATGGTGTGACGCAACCTAGCATGTGGAGAATGAGTTTAGAAAGTGTGAAAAGGTGGTTCATTTTCTCAAGACATAACCTCTCTGAATACTGAGTCCATGCATGCACCAGTAAATGTAAATGGCAGAGACCTACCAGCAAATGGCACTTTATAGAAATGCAACACTGCCTAGAAGTAAAGTGAGTTTTCAGGAGAAAGTGAAATGATAAGTAAGGTAACCATCTCTATCAGTTCCTTATCAGACATCCTCAATGCTACTCTCTCTCTCTCTCTCTCTCTCTCTCTCTCTCTCTCTCTCTCTCTCTGTGTGTGTGTGTGTGTGTGTGTGTGTACGTGTGTGTGTGTGTCACACACACACGTACACACACATCACATTCAGAAGGGATTCTTAACCCTGTGCCTCACCCCCACTTGGCTTACTATATTCATCAAGGACACAGATGCCAAGATCCATAAAATCAGGCTTCAGTCCAGATTCTCAACCCAGTCAAGAAACTAGAGTCATATTTGAAAAGCCACAAAAGATTTGCCCCAGCAGTAAAGTACTTGTCTGCATGTAAATGGCCACGTTACCACCTCGCCGGCAAGAATGGACGTGGACCACCATAATCCTTCTACAAGCATACCTTTATTACACCATGTGGAGAAAGAGCAAGAGGCATAGATGGGTCCCGCTTAAATACACCTCAGTGTGACGTGTGTCGTCAGGATTGGCTGACTGCTCATTACCTCAAGTTACGCCCCGGAATGGGCGGTGACTTACGTGGCTTCGTCACAAGCGCATGCGCACTGAACTTGTTTGTTTGTCCCAGGTTGGGGGTGGTGACAGGATGTTGGCGCCAACTTGGAATGGCGCAGAACCGGCTCGGGCGCGGCTCTCTACATCTGCAGCCAGGGAAACTGAGTCCCATCATCTGAACCCATGTGGAGAAAATTTTTTAACAAGTCTGGGCATTGTGGTGAGTGTTTGCAATCCAGAATTAGAGAGGGGGTTACAAATAGATCTCTGGAGCTCCCTGACCACCCAGATTTGGAGAGTTTCAGGCCAATGCAAGACCCTGTGTTTTTTTTTTTTAAAAAAAAGAAAAGGTGGATGAAATTTGAGTAGTGACATCTCAGGCTGCCAGCTGAACTACACACATGTGGATATACATGCATCTACACTCAAACACACATGAGTGGACACACATATAAAAAATAGCTGATATTGATTTTAATAACAGCTCTACTAAGATAAATTTTGTGCATTTTCAGGTACATAATAAGATGTTCTTACAACTTTGTAAGATTACAACACTCAATCAATTAACATATTTCCTCCATACATGATTCCCATTATTCTCTGTGGGGAGAACACTTCAGAACTACTCTCTTAGCAAAGTTCATGTGTATAAGGTAGTGTTGTCATTGTATAGCATAGCTAACCATAACTAACTTCTCTGATAATTAAAACTCTGTTTCCTTTAACCAATATGTCTACATTCCTTTACCCCCAGTGCCTAGCAATCACGTAGCTAGTGTTTTTATTATTAGTTTCACATTTTACCAGTTTATGAGATCACTAAATAAAAGACTAGCACAAAATCGGAAACTTCACCAAAGCCATAGGCTTTCCATTAAATAATTTAGTGCCTGTAATAAAGACCATTTGGAAACTGAGAGTCACCAGACAGTTGGGTACATCCCATATGAAAAGAAACCATAAAATATGCCTCTAGGGTATGATACTGGACTGATTTACTTCTATTTTTTTAAATTAGGCTATGTGAATATGATACATATTATAGAAAACAAGTTTGGGTTGTTTTCTATATTTAAATTTAAATTTACCATGAATACATCATATAAGAAAAGGTTATGAAGTAACCCTCAAAATATGAGACTATTATCTTAAGCCTGTTGCTCCCATAAATAATTAGAATTGAATTCCTAGTATTAATGTTTAATCTCCACTTGCTTGTTTATTATGAGATCCTTAGTTATCTAGAACACTAAGACATGAAACTGCAGTGTCCATAAACTGTTGAGGAGGAGACAGATGTCTTAAGCATCAGGTAGATAATCTCTCACATGATATGGAAAGTATCTGAAGATATTGAAGATGGATGAAGGGCCACTTATAAGGCTCATGTCTGAATAAGCATTACAGGCATGCTTCAAACAGGTTGTCTGCCTAGCTCCAGAACCCATACTTCAACATCTCTGCTCTCTATCTCCATCTGGGCTTTTTCTGAGGATCATTTTCTGAATACAGAGCTGTAGAATGAGCTGTAGCAACAAGGTCAGACCCCAGTTTACTGGCTGCTGAGAATATCTTCCAAGCCTTAGAGATAAGCAAATAAGAATGGAATTTCAGAAGCCTTCAGTCCAATGGCAGCCCATGGATGGTGACAGAAGAATGGGAAAATTGGTGGAACCAAGCCAAGCACCCAGAACCCATTATGATTTGATAGATATGTGATGCAGTCCCTCACAAGTTATCAACGATTAGAAGTGGTCACTGTCTTTCTTTTAAAATGGCCCAGAATTCAAAAGTTAGAGAAATTTCCATATCTGGGCAAAAGGAATATAACAGAGACAATAAAATATACCAATGTAGATTATGGTATTATGCAAACAATTGAAACAAATAAATACTCTGTTGTACTATATTTAAAAGGTTTTAAGATAAATAGTTTCACATCACTTTTGGTTAAGTTTTGGAAATCACACTGGCGGCTCGATTTCTTTTAAAGTGAACAAGAGATTGTAGCCACCCAGTTCTGCTTCATAATCGGTGCTCAAGGTTCAGAGTCTTAATAGGATCCACGTCTTTGGCCCTGAACTTTCCAAGTTTTTGCTGCCTGCCTCATTTTGTTTTCCCAATGTCTCAATCCTATTAGTTATTAATTAATTTGAATTTTATACATAAATGGCTAACTCCTAGATATTTTCTTTCATTTTTCAGAGTTGTAAATATCTAGCCACCATTTGCATTTCCATATGACTCTAAACAGAAAGCCTGCATTTCTCTCCAGGCACATAGCTGATCCATGAGTACTGTTGAGTTCTCATTCCTTATCTTACTCCATACTCCATGGGCTGGGGCCTTAGTCAAACTTCACAACCCAATTAAACTCTCATGCGTCTACTTATTTCAATTCTTAAATGGCTTTAATGTTCTTAATGGCACTTCTCTTTCTATATGTTTCTTAAGTAGTGTGCAGTTCTGTCTTTCATTTTCCACCCACCCCACCCCCAGAGATGCTTTTTTTCCTTAGTTCAATGTGTTCTAATTATTAAAACCAAGATACTACGGAGGCTTGTGCCACTGAGGAGAGGTGTCCTGGGCTCTGTGTTGAAGCAGCATGAGTTTCCCAGGACAGATGATGAAGATTATGTTGGCAGGCAGAGAAGCATAGGCAAAGAATCACAGAGGAAACAGTACACCTATAGAAATTAGAATATAGATAAGCATGCAAGAGATACAATAGCACTGAAGCTATGCTTTATATGTCAGGCCAAAGAAGTGTCTGGAACTTACCAGAATGCACTATCAGTGCTGACTATACTATTAATCAGCTTTGCCCTCTAAAGGTAGTTTTTTTCCAACAAAAGATAACCTTAGCAGCTCCCTGAGAAGAGCCCATTTTGCAAACCACCTGGGCTATTTAGCATCCTGTTGGGACCTTGCCCAGAGTTGGCTCCATATGCCACCCTTCCCCAGGGAGCTTGGGAAGAGCTCCTGAGAATGATTGTGAGACAGGGATCAGCCATTCTAATAGTACAGACCTGGATATGAGTATGTGAAGTAAGCCAAAGCATTGAGACAGATTGGCTGTGAGTCCTGATCTCAGAGACACAGAGATATCTGAAATATAACAACTTTCTGGGAGTATAAATGTTCGAAAGAGATGGTACTGACGTTTCTGAGCAGTACCAACCATTCCTTCCATCTACAGAACTGACCACACTGTAGTCAGCAACCTTCCCAACCTCACATGACCACGGTGTATGCCTCTCTAGTGTCTCATGGCTTGCCCACCAGGATTATTTCACATTCACTGACTATCTGCCTGAGCCAAAGCTTCTAACATAACTAACTCCTCGTGATTCTAGTTTTTTAAATTCTCTTCCTGATTTTTGCCCATATGTCCACACTCTTCTCAAATGCTTGAAGACAGTCTTCTGCTACTGGGAGTTACAATGAGAGAAGGGATCCCTGATGTCCCTACCAACACTGCTCATCCTGTTGGTTCCTAGGTGTCCCTGGGAAAGTGCTGACACCAAAGCTTGACACATCTGAATACTTCCTATTGTCCTATGCTAAGCAGGGGACTGTCAGAGCAGAGGAGGCATCAGCTGTTTCTAGTACTTTAGGCTAAATGCACTGATGCAGTGCCAAGTGACAAGTGTGTCACTTCAGTCATGGTTAATCTTTGGAGGCCTTCTTTCTTCTTCTGGAAAAAGGGTTCATTGGTTCCCTTGTTCACTGAACCCACTGAATCGGCATATCTGAAAAGGATGCTCGGAGCCCTTCTCATTGCTCTGTGGCAGGCATGGATGATAACGGTAGTACCAAAGCCATCGGACCACGGAAAGGGATTGCATGAGAACCCTTGGACACTTTAGCTTCTGTGCATCAGCACAGTTCTTGGAGTGAGTGCAAGAAGAGAAGGAAGCAGAGATTCCTTTCACCTCCAACTAATATCTGGAAAGCAAAATGGTATCTTAAAAGAGAAAAAAAACAAGAAGGGAAGACGTCCATTCCCATTGGAACAGTCAGCTTTGGGATTCATGATCTGCATCCCCACTTCTTTCTGTCCCTGTCCCTCTGGATCCGAAAACAACTAGTGTCTCAGTTTGGGAAGCAAGCCTGGACTTCTTGATCTCAATAAAGCCTCTGAAAATCCAGAACGTGCATTTCTTTTATAGAAATAGTCCCCAAACCTTACCACCAATGAGTGTTAAGAGGGGTTTAGGTTCTCAGTATTAGCAGGTTTAGAGAAGAAAAAGTTAATCCCTGTTTTCAAGTTAGAGCTACCTAAAGAGCACTCACCCATCTTTGAGATTTAGAGACAATTTTATGTAAAATATAAGGATTCGTGTCTGCTGGGGACTCAGACATGAGAAACAGATTGGAGGAAAGGAAGAAAATGAAGTCCTTTAATGTGCCAATATAACCAGATAAGAGGCTCCTTCTAAAAGCATCAGCTGAGCCTCTATATAATGTCTGATGTGGTCTGGAGCACTTTCTCTGCTTAGTCAAACAGAAAATTATTCAGCACGAGTAGGGAATAAACAGGCAGGTTAGATGAGGTAAGAACCAACATTTCTCTCATTCTTTCCCTCTATTTATCTCATTCTTAATCCTCCTCACCCATCTCTCTTGCACATATACAGAAATGTAGATACACCAACATGTACACACATGTACACATGCACATACTAATATATACACACAAATATACACACATATGTATGCATACATTTTCATACACATATAAATACAACTTCATATTCCATTTTCAGGTCTTGGAATGGATACAAAATGTCTTTACAATTCTGACTGCTTGATTTCTTTGAATATTATTTTCTGAACCTTTTTGAATGTCTTGGTACAATAGTCAGTGAAGGTCTACATCATGAAGAAATGACCAAACAAGCAGAGAACCTATCACACACCAATGGATAGAATTACCATTTAAAGCCAGGCAGTGGTTGCCCACGCCTTTAATCCCAGCACTTGGGAGGCAGAGGCAGGCAGATTTCTGAGTTTGAGGCCAGCCTGGTCTACAGAGTGAGTTCCAGGACTATAAAAAGACAGAGAACCATGTCAAAAAATTTTTACCATTTACCATCTTTACCATCTCTCTCTCTCTCTCTCTCTCTCTCTCTCTCTCTCTCTCTCTCTCTCACACACACACACACACACACACACACACACACACACACACACACACACACATACACACAACGTGTGTGTGCAAGCAAGCAAATGACTGCCACAGCTCTAAGTTAATTTGAAAGCATCAAAAGGCAGAAGGAAGATGTAAGAGAAAAAACAATGAAAAGAGAAAGGAAATGGGAAGAGAAAGAAAAATAGCCATAGCTGGGAGGATCTTGGACCCATGGCTGTTTTCTTCGCATCTGTCTTCATGCTTGAACATTCTCTGCATCACCTCCCTATACCCAGGAGCAGGAGCTCACTCTTTAGTTTGGGAAGATTCAAAACAGGGTTTCTCTGTGTGGCTCTAGCTATCCTCAGACTCACTCTGTAGGCCATGCTGGCCTTTAACTCAGATTTGTGCCTGCTTCTGCTTCCAAGTGCTGGGATTAAAGACGTGCACCCCAACTACCTTGCAGAGGATCACTCTTCTATCAGAGCCTGTTCTATACTCACAGAATTAAGTATGTCCTTGCTAGAGTCTAACTTGGAGAAAACTTCTTTGTCCCTGTGTCCTAGAACACAGCTCCTAGGTTAGCCATGGAAAATTTTCTCATTTTTAAATAACTGAAAAAATAATTCCCTTATTCACACTCCCCATTCTCTTTTCGAATATCTTGGGTCTGTCATGTAATATTTCAGCAGCTGATTCTCCCTCCTGGTTTGATCTCTTAAAATATCAGTCTGTCTCTCAGACTGTTCTGATTGTAACTAAATATAATCCTTTTGTCTTCTCAACATCAAGTCTAGCAAGGTGACTATATCAGCAAGATCCACATTTTTCTTAAAAGTGGAAATTCTTAGGCACTGGGTCTTCTCAAACTTGAAGCAGAGTCTAGGGATGGGCAGGGCAGGACTCTGCATGCTTCTCATCTCTTGGAGACTCTTAAGCCTTTAGTTTTGAGAGATAGCAATACAATGAAGGCAAAGGCTTCAAACACTCTGGAATGTGTCTTGTTTCCACAAATTCAGTCTTTGTTTGCATAACTGTTCAACACATTTCTTCAACACATTTCTTTCTTCACGATTGTTCTAGAACATCTGCTGAACACACCAAGCCTTTTCCCATGAACTGTATATCAAAACTAATCTCACAGATTCATTACCTTCACAACTGATCTTCAACCCAATTGCATGTATACATACGTCACAAAAACAATTTACAATTTAAGTGTCTAAACAGATTTGCATAGAACCGATTTTGTCAGAAATCTAACCTGTTTGATGATGATTGCTCCTGTTGAGAAAGTGACTTTCAAATATATTTTTACTTTTAAAAATTTTTAGACAAGAGCAGCTGAAAAACATCATATATTTGTGATAAAACTCAGTCTTCCAGTTTTTCAGAGGTATGAAGCATCACCAATTCCTTTTTGCCAAAGAAACACCTAGAAGATTCTAAAAGGCTTCAGGTATCCAAGGAACCCCACTAATATACTACCATCTTCATGCCAGAAACAATTGAGTGTTTAAGTTTTCTTTTTGGGTTAAAGAAAAAAAAAACCATTGTTCAAGGCAATTTTACATCCACATTATCTGTAAACAAGAAATGAGATGAGACCCTTTGGTAGCAGAAATGAGTATACAATAGTTATATTAATTTTAACCAGAAACAAAACAATAATCTTTTGAGTGACCCAAAACAGAAAATTTTCAATTGCCAGTTGTAATTGAATATACTTTTACAGACATTTTTTAAAATGAATTCTTCTATAAAGAAGATGCTCTGGTTAATTTAAGTTATAATTTAAAACAACTTTAACTTATATATTGATTTCATTACATAGTATTTTATTTCTGTCTATTGTTTTACATCTTAACAAGTTAATAAAGGAGACTTTTATGTATTCCTTTATACTACTTTCAAATGCAAGATAATTTTTGAATGAAAATTACATTTGTGCAACATACTTTTATTTTTTCCTTCTACTATAATAATGGAAGCTTTGTTCACCTTACATTAAATTCTCAAGAAACCCGAAATCCATTACTTTCTTAAGAAAGATCTCATTTTTTTCCTGTTTTTTACAGGTAAAATCAATTCTAGTCATATTCGAAATATAAAAGCCAGGAGCAAATTCTTACTGTTCCATGAGGAAGGAAGGAGAGTGACTCTTCGGGGCAAGGGCTACATGTGTACACTTATATGCAACCATAACCAGGGTCCATACAAGTGGAAAGTGCATACAATATCCACTCATATGGACATTCTCACAAAAGTGCTTCATTTATTGCTCAGAGTAAAATCCAATACATTGGAAAATATGAGCTGAGGACTAGGGAAATAGCTCAGAAAAATACTTTTTGTGAAAGCATGAGGACTGGAATTAAATCCCACAAACACATGTTTGTTTGTTTGTTTGTTTGTTTGTTTGTTTGTTTTTAATTATATAACATAGCAAGGAGGAGGATGGTGGCGCACACCTGTAATCCTAAAGCGGAAAGGAGGAGAAGGGTAAATCAGGGAACCAACTGGGCAGCCAGCCTCGCCTACTTGAGAAGTTCTAGGATAGAAAAAGTCTAAGTTTGAAATATATGTACATTTTACACACACACACACACACACACACACACACAGAGTTATGTATGCATGCACTCATGCACATATGTCTACTAGCACACATATAGCATACACACTCATGTATGTATGCACTCATGTACATATATGTTGGAACATATACATAGGCACATGCAAAGAAAAGAAAAGGAAAAAAAGAGAAGAGGAGGGGAAGGGAGAGGAGAGGAGAGGAGAGGAGAGGAGAGGAGAGGAGAGGGGAGAAGAGAGAAGAGAAGAGAAGAGAAGAGAAGAGAAGAGAAGAGAAGAGAAGAGAAGAGAAGAGAAGAGAAGAGAAGAGAAGAGAAGATGAAAACTGAGCCATTGCTAACCCTCTTCTCATTTTTTCTGAGTCTCTTAAATCCAAGATTTGAGTAATCTCCAGCCAAGTAACCAGCGTCCATTCAGCCGACGTTCCTCAGACGTTCCTCAGACGTTCCTCAGACGTTCCTCAGACGTTCCTCAGATGTTCCTCTGTCTCTTGTTTTTCTTGTAGTTGAGTTCTAGGTCTTCAAACCCAGGACCTCACATTTTCATAGCATGTTCTCCAGATTCACATTTTCATAGCAAATATTTTGCCAGTTGAACCATCACCCCAGACCATGTGCACAGGTTTTTGTATGAATGTATATCTTCAATTTCTGAGGTAATAAGAAGAAGCATGTCTGATATCATTTTTTAAAGCACATTTAGTTTTGTTTGATGTCTCTAAGCTATCTTCCAAAGATGCTGAACCATTGTACACTTCCATAAGCTAGAAGAAGCCAGAGCTCCACTATTTGCCTAGAAAAGGTTTAGTATTCCCCATTTCTCACTGGTATTTGATGATGTTCCTATTAAAGGTTTTACTGAGTCTAGTAGATGAAAGAAATATTTATTTTTTCATAGATGAGCACTAAAACTTCATCACTCCTGTTCTGCCTATGATGTCACTCCCATTCAAATTCACGACCTTTTTCTTATTGTTATTGTCACACACACACACACACACACACACACACTCACAGCTTAATGACTCCATCTAGTAATATTTGTATTTATATGTTTGTATGTGTCCAGAGATGACTTCTTGGGAGTGGACAACCTATGTGGAAGCTCATCCCTGTAGGAAACTGACTATTTTTCATCAGCGGCCATTGGCCACCTATTGCTCTTTATCTAGGGATGGAGTCTTGTAGGATTTCCTCCATCCACACTGGCATGTTAACCTGTGTGGTAGCTATGCATATTTCTTCAGGCAGTTATATTGTTGCAATCAGTGTATTTCTTTATCATGTCTAGAAGACACTATCAAATAGTAGGGTCATGGTCCTCTGGCCCTTACAATCTCTTGGCCCTCTTCTTCTAAGATATCCCCTGAGCATTAAATGTTGCAGTTGCATTGATGATATAGCATTTTGGATTGGGCACCCCACAGTCACTTCTTCCCTGTATTTTGACCAGTTTATAGCTGTCATTAACAGTCTCCATCTATTACAAAAAGAAGCTTTTTCAATGAAGGGTGAAAGCTATATTTATCTGTGTGTCTAAGGATATATATTTTGAATATCATCATTAAAAATCTGTTGTTATTTATGTTGTAAATTTATGTTTTCCTAAGAAACTTTCTGTATGTTTAATTTTTTATTTGTGTGTCTTTGGTGAGGTATTAGGATGTTTTCATCCTATTAACTAGTTGTCCTGTCAAATATATGCTCTTCCCATATTTCGGATAAGAAGTCTTTATCTAATAGCTCTTTTGCAAGTATTTTCTTCCAAGTTATGCAAGAATTTAATGTTTTCTTTATATCACATTCACTTTCCCAGAGAAGAAAGTTTTAAATATAATGGTATCCATATTATCGGTGGCATTTCATACTTCTAATGTTGTATTTAAAAAATCATCACTACACCCAACACCAACTAGATTTTCTCTTATGTTGTCTTACAGGAGTTTCATGTTTTCACATCTTAGGTTTGGGGTTCATTTGGAGTTGTTTTTGTAATTTATAACATTTCTGTCTAGAATCATTGTATCTGTGCCTATGCCTTTGTCCAACCATATTTGCCAAAGATCAGTTGACTATATCAATGACTATTTCAAGATTCTCTGATTTGTCCTCTGTACCTAGCACAATACATACTGTCCTGCCTTGGTTACTGTAGCATTAGAGTCAGTATTCAAGTTGCATATGACTCATTTTCTGACTTCAAAGCCATGTTGGCTAGTCTGGGTTTTATGACTCTCCATATGAGCTGTAGACTTCAACAACTTCCTGGGACTTTGACTGTGATTATGTTGAATCTAGAGATGAAATCAAGAAGAAATAACATCTTGGCAATATTGTGCCTCCCTGCCCACAGATGTAGAATATCTATCTTTCATCCATGTAGTTCTTTCACATTTTATCAGTTTCTGGTTTTCCTTGTATCATTTTGTTAGATTTATACACAAGTATTTCACTCTGAAGGCTGCCCTGTGTTCAGTTTGGGCTTCATTTTTCATCATAGAAAGTCCTTTTCTTTCCTTGGGCCTATGTGATTTTTATCTCCAAAATATCACTATATATATTGCAGCAGGCTGTTGCAAAGACTAAATCATAAATCAAATTCGAAAGCATTTTGTTAAATGCAAAGCTCTATGGATGCTCACAATCTTATTTATATTAAAGTTCCTGTCAGTGCGCAGAATTTGTTGACCATTTGTAAGATGCTGAATCCCGTGTTTCTATCTTATTGTGTGGGATTTTTCACAAATCTCCTGAGAGGCAAAATTTTGGAGGTATTTAACGTCAAAGTGTGGCCTCTGTGGAAGAAAGCTCCATCAAATGTTATCTATGACGTGAAGTGACAGTTTGTTATAATCCTGGGTAAGTGTTCATTCCTTTGTCAGAACACAAGTAGACAATCACTTTATGATGATAGATGGAATCCCACAGCAACCAGGAAAAATGATGCTGGTCATAGAAAGTGCAGAGTGGAGGACCTGGTAGCTTGCTTAGTGACAGAACACTTGCCATAGATAAGCAAGGCCCTGGATTCAATGCTAAGGAAAAGGAAGGGGAGGGGGATGTAAGAGAGGATGGGGAGGGGAGAGGAAAGGGAGAGGGAGAGGGAGGGCTGGAATAGAATATAACAAGAAGAATGCCTGAAAATCTGTAAGGAATTGTAATATTAACTATAAAAATACTTATCATACACATAATTTTTTGTATAAAAACAGTTTTAATGAACTTAAGTCATTCAGTCTGACAAGGCTCCTTCCAAGAACCAAAGACCATCTAACAACAACAACAAAAAAAAAAAATCCCCAATACCAGGCATAAGAAGTCATCTTTTGAGTTGTTGATCAGGGCTGTCTGGGAGACTCTCCAAACAGTAGCCCATTGTTCTTGCCCTTAGTTACACTTGCACCCTGAGGTGAAGATTAAGTACCTATTGTTGAAAAGACAGAAAGCAGAGGATCCTCAGCTGGAACTGAAGGCCTCAGACTATTGTTGAAAGACAGAAAGCAGAGGATCCTCAGCTGGAACTGAAGGCCTCAGACTGGAGAACTAGTGTTTATAACACCACAAAGTACCACCCAATCTTCCAAAGGAGGCAGGCAACCAACAGTCCTATCATCCTATAAAGTCAATGAACCACAACAATGACCAGCATGGCATAATTACCCTAAGGGTTCAGTAGAGGCACACATACCTTGCTGGTAATCAATAGCTCTCTAGTTGGACTAAAAGCCCACTCAATAAGCGTGAAGCTAGGCCTGGTACTGGAATCCTAGCTAATTACTCAATTCTTATGAATTTGTGTATATTAGAGGAGAATCTAGAGTCACTACTTTCCTCAACCAGTATAATCCCTAACAAACTATCTATAAACATTTGTTCTTATGCCCACAGATAGTGTAATTCTGACCCCATAAAGGAAGCTTCTCTTTATGACAGAGACCACTACCGATTAAAGTACAGAGTTATAGAGCCTAGTCCCAATGGATATATCTACAGAACACTCCCATACCTAAAGCTCAGGGAACATTGTGGAAGAGGAGATAGATTATAAGGACAAGAAAATAAGAGAGTTTGCTGAGACTGTGTGTCTCCTAGTAATGTCAGATTCTGGAACAATGAAGACTCAGCAACATGGCTGCCTAAATGTGCTGAACAAGTAGGATGCCAGTAGACATGACAAAATGGACCATGAGAAGCACGCAAACTGATTATCTAATTTTGAATGGTCATCCCTGAAAACGTACACACAAGTAATATTATGCAGATTGAGCAAGTAAGTTTTAGGTATGTATATAAAAACATATATATGCATATAATAATAATTAATGAAAAAAGAGACCACTAATATGAAAGTGGGAAAGGGTATATGGGAGGTTTTGGAGGGAGTAAAGAGAAGGAAGAAAATGTTGTAATTATATTATTATCTCAGAAGTGTCTTAAATGAATAAGAATGGAGAATGGAGTGATTGCCCTCATAAGTAGAGATGAGCAAAAATTTCAGTCTGTAGTTGGGGCATTTTTACAAAGGCAAGCCCATGACTAATCCTTTCATAAAGTTCAGTAGAGCTGGTAAGGTTCTTGCAGTAATGAGGTCAGATCCAAGATATTATCAAAACCAACTTTGAAAGAGAACTATAATGAACATAGCAATATCACTTAATCAATTAATTTTAATCAATATGATGAATATGTTCCCCTGCAGAGTGAAGCCCTTGGAAAGTTTAAAAACAATAGAAATGGAAGCAGCCTGTAGAAATTCCCATCTACATCAGGGCGGGAGATTGGACTTCGGTGTTCCTCAGG